>WJXA01000150.1:0-158992 GCA_014282245.1 Rhododendron simsii | reverse complement strand
CCTTGAAAGTACTGTTTGGTAAGAAAGGACATATTGTTACCTTGGGTCCGAAAAGTAGCTAGAGAATTAAGAAATTATTATTTATTTTATCATCAAAAGGGTGCAATTGTCAATACATGGTACTTTTGGCTAATATCATCAGGGGTTTGGAATTACTGGTTTGGTATCGGTAAAAAATTGACATTGAAACCACATGGATTGTATATTCATTTTTCATACATACGTAAATGGATCGACACTTGTTTTATTGATAAACTAAGTGTGTCCCGGTTTATCTTACCTGCATCATAACTAGCAGTACTAGAAAACGTACACATCCTATCATCCACTAGCGAGAGACTCAATTAATGTTGTGAAAAAATCTCATATATAACCTAACCCACAAGAATTGATATCTTTTCAGTGCTTTCAAATCTAAAACCTATAATTGTTAGAACTGTATTTTTTTATCAATAAAATAATATGAAATCGTTTTTTTTTCAATCAAATAAATCTAAAATTTACGAGGAAGAAACTTCTAAGGTGACACAAACAGGCAAGGCAGTAGACGTGTTAGGAATTAATTGACTGGTTTCTAAACTTCTAACCTTTTTTTGGCAATTAATTTCATCAATGCCACCTCCACACTTCTCCACCATTACCAAAAGCATATTGTGACCGTTAGTAAATTAAGAGAGAATTGGAACAAAATTAATTCATCATTTTTTTAATTCAGCACTTAATATATTTATCAAATAGTTTTCAGCTTAAAAATTTAAGCATTTAGTTTCCAGTACTTAATTTTTCAACTTTCAGTTTCAGTTTTCAGTTTTATCAAATAGCCCCTAAGCCTCCTCCATAGTCTAAACACCCTTAAGGAGAAATGCCAGTCGCGGATCCTAATTTGACTGCCCTCATCGCCAAAATCAGTAAGTTTGAGGAGTCTGTCCAGAAAACCGGAAGGCTTAGGAAGGGAGAGATAGACATAAACAAGCTGCCCGAAAAGTTTAAAGGTATGGATTTTGCAAAATTTTACGGCATTACTGACCCTAAGGCATACCTTCAATGGTATGTTGGATCTCTCATTATGCGAGGGATTGAGAAGGAGGCAATGGCACAAATGTTGGTTTCAACCTAAAGACAGCAGGATCCGAATGATCGGGATTGGAATGGAATTCCATGCCACCAAGTAATTAAATGAAGGGCTTCCGAATAGGAAAGATAGATAATCCCATTAAAAGGCTTGAGGCCAACAATTAACGCCTCCCATGGGGACAACCAGGGAATGAATTGATGAAGATTAGTCCTACTCTTGAGTGTTGGATGCATGTATGATTTTAGCTAGAGAATTAAGAAATTATTATTTATTTTATCATCAAAAGGATGCAATTGTCAAAAGAGAATTATTACCAATTTCGTTCATTTAAGCCTAGACCAATAAGAAAACATCCAAACAAAGATGTTCAAGCTAGATTATTGAATTCTCTACGTTCATTTAAGCCCAAACAAAGATGGGTTGACCTGATCGAGGCTAAACAAAGCAGAAGTCCAAATTTCTATGCGTCGAGCTGAACCCAGACTTAGATGACTTGAGTCCAGGCTGAGCTAATTAGAAGTCAAAATGGAACCAAAATTCAGAACTGTTATATATCTACAAAACAAACAAATCAAGGGCAGAGTTTTCCAATATCAGACTTTTAGAATTTTACAAGGCCATTCATGTTAAAAGTGCTAATCACTTACACCGCTCAGGCTCCAGCACAGTGCTGCTTACGCCACTTCGATTACGGTATCACGCCATCTACACCGAGTTATTCCAATTTTCAAACGTTGAAACATCAAAAATAATAGCCAAAGGCTTAGGCTATCCTGACATCCCTTAGTGTTTGTCGATTCAAACAAGGATACATGATTGAAAAGAAATCCGAGGATTCTATGGCAACGTCCGAATGATCTAGGGCGGTCTCTTTCTAGTTCTAGAGTCTAAGAGGACACCGACGACGTTGGCATGATCATTTTCCATTCTTGCAAAATCTTTCGAATAACTGCTGCAGGCTGTCACTGAGCTCTTAAAACTTTGCTGTCTAGTTGCATTATGGGAAGCTCCGAGTTCAAGAGCCAAACCTACTTGGGACTATCCGCGGGGGTTGCTTGAGAATCTGTTTTGGGGTTTATTTCTCGGTCAGCCACAACGGAAGCTCTGGCTTGTACTCTGTCAAGAGAGGATTCGCCACCAACGACTCCGCACGAAACGCCTCCATCCAGTCCATCTCTGCCCACAACGCCCAAGTTGGTCAAGACAGAAATCCTGGATATGGCCGAACTCCCTCCTCCAAACCTTGCAAATGCCTTAGTAGATCTCCAGCACAACTTAGCCATCATGCAGGAGATGGCCGATCGGTCCGATACCTCTATGGCCAACCTGCGCGCTCTAATTGAGGAGCGATTCCCTGTGGGAGGAGGAGGCAGAGAAAGGAACGAGCGCCAACCTGAGGCTGAGGAGATCCCTCAAGTTGAAACCCCTCCTCCGAATCCGGAAATGGCTGCTCTGATTGCCAAGATGGCTAAACTGGAAGAATCGGTTTCCAAAGCTGAAAGGATAGGAGCTGGTGGTTTGGACATGGACTGTCTTTGCCCATTTCCGAACGCCAGGCTGCCTGAAAGGTTCAAGATGCCGGACTTCGCGAAGTTTGATTGACATCCCTCTACTTCAAAGTCCAAGCCTCGCGCTTCCACGGGCAATAGCATGGCTCTATTTGGCGGTAACAACTATGCCAACGCAACATCCGCCAGCAACAGTGTTACGCAGGGTTCCAGCCATGTTGCCGACATCAACCAAGTACAAACCCCTCAAAAACCTCGTAACCGCAACCAACCCCGAAACTTCGCTAAATTTGAGCCTCCACTGTCTCAAGTGCTAGTGAGGTTGGTCAAATCTAGTCACCTCAGGCCGTTGGACCCAACTCCTCTTCCTCAAAATCTGTCTCCGAGCCATAACTCAAACGGTTTCTGCGGCTATCACCAGATGCCTGGCCATTACATCGACTCTTGCTATCGTCTCCGCCATGCGATACAAGATTTGGTGGACAATGGTACTTTTCCAACCCCCCCTAAGCCTAACGTCATTACCAACTCCATGCCTAACCACAATTCCAACCCACAAGTGAACCAGATAGACATCACCTCCACTATAATCTAGCCCAGCTCCACCATATTCAACCCCACTGACCATATAACCACAGAATGTAACCCTAAACCCATCATAGCCGTCCCCGCGGAATTCAGCGTTAACATGTTGGCAGTTGGCTGGGACATGGAAGACAAAGCGAAGGAATGGGAAGAGCTCGCCAATGATTGGAATGAACGATACTTCATGGGATTCCCTCAGGCTCCGGCTGTCGATCAAGATCAGTTGGACCAATGGGAAGAGGATTGGAATGCAGCAAGGGCAGATCCAATCGACGGAACCCGGAACCCGACGCTGCACAATTGGCTTGGAACCAAAACTTCAACATGGCGAAGGCAGACAAGGATCAGGATTTAGATGAGTAGTACTTGGTTTGTTATGTCGAAGGGGAAGTCATTCCCGATGTACATCGGCACCTTGGGGCAGCATTGCCACTAATCGACATCATTTCAAATGTTGTATATACGGGCGACCCAACTGTCAACATTGTGCCTATGCAGATGCCGCGTTCGGTAGTGCCTCCTCATGACGATTGTTCAATCATGGTCTTGAACGCGCCGCCCAATGACCTGTGGGAGGTGGATGAGATTGTCGACCTTAACAGAAGCCCGCTGCTGACCGATTTCTGGGACGTCGACAAAGTGGTTGACGTGAATGTGGGCGACGACATATGGACTGTCAACTCTGCTCTAGTCGACAGGGGCTTATGGGACGTGCCGTTTGTCACTAATCCAGGATTACCTTTTGAGGAAGCTACTGCACAGGATCTGAGCTTTTCGGAAGGAATGGTAATGGAAGACCTGCTATGGGATACAGCTCCGGGACAAGACTCAACGGCAACGGTTGCATCGGCCGACAAAGGGAAACGCAAGCTGGAGAAGGTACCTGCGGATTTTTGGGGCTCACTTGATACATCTTCCTGGTGGGATGTTGCAAATGTCACAAGGAGCGGTCGAGTCTTTCAGCCACCAAACCTGTCGGGTGGAAGCTCGTCTAATCCTCTGGCTCAAAAACCCACTTCTCCACTAGTTCAAAAGAATTCACCGCTTGTTTCGAGTGGAGCTCCAGAAGAGGATTTTCTCCAAAAGCAACTTGACCGGATTCCTGCTGCCGTCTCTGTATGGGGTTTGATATCATCGTCAAAGGAGCATCGTGAGAGACTCGCCACAACCTTAGCCCATTTTGAGGTACCGACAGACATCACTCCCGAGGCAATGATCGCCCTGATCTTGCCTCTGCTCTCTAAGCATTCCGTCACCTTCACTGAAAGGGATCTGCCTGTCGATTGGACCGCTCATAACCTCCCGCTGCACATCACCATCAAGTGTAGGGGACACTGGGTGCCGACCGTGTTAATTGACAACGATTCTGCCATTAATGTCTGCCCGATGAGGGTTGCCTACCGTCTAGGGCTCACGAAGAATGATCTTACGCCCTCCAATCTGGCCGTTAAAACTTATGACAACACCCGGCGTGTGGTAGAGGGGACTCTCATGCTCAAGCTCGATGCTGAAGGCTTTGAGATGGATGTAGAGTTTCATGTGGTCGACATCCCCGCTACCTTCAACCTGCTGCTGGGTAGGCCATGGCTGCATAGGTCAGACATTATGGCTATACCCTCAACTCTGCACCAAAAGGTCATCCTGGGGCTTCCTACCGGAACGTTAACTATCTGTGGGGACTCTGGGATCCGCCCGCTCAAGGATGACGGGACACCAGTTTTGGGGATCATGCACGGAGAAGAAGACTCAGACTTCGGAGGGTTCGCTTTCGACACATCCGACTCATTCCTATCCATTGTCATGGATGATGACTTCCTTATTAGCTCAACTGCTCTCGAAATTATGAGGAAGGTCATTCATGCCTGGTCTAGGACTCGGGATCAACTAGCAGGGGATCGCTAAGTTCCCCGCCTTTCCTTTCACCGAAGGCCGCTTTGGTTTGGGATACATTCCCCCAGCCAAGGATGCCAAAAAGAGGAAGGACGCAGGAAAACCTCGAACCCTTTATGGCAATCCTGACAGCTACTTCGTCCGTGAAGGGGGTGGCACTGATTATCTCGGACAGATCGAGCCCTTTTGGGATCCTAAGACTTGCACCTGGTTGCCGGGTTTTGAGATCTTTGCTGCAGACACTTGGGCTGATGATGAGGATGAATTAGCCAAGGAGCAGCTGGCTCGGGAGGAATTCAAGAAGCAGCTGGCTGAGTTAAAGGAAAAGGCCAACTGGGTGAGGACTTTTGATCAAGGGAGCTTGGAGGTGCTGTTCTCCCAAGTAGGTTTGGTTGGCAAGGAAGAAGGGCTGAAGTGCTGATGCTTGGGCCCGACTCTCAGGACGCTCTCGAGGACCCAACTTCTCTCATCGTGAAAGCAACCGGTAGTATTAATAACTGCATTTTTACTCCGCGTTTGACATGCATTAATGATACCTCTAAATCTGACACAGAGTCTGTCGAGTCTAAGTCTAGCTCAGAGTCGGAGTTTGTGCCTCTCGGCCTTCCACGTCATAGCTTTTACTTCGAGTTTGAGTCTACTGTATTTGGCAACCCTTCTGGGCTTTATGAAATGAATGATCCTGCTTCCGACTACTTTGCTACTTTTACATAAACTGTGTCGACCCCGACGATGAAGAAATTGACTTCGACGGGAACATCCCGGCTGAGTTGCGTTCCCTCATCGAAAGGAAAGACGAAAGGCATGCTCAGCCTCTAAAAGAAGAAATAATTTCAATAAATCTGAAAGATGAGGACGACCCCCGTATGATGCAAATTGGTTCAAACCTATCCCCGGAAAACCACACTGGTACAGTCAAAGCGCTCAAAGAATATTTCAAGGTTTTTGCTTGGTCCCACACGGATATGCCCGGTATCGATCCCGAGATAGTGCAGCACCGAATTCCATTGATGCCAAGGGCAATTCCCGTCAAGCAGAAGCTCCGCAGAATGAGGCCGGACTGGGTTCAAAAGATCAAAGAAGAGGTCACCAAGCAGATTGACGCAGGTTTCTAAAGGGTTGCTGAATATCCCAAATGGATCGCTAACATTGTGCCTGTTCCCAAGAAGGATGCTAGGATCCGAATCTGCGTCGATTTTAGAGATTTGAACAAGGCAAGCCCCAAAGATAGTTTTCCCTTGCCTAACATCGATGTGCTTGTGGACAACACGGCGGGGCATGCCTTGCTCTCCTTTGTCGACGGATTTGCGGGATACAATTAGATCTTTATGGCTCTAGAGGATCAAGAAAAGACAACGTTCGTCACCGAATGGGAAACCTACTGCTATGTGAAAATGCCGTTTGGGCTAAAGAATGTCGGATGCACCTTTCAGAGAGCCCAAACAACCTTGTTCCATGACTTCATTCACATGACGGTTGAGGTGTATGTAGACGACATGATTGTAAAGGCGAAAGAGGAAAAGGATTACCTCCCTTCACTTAGGCAGTTCCTCGAAAGGCTTCGCAAGTACAATGTGCGTCTCAACCCGCAGAAATGCACATTCGGGGTCACGGCAGGCAAAATGCTCGGATTTTTGATTACCAAGAAAGGAATTGAAGTAGACCCGTTTAAGATCAAAGCAATTCTCGAGATGGAGCCCCCACGATCTGAGAAACGAGTACGAAGCTTTCTGGGGAAGGTTCAGTTCATCAGCTGGTTCATCGCCAAATTGACTCCAACTTGCGAACCATTGTTCCGATTGCTTAAGAAGAATGTCCCGTTCGAGTGGACAGACAAATGCCAGGCTACTTTCGAGTCCATTCGGAGGTACTTGCAGAACCCTCCGGTACTAATGCCGCCTACACCGGGTCAACCATTGATTTTGTACTTATCCGTGACTCCGACGACAATGGGTTGTTTGCTAACACAAGAAGGGGAAAACAGAGTCGAGAAGGCCATCTACTACTTGAGCAAGAAGATGGTGGGCAGCGAAGAGCGTTATACCCCTTTAGAAAAGACATGTTGGGCACTAGTTTGGGCTACCAAAAAGCTTAGACACTACATGCTAGCCTATTCGGTGAAGCTGATTTCTCGGATGGACCCGATCAAATATCTATTCGAGAAGCCAGTGCTCACCCGTAAGCCAGCACGTTGGTTGCTTCTGCTGGCTGAGTTCGATCTCCAGCATGTCACAAGAAAAGTCAGTAAAGGGCCACGCTGTGGCGGAATTCTTGGTAGATCATCCAATTGAGGGGCCAGAAGATGTGGATTTCACTTTTTCAGACGAGGACGTGCTGACCGTGACTGAGGAAGTATGGACGTTGTATTTCGAAGGGGCTGCTAATCAGGAAGGGTTCAGAATTGGGGTGTTGCTGATCAGGACTGCCGGCGCTCATATTCCACTCGCCTTCAAGCTGAATTTCGATGTCACCAACAACAAGCTGAGTATGAGGCCTGCGTTGTCGGAATGGAGGCAGCGATTGCTCTAAGGGTCGAGAAGCTCAAGGTAATTGGGGATTCGAATTTGGTGGTCTGTCAGGCCAATGGAGACTGGAAGGTTCGTGAGGAAAAGCTGAAGCCTTATCACCAAGTTTTGGAAGAACTGATTCCTCATTTCAACAAGGTGACTTTCACCCATGTTCCACGCTTGAAGAATCAGTTCGCCGATGCTTTGGTGATTTTGGCTTCAATGATCGAACTTCCAGTGGGAGTAAATTTGCAATGGATCGTGATCGAGCAAAGGGATATGCCCGCCTATGAGTATGTCAATGCCATTGATGATGTCGATGATGGCCTGCCCTGGTACCATGATATCTGGAACTTTGTGGAGCGAGGAGAATTCCCAGCTGAAGCCACTAAGAAGGATCGAATTGCCCTGCAATGACTGGCTGCTCAGTACATCATCTACGGAGGAAAACTGTACCGAAGATCTCACTGCGGAATGCACAAGCTGTGCGTTAACGGTGCAAAAGCAACAAGGATAATGGAAGAGATTCACGAAGGAGTCTGCGGCCCTCACATGAGTGGCGTTATGCTTGCTAGGAAGATTCTCAGGCAGGGCTATTACTGGTCTACAATGGAGTCCCAGTGTATTGACTATGTGCGGCGCTGCTACAAATGTCAGATTCATGCTAACTTGCAGCATGTTCCTCCGTCTGAGCTGTATGGCATGACCTCGCCTTGGCCTTTCTCGGTGTGGGGAATTGATGTTATCGGGATGATCAGACCCTCCGCTTCAAACGGTCACAAGTTTATACTGGTAGCCATCGATTATTTCACCAAGTGGGTCGAGGCCGAGTTTTACAAGACCCTGACAACAGTTCAAGTCGAGCAGTTTATTCGAAAGAACATCATCTACCGGTACGGTGTTCCTCAGGCTTTTGTATTAGATAATGGAAGCCACTTCAAGGGAAGAGTCTTAGAACTCTTCGAGGAATTCGAAATCAAGATCCACCATTCAACAACCTATCGGCTGCAGAAATGGAGCTGTCGAGGCCGCAAACAAGAATGTCGAACTGATTATCAAAAAGACCGCTGAGTCTGCAAGAGACTGGCATGAGCTGCTACCTCTGGCCCTCTGGGGGTACCGAACGTCAATACGCACTTCTACGGGTGCAACTCCGTTCTCCTTAGTCTAGGGAATGGAGGCAGTACTTCCCATTGAACTAGAGATTCCGTCTTTGAAAGTCATGGCTGAAAGTGGTCTCGAGGAAGCTGAATGGTTGAGTGGAAGGTTTGTCGAGCACATGTTGGTTGAGAAGACTCCGTGCTCTGTATCATGTTCAAGGGTATCAGTGTCGAATCGCCCGAGCATTCAATAAGAAAGTGTAGTCGAGAGGTCTGGTTGAAGGAGACATAGTAACAAAGGAGATCTGGGCTCCGGTGTTCGATCCTCGTGGGAAATTCCGACCGAAGCGCTCCGGGCCGTATATCATCAAGACCATCCTATCTGGGGGTGCTGCTAAGCTCATTGATCTCGATGGAAATGAATTCAATACCTTAGTCAACCTGGATCAGCTCAAGCGTTACCACCCTTGAGAGATGCTCGTAGGGTCGAAAACCACAAGGGTGGGCGATTCCAAGCAAAAGTTAGAGCAGCTTGCTAGACTGAAAATCTAAGGAGGCGGTCTAGGCAAAAATAAATAGGCAAGAGTCGAAAGCTCGCTAGACCGAAAACCTGAAAAGGCGGTTCTAGGCAAAAGTTAGAGCGTAAAAGGAGAGGTAAAATACACGAGTGAACCTTAGCCTGAACTACGTTCTGACCTGATTCCCTGAAAAGGGATACGTAGGCAGTCTTACCCTGAGACCCGGTCACATTCTATCAAGTTGATCCAGGATTTGACATGTTGGGTTTGCATCAAAGGTCGAAAAGCTCAAAGACAAGTTGAAGCTACATTGGAGAATCAGAAGGGAGAAACCCTTCATCTTTCAACTTTATTTGCAAAATTACTACTTCTAATACAACAAGTTGAGCATAAAAGCCTTAAAACAGTGAAGCATGAAAAACATAATGTAGACACCCCAATCTGATTTCTCAGTCATTTTGGCTATCTTCAGTTTGTTTCTTTTCAGTTTCTAGTTCCCCCGATGATGAATCAGGTTAAGAACAGTTTTGATTGAAAATGGTTTGAGTTTGGTATATGTGGAACCCTTTCCTTAACCCCAGAACCGTTGAGCCCAGCTTTGACTATGGGTTTGACCTTCGCGCGATTTTCTGAGACACTCGCGCGATGCTCTACTTGCCAGGTGGTGGTCAAAGTCAAACTTTGACTGATTGACCATCGCGGGGAAGTTAGAACCCTCGCACGACGGTCCCACTCCATCGCGCGATGGTCGACCCTGTATATCCAGCTGGATTTTGTGATGATGAAGCGCCTGCAGGGCCATGTGACCCCGTTCCATCAGCTGAACGGCGTTTGCTCGGCCATCCTTGCACCACCTAAACCCCCACTCTCCCATCAACTTAAACCCCACTTCTCTACCAAGTGATTGCTGCCAGCATTGTTGGCTGGCTGCATGACCAAGTTCACCACCACCACCAAAGAGCTCCCTCTTTTCCTATAAAACCCCCCCCCCTTTGTTCTCTTTCAAGGGGTTACCAAAAAAATCCCAAAGGAAAGAACAAGAATCACAATCTTGATCTTCTCTCTCAATCAAAGTCACTACCACTTTCTCCTTTTGTCAAGCATACCACCTCACTCAACCATTTTCAAATCATCCAAGCAAAGGTATAATTTTCAGCCTTTACTGTCTTGATCCCTGAGGGGGGCTGACAGGGTCAGGACTGGTAATCAATATCAGCTTCTGACCCCAAAGCCAGCAAATTTACAAGTTGCTGTAAACAAGAGAACCCACGCGCGATGAACCCATACAATCGCGCGATGCTTCTGGCTTGCGTGATATGGTTCTCGCGGGGATGGATCTCTCATTCTGACCTAGTTTATATGATTTCATATTTTCATGTTTAAGCATATATATCTCACTGTCTTGCATGCTAAAATCAGTAGCTCAGTTTAATTTGCTCTCCTTTTTTATGTTGGAATGCCCCTGGGTAGCTTCTGAATATGTCTCAGAGCCCAGGCATGCAAAGTAATTCCTGGATGTCCAGTCAGAACAGTCGCGCGATGACGTGACTCCATCGCGCGATGGTTTGGTCATTTCCAGTGATCGCCCTTGCATGGGCAACTAGGCCTTTGGTCTCTGTTTTATCACCCTCACTGTTTAAGGGTTGTGTTTTATTCTTATCCGATCAAATTGTAATAAGTAGTTATTTTCAGTACATATGAACTGCTTGGTTTGGCCCTGGGTGTGCACTGGTCCTTCCAGAGCCCAAAAGGAGATAAATTTTAAACCTGGTATTGAGGTGTGAACACTCGCGCGATGGTTTAAGTGTATCGCGCGATGGAATGGCTTGCATGCCACAATTCCGTGCATGCAAGTTGGCCATTACGTGATAAACCCAAAACTATCGTACTGCTTCACATCCTGAAATCAGTATTAAACTTTATCTCATTTTATTTTACTCTTCCATGAATCCATGCTATCATCCCTCACATCCTGCAAACGTGTTACATTTTTAATCCCCTTTAACTGTTCCCCCGCCCTAATTGGCTAAAAATTGATTAATTAAACAAAATCGCAAACAAATATTTTTTTGCAAATGCCTAAGTAGAGACCGATCTCCGGATTGGGCGAGAGGGGTGCCATAAAACCCTTCCCCTCTCGTAACCTGGCTCCCGAACCCAGATATGGTTATGACGGACTGGTTCCTTAACTTTTTCAAATCAAACAGCGCGGCAAGTGCTTCAAAATACGGTTCCTTGGGTGTCGGACCTTCAAACCCGAGTGGCGACTCTGTATTTTCGCGAGCGCTTGACGTCCAGCTACAAAAGCGCTCCCGCGAACCGGCAGCATCTCTCCTTTCTCAAAAAGGGTAGGGAACGGAATCCCTTCCCTCGGAGGAGAGAAAGAGTCGGGGCAATTCGCATTGCCCACAGTGGCGACTCTGCTGGGGATCGAATCAATATTAGTCTATACTTAGAAGTTAATACGCTTGGGAACAATCTCATAAAAGCCTGTCAAAACGGTGAGCTTCGCGCTGCCGAAGAAAGGATTGGTGATTTAACAGGACCTCGTGTCCGGCCATCCAATCTGGGGCTTTTCCGATTGTTCTCTCGCGTACTTTCTTCTAAAGTATTGATTAATAAAGAGAGCCAAATTTGAAAAGGCATTTGCGAATTTGTGATTCTGTTCCATTAATCAAACCTTCTAGCATTCTCATTTGCATCGATGTGGGATAAGCTTCGTTGGATCGTTTTGGCAATCCGGCACGGTTTACCGGAGCCCGGGGACCCCGAATGACTAACAACCTTCGACGATGATGAGTCATTCTACCGTTTGACTGTTGCTCTGCGGTTACGCGGGCAGCGGGAGGTATATCTTTGGCTCTAGTCCAAGGAACCTGTTTCAAGCCAAAACCAGCATTTGCATATACAAAGCACTAGCACTCTCCAAATTAGGACAGGTACCTACAGGGTAAAATTACTTGCATCTAACCCCCTATACTGTCGATGTGTTACTGCTTTCTCTATCGCATGCACTGTTCATACCTGCATACCGTTTTTGCGTAGAAGCATGTTTTAGGGCGGCTCCTAGGTTCTCTCTCCTTCAAGTCTGTCTTATGTTTATTAGGACCTTACCATGGCCCGATGAGGAGTCGTGCATCTCAATGATGCACGTTGTCAATTCTCAAGTTCCTTGCATCAGTTAAACTTTGGGAAATCAAGACTTTCTAAAGCCTTTGGCTAATTACCCAGTCGAGGTTTCAAACAGAAAACGAGGAACAAAATAGGAAAAATACCGCGATGCTTACACCATTTTGGTTATCATGCGAAGCATGTACACCATTTGGGTTACGGCACTGTGCTGCCTATGTCTCCCTGGTCATAGCATCGTGCCTATCTACACTGAATTGTTCCAAGTTCAAAAGTTGAAACTTTCGAAACGGAATAAACCAGAATCTTTAGACTGCTTTGACATCTCTTTGCCTTAGTTGATACAAAAAGGATACACCATGAAAAGATTTCTGAGGATCACTGGTAATGTCCAAACGTCATAAGACAAACTTGTCTGCTAGTATTAGAGTCTAAGGGCGACACTGACGACGGTGACTGTGTTTTCGCTTTAGTCTTTTATTTAGATTAAAGTTTCTGCAGGGCCCTTATTAGCCTTTTCTCACTTTCTGCAAGCAAAGGTTCTGAATCATTGCACCGCCAAGGAAAGTATCGAGGCAGAAAACCAAACCCACTTGGGAACGTCTGCACCGGAATCCGATTCAGAGGCTAGTCAGATTACAAGCCCAGTCAGTCACAACGGAAGACTCCCCGCGTTCTCTGCTTGCTACCCTGCAGTCAGCATCTTCTCCGGTCCTCGAAGAAACAGACTCTCCGGAATCTCCTACCCCCTCCTCTGCATCAAGCACCTCTGGGCCAACAGTCATGGCAGATCAACCGCAACCACTCTCTCTGGAAACCATGCTTATGAACATCCAGGCTAGTATCGCTGTCATACAACAAAGGGCTGCTCAGACGGATGCTAACATGACCCGCTTGAATGACCTCTTTAACACTCGTCTTCCTCCAACTGTTCAAGAGGAGGGCGAGGCCGAAGAGGACGTACACGAGTAACCTATCATGGTCGAAGATCCGGACCATCCAGGGCGTCTAGTCGCTTTGGTCAACACTCAGGGCACTCGAAATCCCATTCAGAATCCAGGCATCACTGCTATTAGGACTGTCCAACATCCTGACATGACTGCTCTCGTCGCCAAGATGGCCAAGCTGGAAGAATCTGTTTCAAAATCCGAGAAGCTCAGTGCTGGAGGGATTGACTTGGACCGTCTCTGCCTCTATCCCAATGCCAAGCTTCCTGACAAGTTCAAAATGCCTGACATAGCCAAGTTCGATGGCACTGGCGATCCTAAAACCCATCTTTATGGTTACCATGCTGCCATGAAGCTCCTATCTGTTGAGCCCGAAGCCATGTCTCAGCTGTTTCCTCAAACCCTCTCGGGTCCCGCTTTCCATTGGTTTCTGTCACTCGACATTGCCAAGCGAAGGACTTGGGAGGACATCGGGGCTGCGTTTATTTCGCAGTATAGCTACAACTCCCAGCTCAAGATGACTACTCGGGAGTTGGAATCCACCAAGATGGACGCTAAGGAATCCTTCGCGGATTTTGTCAAGAGATGGAGGGCCAAAGCCGCTCAAATGACTGATCGCCCGAGCGAGAGAGATCAGCTCCGTATCATCTCCCGCAATCTCCAACCAGACTATGCTAGGCACTTGGTTCTGGTTCAAGCATCCTCCAATTTTGACACCTTCTTCGACTCTGGTCTGGCCATCGAAGATGCATTGCAAAGTGGAATTCTGTCAAAAGGAGAATCTTCCAATCCATCAAAGTCAAAGCCTCGGGCATATTCTGGGAATACTAATGCGCTGTTTGGGGGAGGGACTTACTCCAATACTGCAACCAGTGGTACCAATGCCTCTTCCTCGAAAGCTGCTAACCAAATTGCCGAGGTCCATCAAGTTCAAACCCCGCAGAACAACCGACCGCGTAACCAACCTCGTAGTTTCTCCGCTTTTGAAGCACCCCTATCTTCTGTCATGGAGAAACTAATCCAATCGGGACATCTGAAGCTCCTTGACCCAACTCCTATACCTAAGAAACCTTCGCCCAACTTCAAAGCCAATCTCTACTGTGCCTATCACCAAGGGCCCGGCCATCTTACCGATTCTTGCTTTCGCCTCCGACATGCGATTCAAGATCTCATAGATGAAGGGACTCTTCATGCTCCGCCACCGGCACCTCAAAAACCCAACATCCTCGCCAATTCTATGCCAAACCACAACAATGCTCCACGCATTAACCAGATATCCATCAGCTCCACTGATATATCCCTCAGCTCCACTATATTCAACCCCACCGACTATATAGCCTCAACGAATCAACCTAGGCCGATGGTGCCTATCCCTTCTCAGTCCGAGGCCGAAATTTCCTATATCCGCTCCGAGGAAGGACAGTCGTCCAATTTCAATGAGCCCTCTGCACGCCTACAGAACGGAGCGTTCGTGTTCAACGCTTCTATTGGTGATCTGTTCCACCAGCCTATGCCTGCTGTACATCTCAATTCTGCCTCTACCATGGAGAACCCATACTTCAACGTGACGGATCCAAACCCCTCCTCAAGTCTGTTGGACCGCTTCAGAGCTGTTATTCCCTCTCAAACAGAGCAACAACTTGACATGCAAGCCGTAGGGTGGGCTATAGCTGATAATGACGACTATGCCACTCCCATAATCAACGAATGGACGGAGCTAGAATTAGAGGGATTCCCACCTAATCCTGAAGACATTCCCTTTGACCACATCTGGTATGATGCTTGGATGGCCAATTACGAGGCAGCTATGGTTGATCCTTTGGATGGATTCTCATTGGACATGCTCTTCCAACAACCTCAGCCTGTTTTGCTTGAGGAAGAGTACTATTGGGACCCCGAGCCCGCTTGGCAATTTCTGTTAGGATTTGACCCTAATCCTCTCCAGGGTTACGCTCTGCCCGGCTATGAAATCCAGTATTTGGAAGAGGGCCCCATTCAAGATGAGACCCGCGTCCTAGGGGAATGTTTCTTCCCTTCCACTCTTGACAGGCTGGTTAACTCGGTGGCTGATCCCGAGTATGATCCCACGTTCTTCATCGTCGACGAAAACCTTCCGCGCCCTGTCGTGCCTTCCCCGCCTGAAGAAGACTGCAGCATCATGGTTACCGATCTTGTGCCACCAGCTGATCTTTGGGATGTCAATGATGTAGTTAACATCCAGGTTGGGTCCGAAGTTTGGACTGTCAATCGCTCCCTTGCTGATGGAGGGCTATGGGATGTCCCTTTTATTGCTAGTACAGAACCAATCCAGGAAGCTATAGCTGTTGGGGATCCAGACTTTTGGGATTCACTCTTGATCAAAGATCTGACTGAGGATTTGGGTTTGAACATGGAAGTGCCTGTGGCCCCTACGACCTCTGACAAAGGGAAACGCAAATTGGGAGAAGTCCCTATTGATCTATGGGACGATAGTCAGGACCCTCAAATGGTGCCCTCTTTAGAGAACATCCTTAATGTTACAAGAAGTGGACGAGTCTTTCAGCCTGCTAATCTGCAAGCAGGAAGTTCGTCCAACTCTTCTAACCGGAAGAACGAACCTCCTACCTTCTCAAGGTCTGTACCATTTGAGGTACCAATTAATGCCCCTAACGACGACATGATTCAAAAGCAATTGGAGCGGATTCCCGCTGCCATATCACTCTGGGGGCTAATCTGTTCCTCCCGGGAGCATCGTCAGAAATTCTGTCACACTCTTTCTCGTCTTGAGATCCGACCTGACGTCACACCTGAAGCAATGATCTCCCTTATCCTCCCACCTGCCTCTAAGCATACTGTGGTCTTCACCGATAAGGATCTGCCGCTTGAAGGAGTTGACCACAATCGACCCTTGCATATCACAGTCAAGTGCCGAGGACTCTGGGTTCCGACCGTTCTTATCGATAATGGCTCAGCAATCAACGTTTGCCCTTTGAGGGTGGCTCACCGTCTGGGACTGACTAAGAAAGACTTTGCACCTTCCAGCATGGCTGTTAAGGCATACGACAGCACACGTCGTCTGGTCGAAGGCACTCTCGTGCTCACTCTCGATGCGGAGGGATTCAAAATGGATGTCGAGTTCCATGTGGTCGACATTCCAGCCTCGTTCAATCTCTTGCTAGGAAGGCCATGGCTTCACAGATCTGACATCATGGCTGTCCCATCTACTCTTCATCAAAAAGTCATGCTGGGACTTCCCACTGGGACTTTGATTATCTGCGGGGATTCAGGCATTCGCCCGCTCGAGGAGAACGGCACACCTGTTTTGGGTATCGCACATGACAATGAAGACGTTGATCTCGCGGGATTCTCTTTTGATACTTCTGGCTCGGTGATGGCCATCAACGTGGATGGGGACTTCATCATAAGCTCTGTCGCTCTGGACATTATGAGAAGGATGTCCTATCTACCCGGCCTTGGCTTAGGAATTCACCAACAAGGGATTCCGGAATTCCCTGCGTTTCCTTCCTGTGAGGGCCGCTTTGGCTTGGGATACTCTTCCTCTGCCAACGATGCCAAAAGAAGGAAATACACGGGAAAACCTCGATCTCTCTATGGTGATCCCAACAGCTACTTCGTCCGTGAAAAGGGGAATGATATTTATCGTGGGCAAGCTGAGCCCTTTATCGACTCGGTCACCGGGGAGTTGCTACCTGGTTTTGAGATCTTCGCGGATGATACTTGGTCTTCTAGTGACGAAGAGCCAGCTAGTGCAGAATTCAAGAGGAAGCTTAGCCTACCCAGGCCGAAGACTGACTGGCTGGGATCTTTCGATCAGGGGAGCTTGGAGCAGCTTTTCCGTGAATTCTCTCAAGTGGGTTTGGCCAAGGAAGCCGAAGAGGCCGAAGTGTTTATGCTCGGGCCCGACGCCCTCGAGGATCCCACCTCTCTTATCGTGGAAGCTAAGGGAAGCCTTAAAAATTGCATTTTCAAGCCGCGCCTTACTTGCATTGATGACATAGCTGAGTCCGACACTGAGTCTGTCAGGTCTTTTGAGTCTAAGTCTAGCTCTGAGTCGGAGTTTGTGCCTCTCGGCCCTCCACGTCATAGCTTTTACTTCGAGTTCGACTCCCTTGTACTTGGCGACCCTGCAGGGTCTTATGAAATGAAGGACTCCTCTTCTGACTATTTGAATGATCTTTATATAAACTGTGTCGACCCTGACGATGAAGGGATAGATTTTGATGGGGACATCCCCAAGGAAATCCGTGCTTTCATTGAAAGGGAAGACGAAAGGCATGCTCAGCCATTAAAAGAAGAGATAATCTTAATAAACTTGAAAGATGAGAGTGATCCTCGGATGGTTCAAGTGGGCTCCACGTTAGATCCGGAGGAGCATCGTGAGTTCAAAGAGCTCCTCACTGAATTCAGCGACATCTTTGCATGGTCTCATCAAGACATGCCCGGTATCGATCCTGAGATAGTGGAGCATCGAATCCCCCTGTTGCCCGATGCTAAGCCAGTGAAACAGAAGCTCAGACGGATGCGACCGGACTGGGTGCAGAAAATCAAGGAGGAAGTCACCAAGCAGATTGACGCTGGTTTCCTCGCAGTCTCTCAGTATCCCACTTGGGTGGCCAACATCGTCCCTGTTCCTAAGAAAAATGGCCAGATTCGTGTCTGTGTTGACTTCCGGGACTTGAACAAAGCAAGCCCCAAAGACGATTTTCCCTTGCCACACATCGATGTGCTGGTGGATAATACTGCAGGGCATGCTTTGCTCTCGTTCATGGACGGTTTCTCAGGCTATAATCAGATTCTCATGGCACCCGAAGACCGCGAGAAGACGACCTTCATCACTGAGTGGGGAACTTACTGCTATTTGGTTATGCCGTTTGGTTTGAAGAATGCTGGCCCGACTTATCAAAGAGCTGCCACGACTATTTTGCATGACATGATGCACAAAGAGGTTGAGGTCTACGTTGATGATATGATTGCCAAGTCAAAAACTCGGGAAGGGCATGTCCACGTGTTAAGGAAGCTTTTCGAAAGACTCCGCAAGTTCCGGATGCGTCTTAATCCTCAGAAGTGCACCTTCGGAGTCACAGCAGGCAAAATGCTGGGTTTTATGATCACTTCCCGTGGGATTGAGGTTGATCCGTCAAAAATCAAAGCAATACGCGAAATGAAGCCACCTGAGTCTGAAAAGGGGGTGCGAAGTTTTCTGGGGAAGGTTCAGTTCATCAGCAGATTCATCGCCAAGTTAACCTTAACTTGCGAGCCGATGTTTCGACTACTCAAGAAGAATACCCCGTTCGTATGGTCAGAAAAGTGCCAAGCAGCTTTCATCTCGATCCAGAACTATCTACAGAACCCGCCTGTTCTCATGCCGCCTATACCGGGAAAACCTCTCATTCTCTACTTGTCTGTGAGTCCTACGTCCATGGGATGTTTGCTAGCTCAAGAAGGAGACAAGGGAATGGAGAGAGCTATTTACTACCTGAGCAAGAAGATGGTTGGAGCCGAGGAACGCTATACCGCTTTAGAAAAGACGTGCTGGGCCCTTGTCTGGGCATCTAAGAAGTTAAGACACTACATGCTGGCTTACCCAGTGAAGCTGATTTCTAGAATGGATCCTCTCAAGTATCTGTTTGAGAAACCTGCGCTTACTGGTAAGTTAGCACGTTGGTTGCTTCTCTTAGCGGAGTTTGATCTCGAGTACGTTACAAGAAAGTCAGTAAAGGGACGTGCCATTGCAGAATTCTTAGCTGACCACCCCGTGGAGGGGCCTGAGGATTCAGATTTCGCATTCCCGGACGAGGAAGTGCTGACAGTCGTTGAGGATGTTTGGACTCTTTACTTCGATGGGGCAGCCAATCAGAAGGGGTTCGGAATCGGGGTTTTGCTAGTCACTCCTGACGACTCTCATATTCCGCTTGCGTTCAAGCTTAATTTTGATGTCACCAATAACCAAGCTGAATATGAGGCCTGCATTGTGGGAATGGAAGCTGCGCTCGCACTCGGTGTGGAGAAGCTTGAAGTCATTGGGGACTCAAATCTTGTTGTGTCTCAGGCCAATGGAGACTGGAAAGTACGCGAAGAGAGATTGAAACCTTACCATCAGGACTTGGAGGGATTAATCCCTCGCTTCAATAAGGTGACTTTCACTCATATCCCCCGGTTGAAGAACCACTTCGCTGATGCGCTTGCTACTCTGGCCTCCATGGTCGAACTACCATTAGATGTCAAGCTCCGTCCTATCTTAATCGAGCAGCGAGACCATCCCGCTTATCAATGCGTCAATGCCATCGATGATGTGGATGATGGCCTACCCTGGTACCATGACATATGGAACTTCATTGAGAGTGGTTTGTACCCATCTGGTGCTTCTCAGAAGGACCAAACTGCGTTACGAAGAATTGCTGCTCATTACATCATCTGTGGAGGGAGGTTGTACAGGAGATCTCATTGTGGGATGCACAAACTCTGCGTCAACGGTGCTGAAGCTGTCAGAATTATGGAAGAAATCCACGAAGGGATTTGCGGTCCCCACATGAGCGGTGTCATGCTTGCTAGGAAGATTTTGCGTCAGGGCTACTTCTGGTCTACTATGGAATCTCAGTGCGTGGATTATGTGCGGCGATGTCACAAGTGCCAAATCCATGCTAATTTGATGCATGTTCCACCTTCTAACCTATTTGGCATGACTTCGCCTTGGCCTTTCTCTGTGTGGGGCATCGATGTCATCGGCATGGTCAGACCTTCTGCTTCAAATGGTCACAGGTTTATCCTAGTAGCGATCGATTATTTCACTAAGTGGGTCGAAGCTGAATCATACAAGACCCTAACTGCGGTCCAAGTCGCTCATTTCATCAGGAAGAATATCATCTATCGATATGGAGTTCCGCAAGCGTTCGTCTCAGACAATGGGGTTCATTTCAAGGGCAGAGTTCTGGAGCTTTTTGAAGAATTCAAAATCCAGATCCATCACTCGACCGTCTATCGCCCTCAGACAAATGGAGCAGTTGAAGCGGCAAACAAGAATATCGAGACCATCATCAAGAAATCTGCAGAGTCCGCCAGGGACTGGCACGAGCAGCTGCCTCTAGCTCTTTGGGGGTATCGAACGTCGATCCGGACATCAACAGGGGCAACCCCTTATTCCTTGGTTTACGGAATGGAAGCAGTTCTCCCTATAGAATTCGAGGTACCATCTCTGAGGGTTGCGGTAGAATCGGAACTTTCGGAATCTGAATGGCTCAGTGGGAGATTCGCTGAACTCATGCTCTTTGATGAACAAAGGCTCCGGGCTTTGTATCATGTTCAGGGGTATCAACGGAGAATTGCCCGGGCATTTAACAAGAGGGTGAAGTCTAGAGACTTAATTGAAGGTGACATGGTCACGAAGGAGATTCGAGCGCCAGTTTTCGATCCCCGCGGTAAGTTCCGACCTAAGCGTTCCGGACCGTACATCATTAAGACCATCCTTTCTGGGGGAGCAGCTCAGCTCATTGATCTTGATGGCAACGAGTTCAACACTCTGGTTAACCTGGATCAACTCAAGCGTTACTTTCCCTGAGAGAAGCTCGTTGGACTGAAAACCACAAGGGTGGGCGGTTTCAAGCAAAAGTTAGAGCAAGCCTGCTAGACCGAAAACCTGAGAAGGCGGTTTAGGCAAAAATAAATAGGCATCAATCAAGCAGCTCGCTAGACCGAAAACCCGCACGGGCGGTTCTAGGCAAAAGTTAGAGCGTAAAAGGAGAGCTAAAACACCCGAGCGAACCTTTGCCTGAACTACGTTTTGACCTGATTCCTTGAAAAGGGATACGTAGGCAATCTCTCTGTGAGATTCGGTCATAATCAATCAACTTGATCCACGGTTCACTATTACCAGAATTCGGATCAATGTTCGCGGAATGCTGTGGTTCAACACTTGAAACAAACGGGGAAAGCTCTCTAACTTTCGCTTTTATTTTAATTATAACTTCTATTACACAAGCTGAGCAGTCTTAAACAAACAGTTAAGCATAAAAAACAGAATAAAATGCTCGAGGCCTTAACAGGCTCACAGTTTATTCTAGATCATTCGAGTCTGTCGAAAAGTCAGCTGTTGTTTTGCCTGCTTGCAATCTCTCTTTTTAGCCATGCTCGATATCGGGGCATAAGCTCTGTGCTGAAATCTGGGTCAGCTCCTCCGAGTTGTCTCAGGCCCCAATTGTGCTCGTATCCTCTCAGATTCTGGAAGGTAAAGGCAGAGACTTGGAAGTCCTCAATCCCAGCTCGGTGAAGCCCTTGGCTTATTCCCAACTGACGGAGAATACGGCCAGGAATGTAGAATGTGAAAGCGGTCAGCCCAACTATCACCATTCTCTCAAAACCTGCAGAATTCAAGGCCATATCCGGGATGTTCAGGGCCTCATGCCTCTAGATGATCTCGTTCGGTAACATTTCTCTCATGAATGTGTACCATTGATGCACAGTCATTTCCGGGTAAATCATACCTCGCTGATGCATTCGGCCGGGCAGATGAGGCCAATTTGCTTCTGGCGCAGTGAGCAATCCCAACTTGTCGGACAACCAAAGCTGCAAGAGCGGAAAAACAAGTCAGAAGCCACATAAAACTTGAGCGGAAAAACAAGTGAGAAACTCTGGTATAGCCTTAGCTGAGAGACGAGGTAAAAGCAGAATGTGCGAAAAAAACAGAAAAATGTGAGCTGAGTGAGAACTTACCTGCAACAGAAGTGGGCTACCGCCAAAGACGTTTGTTTGACCCGTGGAAACCAAGTCCAACCCCATGAGTGTTTCAGCCAGGACAAGCGGCACCACATTCCTTCGAGAACCCATTTGAGCAGCAACGCTCACCAGCGTAGGGTTCACCTGCCCATTCGGAGACACCAGTAAATAAGCAGCCAGCACGCTGATTGTTAAGGCGAAGCGACGCCTAGCCTGCAAAGCCATATCCTCTACATCCCCTTCTGGCCCGTACCATTCCATTAGGCGCATGATGTTGATTTGTCCTCCGACTAGCAAACTTTCGGCTGCTCCCCTAGTGATGTCAAGGCTGGTTTGAAGGAGCTTTGGCATATTCTTCCGGTAAGGCGGCACGACAATCACGCTCGAGGCAACACCTTGGAGGTATGCTTGGAATTCCTCCACAGTCGGGCACAACTCGTTGACCCCAAACCTAAAAACATGGACCTCCGGATTCCAGAATTGCAGGGCCGCCATCAGGAGCTCAGGGCGAACCCTTACATCACGAAGAAAACGAAATGCGGCCAGCCCGTGAGATCGGAATGAGAGCCAATCTCCAGCAACAAAAGCAGTAAGCCATGGACTAATCAACACTGGGAGGTTGTTCGCCATCTTGGTTTTTGTGGAAACTTACCAGGAGAATGCTTCTACTGAATGAAGCGCGAGTCTCTTTATAAGCCAGAATGCGTGAAGCATTTCCCCTTCTCAAAGCAAAAGTCTTCACTGCATTGTCCTTTCTTCTGCAAACAAGGCATCTCTGCACCGTCCCATAAAAACTTCTGAGAAAAGGTGATGACAAGGTCTGACCGCTCTGGAATTCTGAGATGGTCAAATAAAGGTGGCCTGGTGTGCCTAAACCATCGCGCGATTATGTCACTCCATCGCGCGACTGTTCAAAACCCCTCCATCGCGCGATTGTCCCAGTCCATCGCGCGACGGTTCAACCTGCAATTTGACGGATTACAGCAGCTACTGCCCAACCTTGGTCATTTTGAATTCCAACAGTTACCTTGCAACTTTTATGGTTCCAGCAAGTCATTGTAAGCATATGTGACTGTATCCAAGCGCCGGATTCGAAAAATTGCGTTTAACGAAGATTTCGGACCCTTGGTGGCTCGTTTCAAGTTCAAAAGGCCGTTCTAGGGAGTCAAAACTCGTTTCAAGGGGTTTCCCCCCATTCTCTCATGCCATACAGGTCATCATGACCTAATGTGACTGTATGGAGGTGTCGGTTTCAGTCCAGGACATAATGGAGTCTTATTTTATCATCTCGTGTCCCCTTTTGTGTCCTTTAAGGTGTCTGTCGCTCTTTGGCATTTTTGAACATATTTGTCGAATTCCATCTATTCTCATGGGTCGTTTTGCACGTATGTGACCTTACCTTAGTGTCAGTTTCATCCCAATTGAGATATCTTCAGTTTTGGCTTGCAAACGTCCAAAATTCCATTATATTGTCCGTATCCTAGCTGTGTCCTAAGATATTTTCTCATTTTCTTTCGAGCTAAGTCCTATTTGTACGCATCTCCGTGTCTGTGTACAGTCTTAGTACGTTATCAATGCAAGTACGGTATTAGTGGTAAGCATTTATCTACTTTAACCCATTGCAAAGGTAAAATAAGCTGCAAATGCAAATTTTATGGCTGAAACTGTGATCTATCCACATCCAAATGAAGAAAACTATTGCATATACGGCGCTTCGGCCACCCAAAGTTATCATGTCAAGTTCGAGCACATCCGCCCATCAAGTCAAAAAGGCACACAGGCCTCCAAAACGTCTATCAAAGTATCACCTAAGGCACTCTGGCCCTCCATCTATCTATGCGGGCACGCAGGCCCAAAAGCAAAAAGAAGGTGCAAAAGTGGGAAAAGGCTCCTCAGCAGCCATCAATCATCCCCGAACCAGTCACCCTCCCCGTCGTCATCCTCGTCGTCTCTCTCTGTGGGATCCATCCTGTAGCCTGGATCCTCCGCTGAGTCGTCAGACCCACTGCTGTCTGACGCCTCTTCTCCCTCTTCTTCTTCTTCCTCCTCCTCTTCGTCCTCCTCCTCGGAGACCTCTGGCAGGATCAGCCGCTTCTTGCGGACCGGCTCGTCTTGTGAAGGCCTCTGGCGCATCTTCAGCTGGTACCTCTCCTCGGCCTGTGCCACGGCCTTTCGGGCCGCCTCCTCGCTGCCTATAGGTGGCTGTGGGCCCCGCACCTGTGGCCTGGTGCTAGGCTTGGGAGCAGAAGTCCTTGCAGCTAGCTTCTTCTGTGGAGGCTCTCTTGCGCTCTTTCTCCTAGGAGCCGCCTGTCCCTGTGCCTGCATTATAAACAGTGTATATATTAGCATATGTTTGCATGTTTCATGTTCTAAAAGCAGGTATGATTAAGCAAAATCAAAGAGCAATCAAAGCAAAGGAGTGTATCGAATTCAGGAATGTATCGCATACAGGCATATATCAAAAGCAGGAATCTATCATTTTCTAAAGGGATATACCTGAGATCTCCGAGCTGCTGGCTGAGGGTAACGCAAGTCTAACGGTAGGCCACTCGCCGCCCTTCTGATCACGTTCTCCAACGCAAGCATACGCCGGACAGCCTCATTCACCCACTCATTGGGCACCTGCAAAGCGGATTCAAATATGAGCAATTGAATGGCAGTTCAAACTTTATCAGAATACAGTAATGAATGCAACAGTATCTTACGGGTACAGTAACGGGCGCTGGCTCAACTCTGGCCGGGGTAAGGTGCAACTCAGCTGGATTGCCTTGAGAATCCACCACTGCTATTTGCCATGTCAATTCTGGAGGCCCGCCTCTCACTGGTCCACTCGGACCTCGCCTCGAGCGACTCTCACTGCTACCTGGCCTCCCTGAAACGGCCCTCCTCGCCTCAGCAGCCCCACGGGCCTGGCCCCGAACCTCTCTAAACTCTCGTACTCCCAATGGCCCCGCCAAGCGCTCCCTCTGATAGACTGCATAGTCCATGTCAGGACGCAAGTGGCGTGTCAAGTCAGTATCAGGCCGTGTGAAGACCTCCAACTCAGCCAAGGTATACTCTCCTGTGTGTGAGGCCCGTGGTGGAAGCGGTCCGGGCACCTGAAACCTCGCATAGCCAAGTGACTGGCGTGTCACTCGGTCACCCAAGTACCACTGCCAACCAAAGGCCGACTCCAGCAGCACTCTGCTCGCCGTGACAGCCCTGCTACGAGCCAAGTACTCAGGCTTAGGCTCTGTCCCCCTCCAAGGATCCCACTCAACCTGTAAAAGCAAACAATGCAAGTATCGGTCAGCGACAGCATTGAAGCAATAAAAAGGGGCATGCACTTTGGTTATTTCTACAAAGTATGATGTTATACCTGTGAGGGGCGAAGCTCGTCAAGGTATATCCGGAAGCCGTTCAAGTCGCCTCTGCCTCTCTTCTCCCCCATATTCTTCTTGCTCCAGATGTGTGCACGCGGGAGCATCCCCAAGTCCAGACTCTTCGTCACCGGACGGCACATATTCAACACCTCGTAAGCCCAAAGCTGCATGATTTTCAATGAATCAAACTCGATAATGCACGCAAAAATGCTACTGAAATGAATGCAAGTGCAAATTACAAAGTGTGTGGAATCATACCTCCCAAATCCGCCAGTACCCCGCAGTGCTCACCTCTGTCCTCGACGAGTCTCCAAAGAAGCCATAGGCCGCGCCTAGTGCTGCTCCACCCCAGTCAAAACGCGAGGCCGTCCTCAGATCCCTCAACGCTGGCAAGTAGGACAAGTGAACCTTGCTACGCCTGTTTGGATACAGGGTAGCACCAAAAAGGTACAGCAAGTACGCCCGGGCCATCTGCTCCGCCTCCTGCTCAGTTGTCACCTTCTTCTGCAGGTATCGGGTGAATTGCCCGTACCTCGCCATCCCCTCCTCAATTTTGGGCACCTCGCCCAGAAACCACTCCAAGGCTGCCTCATCTCTCTCAATGCCCTAGTCAAACGGGATGGGCTCTCCTCCAACTCTCAGGCCCGTGATCGCCGCAAAGTCAGTGGGCGTCACCGTCATCTCCCCAACCAGTAGGTGGAAGGTATTGGTAGTATCCCACCACCGTTCTGCAAGTGCAACCAAGACAGCATGGTCATTCCTAGCCGGAGTGAGTGTCTCAATGAACTCTCTAAAGCCTGCCGCGTCCACCAACTGTCTCACGCTCTCTGGCAAACCCTGGTACAGCGCTAAGGAACTGCATGCACCTCCGAAGCCGCGGATATCTCTAGGCCGCGCCCTCTCCTGCATTAGATACAAACAACGAAAGACGTGTCAGCATACAAAGCTTTCATTTTCAAGTTCCAAGTAATCAATGCAGCCTGCCTACAGATGGTTGGTTCAAGTTATGCTATCTCATGCACGATGTTCAAACATGAAGCTATGGTATTGCAGCCTGCCTACAGATGGTTGGTTCAAGTTATTATATCTCATGCACGATATTCAAACATAGAGTTATAGTATCGCTATTCAAGTTCTATTTCAGAGGTTTGCCATTACTCTACAAACTTTCAAGAACATTTGGGCGCATGCATTGTATTTGAATTGTATCTAAATAAAGGAATGAGCATCTATTAAAGAGTTACCTCAGACCAGCTGCGCGAGATGTGCGTATCAGGGTCTCTCAAGACCAACTCAAGGTCATAATCTGCCTGTCGTGGCCGATATGCTGTAAAACCCAATGGCACGAACAAATGTGGTACCGGTGCCCTGTACCCCTCTGCTGAAAACGGAGCTCGAGTCAAACTCTCCGCCTCCGACACTGCCGTCACTCTGGGACCCCCCACTCTGGCGCCGGCTCTCTCCTCGGCCTCCACATCCCTCAAGAGCTCCTCCTCTGCAGCCCTCTCTCTCTCGGCCCTCGCCGCGGCCTCGGAAGCGACAATCTCCCGCTCTCTCTCCTCTCGGGCCTCTAAAACAGCAGCCCCTATCTCGGGGTTATCCTCCAAAAGCCGCGCAAGCTGCGCGTCACTCAAAAGCTCGGCGACATCCTGTTTGGTGATCGGCCTATGGCTCGACGAAGTCGCCGCTGGCCGGAAAAGCACTTCTTCCTCGGGAACCACCGTAGCACTCTCCTCCTCGGTCACCACTCCTTTACCCTTCGCCGGATCTCTCGGCGGAATATCACTTGGCCCGACATCATCACCACCGGCACCACTACTGCCCGTGCCACCAGAGACACCACCAACCACTACCGAGCCGCTCACGGCCGTGCTTGGATCCATTTGCTCGACTTCAGAAGGCACTGCCCCGACCCGTTCCGTCGCGCGACGATCTGACACCGTCGCGCGATGCTCTCCGTCGTCCTCGACCGCCCGTGCATGGCCCTGTTCGCCATCGCCGCCGCTTGCTGCCGCTGCACCCATGCCCGGAGCAACCTCCACTGGTCTCTGATCCCCCGTTTTAACCTCCATGGGTCCGTCCCCCGGACGATCAACGGCTGCTCCTCCGCCGCCCCCATCACCGTGGTCTGCCATGGATGAGTGTGGGTGTGTTGGATTTCTGGATTTCGAAGCAAAATCAAGGATTTGGAGTTGGGAGTTTGAGAGAGAATGGAATTGGGAGAGTTTTGAAACTGCTGTGAGCGGTTTCAAGACATCCCCGTCGATTAAAAGGAACCCAACAGTCGCGGGCCGGGTCTGGGCCCGTTTCAGATTCAGGCCCTAGCAAAGAACCATCGCGCGATTGTCTGGCTCTCTCGCGCGACGGTCCAACTGGGCCGTTGACCATGTTTGACCTCTGGCTCGGCCCGTCACCATATTGGAGGCCCACAAGTTTTTCCTAGCACTTGCAAGTAATATTGGATCTTTACAAGATGATCAGGGTCAAAAATGCTTTATATCCCCAGCAGTGGTCCGCCCACACAAGTCCAATTTCCAATCAGCGACGATCTAACCGTCCAATTTCCAATCAGCGACGATCTAACCGTCCAATTTCCAATCAGCGACGATCCATCCGTCCGTTTTCCTATCAGCGACGATCCATCCGTCCAATTTCCAATCAGCGACGATCCATCCGTCCAATTTCCTATCAGCGACGATCCATCCGTCCAATTTCCAATCAGCGACGATCTAACCGTCCAATTTCCAATCAGCGACGATCCATCCGTCCAAATCCCTTGGTGCACGGTATTTGTATATACTGTCTTGCGCTTTTCGATTAATTGACCTTTGGGTGAGCTAGATGGGTGTCTAGAAATCTTTGACGTTACCCGTACCGACTAATGGTGCTCCGCGTGCCGTCAAAGAGGGACTACTGTAGACACCCCAATCTGATTTCTCAGTCATTTTGGCTATCTTCAGTTTGTTTCTTTTCAGTTTCTTGTTCCCCCGATGATGAATCAGGTTAAGAACAGTTTTGATTGAAAATGGTTTGAGTTTGGTATATGTGGAACCCTTTCCTTAACCCCAGAACCGTTGAGCCCAGCTTTGACTATGGGTTTGACCTTCGCGCGATTTTCTGAGACACTCGCGCGATGCTCTACTTGCCAGGTGGTGGTCAAAGTCAAACTTTGACTGATTGACCATCGCGGGGAAGTTAGAACCC
Organism: Rhododendron simsii; assembly: GCA_014282245.1. NCBI lineage: Eukaryota > Viridiplantae > Streptophyta > Magnoliopsida > Ericales > Ericaceae > Rhododendron > Rhododendron simsii. The sequence continues at coordinate 130,458 of WJXA01000150.1, read as the reverse complement.
TCGCGCGACGGTCCCACTCCATCGCGCGATGGTCGACACCTGTCATATCCAGCTGGATTTTGTGATGATGAAGCGCCTGCAGGGCCATGTGACCCCGTTCCATCAGCTGAACGGCGTTTGCTCGGCCATCCTTGCACCACCTAAACCCCCACTCTCCCATCAACTTAAACCCCACTTCTCTACCAAGTGATTGCTGCCAGCATTGTTGGCTGGCTGCATGACCAAGTTCACCACCACCACCAAAGAGCTCCCTCTTTTCCTATAAAACCCCCCCCTTTGTTCTCTTTCAAGGGGTTACCAAAAAAATCCCAAAGGAAAGAACAAGAATCACAATCTTGATCTTCTCTCTCAATCAAAGTCACTACCACTTTCTCCTTTTGTCAAGCATACCACCTCACTCAACCATTTTCAAATCATCCAAGCAAAGGTATAATTTTCAGCCTTTACTGTCTTGATCCCTGAGGGGGGCTGACAGGGTCAGGACTAGTATTCAATATCAGCTTCTGACCCCAAAGCCAGCGAATTTACAAGTTGCTGTAAACAAGAGAACCCACGCGCGATGAACCCATACAATCGCGCGATGCTTCTGGCTTGCGTGATATGGTTCTCGCGGGTATGGATCTCTCGTTCTGACCTAGTTTATATGATTTCATATTTTCATGTTTAAGTATATATATCTCACTGTCTTGCATGCTAAAATCAGTAGCTCAGTTTAATTTGCTCTCCTTTTTTATGTTGGAATGCCCCTGGGTAGCTTCTGAATATGTCTCAGAGCCCAGGCATACAAAGCAATTCCTGGATGTCCAGTCAGAACAGTCGCGCGATGACGTGACTCCATCGCGCGATGGTTTGGTCATTTTCAGTGATCGCCCTTGCATGGGCAACTAGGCCTTTGGTCTCTATTTTATCACCCTCACTGTTTAAGGGTTGTGTTTTATTCTTATCCGATCAAATTGTAATAAGTAGTTATTTTCAGTACATATGAACTGCTTGGTTTGGCCCTGGGTGTGCACTGGTCCTTCCAGAGCCCAGAAGGAGATAAATTTTAAACCTGGTATTGAGGTGTGAACACTCGCGCGATGGTTTAAGTGTATCGCGCGATGGAATGGCTTGCATGCCACAATTCCGTGCATGCAAGTTGGCCATTATGTGATAAACCCAAAACTATCGTACTGCTTCACATCCTGAAATCAGTATTAAACTTTATCTCATTTTATTTTACTCTTCCATGAATCCATGCTATCATCCCTCACATCCTGCAAACGTATTACAGTTTTAATCCCCTTTAACTGTTCCCCCGCCCTAATTGGCTAAAAATTGATTAATTAAACAAAATCGCAAACAAATATTTTTTTGCAAATGCCTAAGTAGAGACCGATCTCCGGATTGGGCGAGAGGGGTGCCATAAAACCCTTCCCCTCTCGTAACCTGGCTCCCGAACCCAGATATGGTTATGACGGACTGGTTCCTTAACTTTTTCAAATCAAACAGCGCGGCAAGTGCTTCAAAATACGGTTCCTTGGGTGTCGGACCTTCAAACCCGAGTGGCGACTCTGTATTTTCGCGAGCGCTTGACGTCCAGCTACAAAAGCGCTCCCGCGAACCGGCAGCATCTCTCCTTTCTCAAAAAGGGTAGGGAACGGAATCCCTTCCCTCAGAGGAGAGAAAGAGTCGGGGCAATTCGCATTGCCCACACATAACAAAATGCTTGAGAAGCCTAACGGCTCACAGCTTATCCTAAGTGCAGCAAGGTGGTCTAGAGTCAGTCGATGTTTTCTCTTGCTTGCACATCTGGTCTTAGCCACTGTCTATAGCGGTTTCTCAGCCCTGTGATAAAACCCGGTATTTCTGCCTGGAGAGCCCTCAGACCCCAGCGCCGCTGGTAGCCATTTAGCGTCTGAGCATTGAAGTTGGAAAGATGGAAGCCCTCGGTGCTGATACGGATGTTGTCTTGCGGAGCGCCCAGTTGGCGAAGAACGCGACCGGGAATGTAAAACGTGAAGCTGGTTAGCCCCGCGATAACCATCTTGTCAAATCCATTGGAGTGGATAGCCATGTCCGGAAGGTCTAACCAAGGGCACCTCCAGACAATTTCCTCGGGCTGCATCTGTTGCATGAACTCATACCAGCCTTCTATGTCCAAGTCAGGATATCTCATCTCCCTTTGGTGGATCCTTCTCGGGAACAAATTCCAGCCTGCCACCGGTGGGTGCAATAGATTCAGTTTATCTGACAACCACAACTGCGCTAGCGAAAAGAAAAGTAAGAAGTCAGATAAAGTCTGAGCGAAAAGACAAGAAAGAAGCTAGGAAGCAGCCTAAGTCGAGCGTGAGATAAAAAGAGAAAGTGTGACAAGCCAGAAAAAGGTGAGCTGAGTGAGTTTACCTGAAGCAAAAGCGGAATCCCGCTGAAGACGGCCGACTGGCCCGTGCTCACTAGATCCAAACCCGAGAGTGTCTCAGCCAGGACTAAAGGGATCACGTTCCTTCGTGCTCCCATTTGAGCAGCCACGCTCACGAGCAAGAAGCTGACCTGCCCATCCGCAGGAATGAGCAAATAGGCGGCCAACAGGTAGATTACTAAGGCAAAGCGCCGGCGGTCTTGAACTTCGTCGTTATCCGGATTGCCCTTTGGGCTATACATCTCGATCAGCCGCAGAATGTTCACCTGGCCACCCTCTAGGATAGTGTTCGCCAAACCCCAAGAAATATTGGGCGAATTGGCCAGCAATTTAGGCATGCTCACTTGATAGAGAGGAACAACAAGTGTCGAGGATGAGTAGGTGCAGAGATATGCCTGGAACTCCTCAACGGTCGGGCACATCTCGTCGTCACCAAAGCGGAAGACATGGACGTCGGGATCCCAGAATCTGAGGGCAACCCACAAAAGCGCTGGATGGAGCGTTACGTGTCGAAGAAAACAGAATGAGGCAAGGTCGTGATATTGGAAATTGAGCCAATCAACACCCAAAAATTGCACTAGCCAGGGCTTAAGTAATGTTGGAAGTGGGTTATCCATGGAAAATGCCAGAATATACTGAAGAAAAGGGGAGCAAAGGGAGCTGTGAAATGTCACAAGGCATGCATCCCAGCCTTATAGGCCTTGGTCTTTTGTCTCCATCCCGCATGAATCATTTAGGCAACATGCTAGCCTCCAAAGGGACACTATGGCAAGGACTCTACCTTCTGAAGCCTCAGCAACCGTGTTCAAACTGTGTGAGGGTAAAAAACAAAAAGCCCCCTGAAAAAGGACAGTTGGTCAGCCAAGTGGATCTGGCACTCAGGAACCTGGCGTACGCCAGTTTAAAATTGGTGTGTACGTGTCCCCCACTTATTGGCGTACGGAGCCAAGCTCATGGCGTACGCCAGTAAGGTTCATCAGAAACCAGTCTACAACAACTACTACCTCCGCATGGTCGTTCTCAATTCCGGGGCTTGCTTTGGCCATTTGTTGATTCCTACAGGACTTAAATGTCATTTGGGACTGTAGCGCGGCGTCGGATTCCAAAAACCACGCCCATTAAAGATTTCGGACCCCCGGCGGCCCGTTTCAAACTAAAATCGAGGATACGAAGGGTCGAATCTCGTTCCGAAGACGTTTACAAAGTTTTGTCATACCGTACATGTTACATAGGACTTATGTGACTATGCGGGGGTGTCGGTTTTAGTCCGGGACCATATCGAGTCGTCTTTTGCATCTTAGGTCCATTTTTGCGACATTTTTAGCTTTTTATTGGTATTTTTCCTCGTACCGGGAATTTCTACCGGGTTTGATAGTTTGTACAGGTCATTATACACCTATGTTGTCTCTTCAAAGAGTCAGTTTCCTTCGCTTAGGGGAGTTTCGGATTTTGGCCTACAAACGCCCATTTTCCCGTATCCTCCGCGTGTCTGGGGTATATATCGTATCCTAAAGCTTTTCCATCCACCATTTCTTCGAGCTAAGTCAGTTGTGCGCATGTGCAAGTGTTTGTTGTCAGTTCAGAGCAATTTTTAATGCATGTTGAATATTAGTGGACGGTTTGTTCATTTCCTTTACCAAATCTCATCAACGAAAGGGAAAATCAATAAACAGAAGATGCACATATTATATACTACTTTTGTGTCAACATCCAAAAGCAAAAGCAGTAATGTATCAAAGCAGCACAACGGCCCGAGCAAGACTAAACGTACTAGGCACACTCGCCTAAAAACCACAAGGCACGCAGGCCCCATCTCAAAGTACCAAGTATCGGAATGTATCAAAAGACAGCAAAGTAAACTGAGGCTTGGTGATAGCCCTCAGTTGTCGAACAAGTCCTCATCATCGTCATCCTCCTCGATATCCTCCATCTCTCGCGGGTCCATCCGGAACCTAGGATCGTCCGTAGAGTCAGAGTCGCTGCTGAGGGACGTGTGCTCCTCCTCCTCTTCTTCCTCTTCCTCCTCTCTTCTCTTGTTCTATGAAGGACCCTCCACAGGCCTCTTCCTCAGTTCTCGGCGGAAGTGGAGCTCCTCGCTAGCCGGAGTGATTTGCACTCCCTTCTGTATGCTTGCCGTTGGCTGAGAAGGGCTCGGTGCTATCTTCTTTTACGGAGGAGGCCGCACGCTTTTCCTTCTAGGAGCCGCCCTAGCTTGTCCCTGCATTGCATTTAACTTTTTAGCATCTATTGTATATATTGCATATATATTGAAATGTTGAAGCAGGACATGTTCTATCAAAAGTCAAAAGCCAAAGTTATACCTGAGGCCGCACAACAGGAGCTGGAACTGGAGGTGGGTAATGCAGCCGCAATTGGGCGCCGCTCGCTATTCTGTGAAACTCCTTCTCCATGGCTTTCATCAGGCGCACCGTTTCTCGCACCCACTCCATTGGGGCCTGTATTACAATTTTGTCAAAATCAGAATGCAAGACAGATATACATGCCAAATGTGAAGGAAAGTACAAAGGATGGAAGAGTATCATACCGGCCCTGTGATCTCCGCTGGTTCTGTCCTAGCAGGCTCAAACTGAACCGTGGCCTCCTCTCCTTGTGCATCCCGCACCGCAAGTGTCAAAGAGAGTCGGGGAAGGCCCATCGCTGTAACATGTCCACTCCTCTCCCTCAAGTGAGCAGTTCTACTGCCCTGACCACGTCTCTCCTCTCCAGCTTCCATAGCCTCGCCCTCCACAGCTATGTACTCCATCACCCCAAGCGGCCTCGCCAGGTACTGCCTACGGTAAACAGCATAGACTCCCTCAGGCCTCAAGAGAGCGGTAAAGTCTATCGGGACGGTGAAGCGCTGTAGCTCAGCCAGAGTGTACTGGTCAATGTGTGAAGCACAAGGCGGAAGCGGCCCAGGCGTGACAAACTTAGAAGACTCGAGTGACTGCCGCGTCACCCGGTCGCCCAAGTACCACTGCCACCCGAAAGCTGACTCAAGTAGCACCCGGCTGGCAGCTACCACCCTGCTCTGTGCAAGGTACTCCAGTTCAGCTCCTGCAGTTCTCCATGGGTCCCATTCTACCTGCAAAGCAAGCAACAATCAGGCAACAAACAGTCGATTAACGACTGCATTGAAGCAATTCAGGGGCAATAATAGTGGACAGAAAGCTGTGTTTTACCTGAGTGCCCGACAGCTCGTCGAGGTACGCCCTGAAAGCTTGCAGGCTGCCTCTCGACTTCTTCTTGCCCCTGTATTGTGGCCCCCACACCAGAGCACGTGGGAGCATCTTCAAGTCCGGGCATGTATTCTCCGGAGGGTACATTTTCAGCACCTCATAGGCCCATAGCTGCAACTTTCAGGCAATCAAAGTGTCAATGCAACAATCATAAGTCAAAAGAAAGGGAAATGCTCGAAAAATGAAATCACAAGTTCGTTTTCTTACTTCCCACACCCTCCAGTAGCCAACAATCGCCTTCTTTCTTCGTGAGAACCCTCCCATGAAGTTGTAACAGGACCCAAGAGCTACTCTTCCCCAATCATATTTGGCAGCTGTGCGCAAGTCGAAGAGGGCTGACAAGTAAGCAAGGTGCACCGTAGCCCGCTTGTTGGGATACAGCGTGGCCCCAAACAAGTACAGCAAAAAGGCTCTCGCCATCTGTTCCTCCTCCTACTCTGTGGCTGGGACCTTACCCTTTAGGTATCAATGGAACTGGTCGTGGGGAATCGTCTCTGAACCGCCCACTGGCTCCTGTCCCAAAGCCCACCTCAGCGCTGCCTTATCATTGTGAATCCCCGAGTCAAACGGGATAGGCTCTCCTCATACCCTCAAGCCAGTCAGAGTTGCGAAGTCAGCTGGAGTCACGGTCATCTCCCCGATCGGAAGGTGAAAGGTATTGGATGCATCCCACCACCTTTCGGCCAACGCCTTCAGCAAGGCATGGTCACTCTTTGTCGCTGCCAATGTGAGGATAAATGGCCTGAATCCTGCAACGTCAACCAACGCCCTGACCTGCTCGGGTAGCCCTTTGTACAGCTCAAGTGAACTAGCAGGACCGTCGTGCCCTCGCGTGCTGGCTGTTCCTCTCTACACATCACAAAAAGCAAGAATGGGCAATAACTTATCAGTATGCATGGTTCAAGTATAGCAGGCAGTCGAATCAAGAAAATTTCACAAAGTCAAAAGCAGTCAAATCAAGATTAAAGGTATCTTGAGAAAATACCAACGTTCCGCGGTTGATTCAAGGCTTTCAACTGTCATATGGGGTCGAATCAAGTTATGGGCATATTGTTAGTCGATTCAAGCATCTGGAGTATCCTACTTTAGTCAATTCTCTTCTCAAGGGAGCATTGTTCAGTCGAGTCAAGCGAGTATGGCGTTTTGTTAGTCGAATTCAAGCTCCACAGTCACAACTACCGGTCGAGGCAACCAACGGTCAATTCAATTTCCCTATCAGCATGTCAAGTTCAAATTATGAATTTTTGGTTCAAGTTCATTATCGAGGTTCTAAAATGCCTACAGTCAAGTTCAATCGCTTTTCAAGAATTCTATTTGTCGAATCAAGCTCTAAGGTACAGGTGTCACCATATCATCAAAGTTCATGCACAGCAAGATACATGAAGATATAATAACAAAGAATTGAAAGCTAAAAGCAAGTTTAAGAGAATACCTACGCCCAGTCTACAGACAAGTGTCTCTCAAGGTCTCTCAAGACAAGCTTTGCGTCATAATCATTGCGGCGAGGGATGTAGCTCTCAAACCCAGAAGGTACGAACAAATGTGGCTCCGGAGGGACATAGGACCCTGCCTCAAATGCCGTGCGAGGTGCAGCCCGTATAGCCTCCGCCCACGTCACCGCACGCTCACGAGCCACCCTCCTCCTGGGCCTGCTCGGCTGCCTCTGCCTCTTGTACAAAGGCCTCATCCTCAACTCTAACCCCCTCAGCCCCGGCTCTCAGGCGCTCCTCTTCCTGGGCCTGCGCTACCTGTCTTTGCCTCTCCTATCGGGCTGCTATCACAGCTGCAACTACCCGTGGATTCTCCCGAAGCAAGCGGCCAAGCTCCTCCTCTGTCACAAACTCCGCAAAATCTCCACGTGTGATGGGTACGTGCGTCGAAGACCCCACCACCGGCCTGAACTCAACCGACCCTGTGGGTACTACTCCGGGAACCCCCTCCTCAACCGCAAGGCTCTTGCCCCTCGCCGGGTCTCTCATCGGCGTCTCCGGCCGGCCGCCATCATCACCATCGTCACCATCATCATCGCCGCTATCGCCACTGCTAGGCCTGGCTGCACCCATGCCCGTCACCACCAAACCCTCTACTCCACTCCGGAAGTCTAGCCGACTCACCCATGGGCCCCCTATTTCAACCAAAGCTGGCGTACGCCCCCCATCTCCGAGCGTATGCCACCTGTTGCCGTCGTTGGGCCCTGCTGCATGGCCACCATCGCCGCCGCCGTCGACTTTAACCTCTGTACCAGTGGCCGATGATGCTCCTAGGGTCGTTTGATCATCGATTTGAGACCCTAAAGTCTCGATTTCACCCCTTGCTTGGTCTTCTCTCTCTCCACCATCGCCATTGCCGCCATCACCGCCTGCACCGCCACTGCCGCCTCCTATTTCGGCCATAGATCTATAGGGGTGAGTGAGTTGCGGAAGAAAACGTGAATGGGAGAGAAGTTGGAAGTTTTTGGGAGTTCAAAAGGTGGAGGATGGCGGTTTTTCTGCATTGCCTTCGTGTTCCCGAAGTTTATACAACGTGGGGACGAGACCAGGAAAGATTCCTGGCGTACGCTAGTATTATGACACTGTACGCCACTGCGGTTTGGGCCGCAGGCCCAAATCTCACTTGATCAAAATTGTTTCTCAAAATTAAGACCCCAGTAGCCCAATGATCACTTATATCTGTGGTGGGCCCCTCCCTAAGTAGAGACCTGTCTTATAATCAACGGCGATCTGTCCGCCCAATTTCAAATCAACGGCGATCCGTCCGCCCAATTTCAAATCAACGGGGATCTGTCCGCCCGATTTCAAATCAACAGCGATCTGTCCACCCGATTTCAAATCAACGGCGATCTGTCCGCCCAATTTATCTTCTTTTCGCTAACGGAGTCAATGCTTCTGCAGAAGGTTATTCCCCCAGAAGAGTTCGCCTTCTACGGCAGTCGTCTATTATACCTCCAACAAATGGCAAACTTTCTCAAATGCTCTGCTCGGCTGAGCTCAACCGATCAGGTTCTTTAAAGTTCATGTTTTTCTTTCTGCTCTGGATGGCCTAGGGGAGGGGTGTCTAGAAAACCTTTGACGTTGCTTGTACCCAGTCAATGGTACTCCAAGTGCCGTCAAAGGGGGGCTACTGGAGACACTCTATCCTGGACTATCCGGATTAGCTTATTTACGGTCTTTTTGTTGTCCCAATGATAAGTAAAGGTCGAAAACATTCCGAGGTCAATGGAAGGTCTTGAGCAGCTTTGGACATTCCCCCATTCAAAACCCTTTCAAAATCCATTTCAATCCTTTCAAACCCTTCAAGTCAGAACCATATGGCCCCAGCAAAACCATACCGACTTACGCTAGTGTCCTCTTGGCGTGCGCCAGTAAACTGTCACGTGTCGGTCATCGACCGTTGACACAGTTTGACTGGCGTACGCAAGTACAATTCTGGCGCACGTTGGTCAAAGCCAGTCAAATCACCACTTTTCTGCCACGTGCTCTAGAGTTTTGCGGCCACCTCGTACACTCTACAGTACCCCTGATGATTACTCTCGGCGGGGACGTTCCCCTCTCTCTCCTACATCCCCCATCACCTAGTCCCATGCATTTAATGCATGGGTAGCCTCCTTTCTAACCCAACCAGCCTCTAACCCCAGCTGGTTACACTCCCTCACCAGCACATTTTGGCTATAAATACCCCCTTGCATTCATTTGCAAGGGGTTAACACCATTAAGAGTCCAAGTCCCTTCCTCTCCTCTCTCTTGCTCTCTCTTCTCCTTCATTGAAAGAGCAAGAAGTAGGGAACCATCTCACACCCACACTGCCATTCAACCTCCATCTTCAACCGCAAAGCACAAAACCATCCATCTACCTCCAACCAAAGGTCTACGACCTTTGTGGTTCTTTCTGTTTTCGATCCTTGAGGGGAACCAGTGAGGTTCAGGCTAGTAGATAATACTAGTCCTGGCCTTAAACTGGTTAAATATAGCAATCGTGAGAGATGAACAATGGCGCACGCCAGTACCTACATGCCGTACGCTAGCCATGGTGGTACGTGCACTACTGGCGTGGGGATCATTGATCGTCCTTTTTTTTTACTTGTTATACTTCTGTCATCACCTTAACATGCTAATAACCAGTTTTATAGTCTTCTGTATCTTAGAACTGGTTGGCTATAGCTTTCAATACTTGCTTTTATTTTTCTTTAGAAGGCCTTTGGGTTCTTTCTGGTCATGTTCCAGAGCCCAGAAGATGTAAAGCCAAGCACTGGACAAGAGATACAACTGGCGTACGGCTTCTCACGAATGGCGTACGTCAGTCCTATCAAGGTCCAGTGGCTGGCCCTTGCATCATAGTTCAATCTTGGCCTCTTGTTATCTCCCCACTCTGTTTATGGGGTTTTCTGTCCATTTTCATGGCTTCAAGCCATTTTATCTGTTTGAAAGCTGTATATATATTGCTAGTAAACTGCGTGGTTTGTCCTGGGTGTGCACTGGTTCATTCTAGAGCCCAGAGGGTTGCAAACAAAGACTGTGAATACAAAAGAGTGGAGTACACCAGTTTCGATGTGGCGTGCGCAGGTCTTAACGGTATGCAGTGGTCTGGCCAGTGCATACCGGTGTGATGCCTGCTCACATCCCAGAAAGACAGCATACCCCACCCGTTCATAGCTGTTCACAGTGCTTGTTCTCAATCTATGACTCATGTATTGATTCAAGCAAATCATCATCCATAACATTTTGTCGTATAACTGCAACTTGTTACAGTATTAATCCCCATTAACTGCTCCCCCGCCCTAACTGGCCAAAAACATGATCAATGAGAGAAAAATGCAAATGTTTTACAAAAATGCCTGAGTAGAGACCGATCTTCGGATTGGGCGAGAGGGGTGCCATAAAACTCTTCCCCTCTCGTAACTTGGCTCTCGAACCTCAGATATCGAAGGTGACGACGGACCAGTCTATGCCTTTTCAAAATCAAACAACGTAGCAAAACATTTTTGAGTTCGGTTCCTTGGGTATTCTTCCGCTAAAACTCGAGTGGCGACTCTGAATCGAAGCATCTAGCCGCACTTTTCAAAGAGGGGCCGCACCCGATTTTTAACCTCAAAATTGAGAATTTTGTGGCGCGTGCCCACAGGTTTAGACTCCCGTTTATCGTTGTTCATCGTTCAGATATTATTGGACTCATTGTTTGGTATAATGATTGTGGTGATTCGATTATTGTTTATATTATTCATTAATCTGTTATTCCTCTTGAATACTATTTGTTGAGCCATTGACTTCGTTAGTTTGTTGATATTATTCGTTGAACCCTTGATCCTTATTATTTGAGACTACTTCTTTGGAGCTCTCGTTATCGTTCATTTAAAAGTATGCCACGTTGTACTCTTTACCCTTAGCATGCTAAACTACTCACTGAGCTCATCAACGAATGGATTTATTCCACTTTTTTTTTTCCTGGTTCTGGCATGGGGCATTGTAGTGGACTCTGCGGCGTTCTAGGGACCTTGCGTTTGAACCTTTAGGGCATTTGCATTTTTATTTCTTTTATCGTGTCAAACCGCTTCCGCACTTTTATTTATTAGCTTCCGCACTTTTATTAATTGGCAGTTCAATGTGGAATTTGGAGATTGGAAAATATAAGATGATGGTCATTTACTTAAGAAAAATATTGGTTTGGAGTCGCACATTTTATTATAATAAAATATCTAGTTTTTCTTTATTTGTTTCAAGTTGCTAAAAATGTTTTTAACTAGGCTTCGTGTCTCATGATTGCTTCATGGTACACGGCTGGTCATGCTCCCGGGTTTGGGAGTTTACTGGTGCATTCATACTTGGGTGTAGTGCATTTGATCGTCTGGGTAATTGATGTCTTTTGTCCTTAAATATGCACTTTTTCTTGTTTGAGACTCCTAATTAGATGTTAATCAGTTTAAAAGTGTCGCTATTGCGTCAGGCCATGTCTGAGTTAGGATGAAGATATATGTCAATTGCCTTGTGATTTAGTTATTTTGTATTTTTAGACGATTAGTTTGGTTTTGTCCAAGTTTTTTGTAATGATCACCGTTTTGTAAGTGTCGCTGGACATTTATCAATACAATCTTCTCACATTTAAAAAAAAAAAAAGCAAGAACGTCTGTGTTCAAATAGTCTTGGTCTCTCTTTTTATTTTCATTTAATCGAGAATGATGGTTTGGCGTCCAATGAGAGAATTATCAACTCATTGTGGAATGAGGGAATCGAAAGGACTGAATGTGAAATGCATTTCATAAAAATACATTTATAGCGTTTTTACAAAAAACTGCTCGGATCAACCCATTTCCGATCATATTTTTTTGTTGATTTCTCTCGAGTACTCTTAAAATCGCATTTTAAACACATTGAACGGTTCGGATCATCAAAATTTGATCAGGAACAATGTCAAACTCATTAAGTCCTTAACTTGGCAAGTTAAGGGATCCCTTAATTAAATTTGTAAGAGTAATTGAAATAATTGTGACTTTAACCTTCGTAACCCTTAATAACAATACTCAAAATATTTAGCCTTGGTATTTGTTTCATTTCATTAATTATTCTTGGTATAGCAACAATGATCATGTATTAATCCCACAAGAAAGGGTGGAAGATAAGTGTGTTTGGAAACCACCAAACCATGTGGTGGTGGCCAAGATCTCTGAATAATTTTTCCTTGCTCGATACTAATGAGAGACTGAGAAGGGATTAATACATGAAACAATTACTAATGAATTATATAACCTTAGCGGGAATTAAAGGTGGTGTATTGTGAGAGAATGACCTGTTTCGTAAAGCGAAAAATAAATACTTAAAAAATAAGAATTTTAGTGGAATGAAACCTAAGGCAGGATCAATTTATATCAACTGGAGTACGTTGACGAAGACGAAGACTACAGTCAATGGAGACGGAGACAGAGACAGACACATTGAGCGAGAGATGGAGAGAATTGAAGCACCTTATATTTTCCTTGTCGTATTTGAATATTTCGTGTGAATCCACATATATTGAGTGAACTGAGGAAGAAACAGTTAAAAATCCACGACTTTGACGAAGACTGCGGAGTACTCTGACCCATGCATTGAGCGAGAAGCACCATTTTCCTTGTTCACAGTGACTGGCTGACAATCACTACTAGATACGGTAAGAGAATCTCTCAGTGCTATGATCTTTTTCCGTAACGTGTTCTAAGGTTAAAATAATTCTCATGTCATGTGTACAAATAGTCTTGGTCTCTCTTTTTGTTTTCATTTGATTGACAACTCATTGTGGAATGAGGGAATCAAAAGGACTGAATATGAAATTCATTTCCCAATTCCCACGGAATTAATAGGTCCCCACTTTATCAGCTCGTGGCAAACAAAGGTCTCATATATTGGTAACTTGTTATTGAAGCTGGCTGCATGGGTCTTCACTGAAAGTCTGCTAAAATAAACAAATGAAATGTCTATTGCACATTGAATGAGCATATCTCCACACGCAATCATTCTCGTATGTGGAGTTTTTTTGCACAAATCCAATATCGGAAGACTCCGCATTTCCTTAGAGTCGTCGTGGGCTCTCAAACGGGAAGAAATTAAACCAACTTTGTAAAAGCATAGAAAAATCTGTGGCAGCGCAGAAAACACGGAATGTGGCCCCAATCCTATAGGGTGAATTTTACAAAATACATGGCCCTTCATTTTTTAAAGAGCTATTTTGATCCGATAGGGTGAATTTTACTAAATAGCTAGCCCTTTATTTTTTACTCCTTGAAAGTACAGTTTCGTCAGAAAGGACATATTATTACCTTAGGTCCAAAAAAATAGCTAGAGAATTAAGAACTTACTCGCATTATTTATTTTAGGGCAAATTTCACTCAGACCCGTTGAGGTATCTAACAATGACAGAAAGTATCCTTCAATTTTAAAAAATGACAAAAACCTCCCTTATTTCACAATTTGGGTTTCATTCTGTTAGATCCGTTAGTAAAGTGGACGGAAAATGTACGGAAATGTACAGAAAATGAAATCTTCAATTTTATTAAGTTCTTTAGCTATCTTAGGGTTCTCATTGAAAGTCCTAGAGCCAAAAATTACTTATGACCATTTAGGATAAAATGATTAAAAAAATAAAATCTTCGTACCGATTCAAACGAATTAAAATTTGGAGCATTTAAAATTTTGCTCTTCATTTGATTTTAGGACTTTCAATGAAGAGCAAATACTTAAGTGCTTCAATTTTCAATCCATTTGAATCGGTGCAAAAATCTTATTTTTTTGATTATTTTATCCTAAAGTACAATAATTAATTTTTAGTTCTAAGATTTTCAATGAGAGCTCTAAGACCACCGTAGAACTAAACGAAGAGGAGATACTTAAGTGTAACGCCCCGACTTTTTGGGAGCAAAATAAAATCATTTTCTTAAGAAAATTTGCTAAATAAATATGATTTTCCAAAATAACTGTTTAGCTATTACAATCTCAAGAAAATTTACTGATTCAAAATACATTAACTTCAGAGCTGACTCTAGGCTTGACACGAATCCCGAGCATACTTGATCTCCATTCCTGATGTTCTTTCCGCGTTGAACTGCACCATCATTGAATCCTGCGCCCTCTGGCAAATTGATCGCCGAAGCAAACAATTTGTCAGGATACAGACGTATCCGTGAGTGATAAATCACCCAGTAGAATAATCCAACCCAACCACCCCGCTTACTTTACAGATAGCAAGCAACAGAATAATAGTAATGCGATAAAGTAAAACACAGCTTATTCCACATAAACCAGTTTCTTACTATCTATTTAACTTGACGTGTAATCTAAGATCTCCTCCGCGGGATCTTTCCTCCCCAACCGCTAGCTATGCCCTGTCCCATGAGCTCACTTTCTTTTGTTGTCGCGGATTGCACTTAAGTTATGTACCCAGTGTGTATCCCTCTCATTACAACAAAAAGAAGCTTATTATGCCCGAATCATAACTAGGGTTTGCCTATCTTATGCACCACATCACAATCATCACTGGGCTTACTTTGCCAATTTCAATTCATCACTGGACTCTCGCCAGTATCAATTCATCAACTATCACTGGGCTTACTTTGCCAGTTTCAAACCATCACAAATCTCATCACATCTCAAAATCACGCCTGCAAGCAATCTAAAAATAAAACTTTCCAATTCATCTATTATCTAACATCGTCTAGGTGGAATCTATTCGCATACCACCCCATGTATCTAGGGTCCAATCTAGCATTCAAATCAGGTATCGGTGCAATATACAATTAAATCAAATAATAGTTAAAACAAATAACCAGTAATGTAATCACACAACCTCTTATGAATGGGCCGTTGCCCTTATTCTTGTATGGTACAATGTCAATAACGAAGTAGGATTTTTATAAAGATTTTAAATAAATATTTCTAAGCTCTTATTAATTATTTTCAAGCAATTAGATCTATTAAAAACTAATTAAATATATTAATTTGATAAAAATATTAGAATAATTAACATGACCCTAATAAGAGTCCTAAAGGTCCTATATAACCAGTTGAGTATCAAAAATTGGGTTGGAGGGTCGAGGTATTAATTTAAATGAAAGTGTTTAATTAAAGAGACCGAAAGTGAAGTAAATAGATAATAAATAATTTACTATTAAAAATATGTCGAGGTTAACAAGATTTCATCTTTAGGATGTATGGAGTCTAAATAAAATTACTCGGGCATTAGTAACAAGGTTTATGAGGTTGTAAAGTAATTTTGATTGGAATTACTTTAAAAATAATAATAAATAGTGAATTAAATAAATAAAAATATTTAATCTAACAAGTTACCATCTTTGAGATGCAAGGAGTCTAAAAATAATAGTTTGAATGTTAAAACGTTGGTTGGAAGGTCGTAATTAATTTTTGTTTGTAAACTTTGAACGATAACTAATAAATAATTAAGTAAATAGATAATTAAATAAAAAAATATGACCTTAACAAGTTATGATATTTGAGGTGTGAAAAGTTTAGGAAAAATAGTTCGGGGGTCAAAAATGAAGTTTGGAAGGTTGCAAAGTTGTTTCGAAACATTTAAAATTACTAAATAGGAGTATTATTAATTTAAAAACTTTTATTGATCAACCCAATCTACCAGATAAATTAAACTGATATAATTAATACGTTTTATACTAAGATGATATTACAATGTAATAAAATAATATCAAGTCAGTAGTTTTTTTATAATGTTAATGTCATAAAGATTGTAAAATAATTATCATAATGGTCATCTTCTTCATAAATAATTACAAATAAAATGTCGGGCTCAAAAATAATATCAGATTGGTGAATACGGCAGAAAACGCGCGGTGAACTATATTTTTTCCGTTTGGGACATAGGGTTAAGCACATAAATACTTAATATACATAGAGGAATGATTGGAAGGGATTATAATACCTCGAATAGGATTGAATTGATTAAAAATTGAAACTTGAAAATTTGAGAAGAAGGTTTCGGGTTCTTCGATCGGGGAACCTTGGGACAGAATTGAATGATGTTTGGCGATGCTAGGAGTTGTAGGAAGGGATTAGAATGATCAATTCGGGTTTTGGTTGGTTCTTGATCACAAACCCACTTTTCTCTCTCTTTCTTTCTCTATAAAACTCTATGGATTGGAGCTTCGTTTTCTCCTGTTTTTCTTTTTTTTTCTGGACTGGTGGGGCGTGAGGAATTTCGTGGTGTGCCGTAGGGTTGACGTACTAGGGTATATATAGGAGAATTTTGAAGAGTTTCGATTAAAAATGGATTTAAAGAAGTTGTATTCTATAGGGCTTCGTAATGGACGAATTTGGGACGAGATACACTAAGGAAGGAAGTAGAAATTGAGTAGGAGAAGGAGAGACGGAAGGAGTTCGCATGCATGCATGCATGCATGCAATTTTTTAAAAAATAAAAGTAAGATAATTAAGATAATTATATTTGTATATATCTATTAAAGAAAAGAATTTTATTATTACGAATAATATTTTTTGTATAATATGGATAAATATGTAAACACATTTATCGTTACAAGTTATGGTAAAATTATGCTAAACTAATTTTAGTTGCCAAAAAAAAAAAACTAGGTTCTAGTTTAATTTAATTACACTATTAAATAATTAATTGATTACTATAGACTATTTGATTAAAAAAAATAGTTTCTTTATTCGAAAAAAATAGGGCAAAAATCCGGGTCGTTACATTAAGTGCTCAAATTTTCAATCTGTTTGAATCAATGCGAAAATCTTATTTTTTTGATTATTTTATCTTAAAGGGTCATAATTAATTTTTTGCTCTAGAGCTTTCAATGAGAGTCCTAAGAAAACCATAGAACCAAATGAAGAGCAGATACTTAAGTACTTCAATTTTTAATTCGTTTGAATCGGTGCGAAGATTTTTATTTTTTTATCATTTTATCCTAGATGGTCATAGTTAATTTTTGGCCCAAAGACTTTCAATGAGAGTCCTGACAGAGCCATAGAACTAAATGAAGAGAAGATACTTAAGTGCTCCAATTTTTAATCCATTTGAATCGTTGCAAAGAGCGTATTTTTCTGATCATTTTATCCTAAAGAGTCATAATTAATTTTTTGCTCTAGGATGTTCAATAAGAGCCCTAAGATAGCTGTAGAACTAAATAAAATTAAAATTGTCATTTTCCGTACGTTTTCTGTCCAGTTCACTAATGGAACTAACGGAATGAAACCCAAACTGTGAAATAGGGGAGGTTTTTGTCATTTTTAAAAACTGAAGGGTACTTTCTATCATTGTCAGATACCTCAGGGGGTCTAAGTGAAATTTGCCCTTTATTTTATCATCAAAAGGGTGCAATTGTCAATACATGGTACTTTTGGCTAATATCATCAGGGGTTTGGCAGAAGAATTACTGGGTTGGTATCGGCAAAAAATTGACATTGAAACCACATGGATTGTATATTCATTTTACATACGTACGCAAAGGGATAGAATTTCAACGCATGTTTTATTGATAAACTAAGTGTGTTCCGGTTTATCTTACCCGCTTCTTAACTAGCAATACTAGAGAGCGTACCCATTCTATCGTTCACTAGCTAGAGACTCAATTAAAGTCGTGAAAAAATCTCATACATAGCCTAACCCCACGAGAATTGATATCTCTGAAGTGGTTTCAAATCTTAAACCTATAATTGTTACAACTGGTTTTTTTATAAATAAAATAATATGGAAACCCTTTATTTCAATCAAAGAAATCTAAAATTAATGAGGAAGAAACTTCTAAGGTGACACATACGATGTATAGTCCAATTCAGTTGTCATATATCCGGTCAAACAAACATATCTTTAGGATTGGTTTTTTTTTTTTTATAGTTGAATGACTTATCACTTACAAGTTTAAGCTTATAAATGAGGTTGCATTTATCCAATGTACACTAGGCGTAATTATGCGGTGTGGACTCTAGTATCTCTTTTACAGATTAAGGGGCACCTTACCCTCAATTTTTCTTTCGGTATTGTGGTTCGTTTTTTCTAAATTTTAATTATTTTTAAGTTGAAATTTTAATTATATTTTCTATCATTCTACCCATAAAAATTCGCTTCCAAAAGGGACAAACAAATTGGGACAGAAAAGTATACATTAATGTGATCATAAAAAGTTTTCGCATGATATGGTCCCAACTTACGTACGCACACTTCAACTAGTCCAGAGGTATTAATTCCACCGTCCTCGGCAAAGCCCCATATGAACTAGCCCCATAAAAGGTTAGCAGCACCAGTGAAATTTTGAACCTGAGAATTTCGATTGGAACATATTCACAAGTCTGAAATCTTAACCACCAAGACAATCTCTTGGTTGTTGAGTCATATATGTGATAGGTAATTGGTCCATGCCGTTTCGCCACTGCACTAACATTTTCCTTCTATAAATACAAGGACATAGGCTGTCCCGCTCTTCACCAAAAATATACAGTAAACAAATACTTTGAGAGAGAGAGCGTGCGCTTTATAGATCTAGAGAGCTAAAAGAGAGAGATGGAGGAGATGCGGGGGGCAGCAATGGCTTATTACGCGAACATGTCCAACGACCAACAACAAATGGTTCTGGGTTTCTACGAATCATTAGACACAAATGGAGACGGGAAAGTGGGCGTCCAAGAGTACTTGGATTTCCTTGAACAAAAAGGCTACTCCAAGCGACACATGCCGCCAAATCTTTTCAAACTCCTGGACGAAAACAATGACGGCACTTTGGATTTTGAGGAATGTGTTACTCTTTTCTACATGCTCACAGGCCATTAGGGGTGTATACGAGCCGAGCCGAGCCGAGCTTCAGCGAGCTCGAGCTCGGCTCGTTTCCTTAACGAGCCCAAAACTCGAGCTCGAGCTCGGCTCGAGCCTTAACGAGCCGAGCTTAGCCATTTGCTAAACGAGCCTCTCTTAATCGAGCCGAGCCTCCCTTAACGAGCCGAGCTTTTGTCGAACGAGCCGAGCTTTACTCGGCTCGTTTAGTAAACGAGCCGAATACTCGAGCTCGAGCTCGGCTCGTTTAGTAAACGAGCCGAGCCGAGCCGAGCTTTAACGAGACGAGCCGAGCCGAGCTCGCGAGTAGCTCGGCTCACTTACAGCCCTACAGGCCATAGGCGTGTGCTCTGTGATGGGTGTCAGTCCTACTTGTGGGGCCTCTATTTCGTATGTGTCGACTGTTACAATGTCGGTACGGGGGCTACGTATGAGCTATGTTGTTCCTGTTATCGGAATAAGAACTTCAGCCATGCACACTCCTCTTTCTTGGACAACTATGCTCTCCTCTGGACCAATCGCAGCAAGGTAACGTATATCTGTATGCATTTATAAACTGGATTTTTGTATGTACTCATATATACAAGCGCAAGTCAGGTATGGAGTTTCCCTTCTATCTTTCTTTTTTATTGGCCAAAGAAAATTCAGATCATTACAATAAGTAGCTAGTTTGACAGATATATAGACACACAACTAATTCACAAACACACACAATCAAATTAATAAAATGCTCATTAACTGAAATTAATGCTATGTAAATTGACAAAAATTAAATGGTAAATGCTTTTTTAAAAACATTTGGGTTATTTATTTATTTATTTATCGGCAAAAGTAACAATTTCTTAGGAATAGTGGAAGAGATTCCAACCCAAAATTAGAAAATACAGCCCTGACATAAAGTCCCAAACAACACCTGAAGTGTATATGTTTGTTTTTTTTTAATCAACAAAAAAAAAAAGATTATTTATCTTTGGAAATACAAATTTCAAAGATTAAACAGATCTTTGGCACAATGGTCACACCATTACTTCATATTGTCAAGAAGAGACTTGCAATGTTTGTTTTTTTGACATTCATCCAGAAATTATACAATTCTTCGTTTCATTATTTTCATATTTTCAGAAAGAGCTAAGTTCAACTACACTTGTTGATTGCAGGTTAAAACTTGGGAAGAGCAAGAAGAGACTTGCAATGTTTGTTTTTTTGACTTTCATCCAGCAATTATACATTTCTTCGTTTCATTATTTTCATATTTTCAAAAAGAGCTAAGTTCAACTACACTTGTTGATTGCAGGGTAAAACTTCAAACGGGGGTGTCTCAAAACGTGTAAGTTCTATTGGATAATAGACACATGTTTTTATGCTTCGATGGCACACAAACATATCTCACGTAGTTAGTTTGGCATCTGTATCATATAAATTTTTGGGTTAATCATTCGTCTTGATGAGAAATTAAAAAAGCATTAAGAAAATGAATCCAAGTTAGAAAATATTCCGACAAGATGACAGGTAAGAGAGTTGTTTCAAATTTTTTTCATCTTTAGTGAATTGTCACTACAACAAAAATGGATTTAGTCATCAAATGGTACCTTTTGGCGAGAAAATGATATTTCGTCATCAAATTGGACCTATTTTGCGAGGAAATGAGATTTTGTCGCCAAAAGTTACAATTTGACGACAAAAATAGAGTTCTGTTGCGAAATGCAAGACTATTTACTTTTTAAATTTCAAAAAAATTAATTTATTCTAAATAAATAATAGGTAACTTTTTTTTAGAAGAAATAATACATAGCGATATATATTATATATAAATTAAGGTAAAAGTTGGAGTATTGAAAAAATAGTTATATATACTAAGTTTTACAATTTAACCAACGAAATGATAAGTGGCACGGTGGTATGACTGGTAGTTTAGAAACCAGAGATCACAAATACAAGTCCGAGCATCAAAAAAGTGGAATTTTTTCTAGTTCAGTGGTTTTTACTTTTGCTGTTGAAAAATTCATCGCCGATTGGTGGTACCCTTTTGCCTCTCCAAAAGCTTTAGCGACGAATTTTGCATAGTCGGCTACAAATTTTATTCTTCGTCAAAGGCCGAATTTGTTGTAGTTTTTTTTTTTTTTATTGCTTTTGATAGTAATGTTGTACTTTTTCGATTCATTTCGTCGAGATAAATGATTAATTCAAAATTTCAACTTAAAAATAATTAAAATTTAGAAAAGACGAACGACAATACCGAAAGAAAAATTGAGGCTAAGGTTCCCCTTAATCTGTAAAAGAGATACTAGAGTCCACACCGCATAATTATGCCCAGTGCCCCATGTATGCATTCGATGTGTATTGTGTTAATTAATTCCCAAATCTGCAACTTTATGGTGGGATATGTTGGTATGCTTCGATTTTGGTCGGAACATATTAGAGAGAGAATGGTCGGATTTTGTGTATTCTAAATCCAGCTATCTTTCGATTAAGCCAAATGTATTTTGTTCTTATTTTAAAAAATAACTTGTTGACTTATTTTTATTTTTATTTAAAGTTTTTTGATTTCGATCATAATTTTTTACTCTTTAGATTTCGACAAAGCGATAATCCAAAAAAAAAGTTGACCAAGAACTTACCAATATGATTTTTTTTAATAAAAACAAGAAATAAGCCGTTTAGCATATTAGGATTAGGACAACGGCACCATCGATATTAGAGAGAACAGAGAACCTGCAGCGATATGTCTGAGAGGAGAGCGAAACGTGTATGAGTGAAAAATAATAATAAACTATTGTCTACCTAGTGCACAGTTATTACTCGGTAGATCTACGAGCAACTTTATCAATAATTAGATAAAAAAATTTGTGACCAGTGCATATTTTTTATTTTATCTACTCATATATCTTTCAATACTACACAAACACTATCTATTTAACCTATCCTCTATTAAAATATACTTTTTCTTTCCCAAATAGTGCAACAAAATACAGTTTAAAAAAAGAAGAAATAGGAAGAGAGAGGGACGGAGAGAGGAGAGAGAAAATAATGTTGTATATTACATACCTAATGAACAGTTGTAAGGTAAAAGTGCCGAAGAACTGTTTACAAATTCATTTTAGCTCTTTGTTTACCTACTCTGGTGCAAGATTACTTTTTCTCTTTTGATGAGTTAAAATGGCTATAAAGATATTTTAACTCAGCTGATAAAGTTGCTCTACGAAGTACTATTATTCATCAAGCGATAATTTTTACGTTTTACCGAGACCGTGCAACGCTCTTTTTTAGGAGTAGTTCTCAGTAGGTAAAAAATATAGCTAAAAAGTCCAATTTACCTAGCCTACTGTATATGCTCTTACCCTATTTGTAATATGATGATGTAACACGAAATATTAAAGCACTCTTCTTCTTTTTTTGTGTGTGTGGAACTTAACTCGTTTTGTTTGAAATTCTGCTTTTTGTACTTGTAGGAGATGATTAAAGCAACAATTGAAAATTGTGAGTTGGTCTGTAGAATCGGAAAAATTGGGGTCCAAGCTGCTAGTGTTGCTGCTGCCGCTAGCGATGCTGTAGATGCTGGTTGTACTATTATGTAATAAGGCTTGGAGCAACGACATTTGATGTTAGTAGTATTTGAATATTTGAAGACAAAAATATCAGTTGTGACTCGACTGGCTTTGATTTTTCCTAATATGTGTAGCTTTGTAGGTTAAGGTTGCTTGTTGCCGTTTCTATCGTTTGTTTCCCTTGCTTTGCTTCGATTGGCCCTTTGTGCCTTGTTGTTTTGATTCTGGGGCATGCCCCTTAATTAGCACCAGTATGTATTTTGGTTCAATAAATCTTTAAACTACCCATCCAATAAATAAATAAATAAATAAATCAGTTGTGATAACAAATAACGTGCATGTAGAATTTGTGAGCAATGCGTTGAGCGTACCACATGCATAAATTAAAGATGCAAACTAGGTTGAACTGTGTTTTATTTTTGTATTTGTAACTTGTGACAAGATGCTTGTTTGTCAAATTAAATTAACGAATGGTAACTTTAGTCTTCAAGCCAATGGCGTAGCCATGACGGCCTGTTTGTTAGAGGTAAAAGGTAGCCGGATATGAATGAGAAGCCGGATATCTTTGCATTTTGCAAGCTGGATTATGTTTTGGCTGGGATATGTAT
Source organism: Rhododendron simsii (assembly GCA_014282245.1). Lineage (NCBI taxonomy): Eukaryota > Viridiplantae > Streptophyta > Magnoliopsida > Ericales > Ericaceae > Rhododendron > Rhododendron simsii. Next base: position 107,393 of record WJXA01000150.1, on the reverse strand, counting down.
ATCCGGGTGGAGGGGATCAGTTTTGGACACCTCCCCTCCAAATTTAATCCGGTTCACAATTTATTTTGATTAATTAGTTTTTTGTAATCAACTTTAAAGTACTGAATTGTACAATTTATTATGAGATGAGGGTTTGCTCTGCCCATGCTTCGAGCTTTTATTTTACTAAACTAAATATATTGGGTCGAGTTTGGGATCGAGGGGGAGAGTTGGTAGTTTCAGGAAAAACAGAAATTTTTTTTCAAAAGGCTGGAGGCCAACCAAGCCGGCCTCCCATGGCGACAACGAAAGAATGAATGATGTAGGGCAAAAATGTATTTTATTTTTATTGTTTTAGAATAAGATTTTGACTAAGAATATTTTTGTTTAGCTTAAAATTATTAACTTTCCGTATTCGATTTGATTTTGATTTCTACCTTAATTAGGATTCTTAGTCTACAAGAATGAGAAACACTTGGTATCCCTCCGTCACAAATAATGTGACACTTGGCAAACTGTAATTTATAAGGACTTCAACTGTAATTTATTCCAGTTGTGCAAAAGTAGACGACATCGTTTTGTCGCCTGTTGTCACATTGAACACCGTGTTTGGCCTCTAGTTTTAAATTATAAAGAATTGTTGTAAGGCCCATTGTACAAATTTGTAACAGGCCCAGTCCATCTCATTTTTTCACAACATGTCTAGTCCAGCCCATCCTTTTTTTTAACACTTCGGGTCCAATTTCATTTTTTAGTGGGACAAAATTGCCCCTTCTTTATAAACTTCAAAGGGACTCCTGTACGTCTATTAGACGACGATTACGAGAGACGGAGAGAGAGAGAGAGAGAGAGAGAGAGAGAGAGAGAGAGAGAGAGAGAGAGAGAGAGAGAGAGAGAGAGATCGCGCAGTGTCTATCGATCAAGATTTCTCACGAGTTTTTTCAAGATCTTTCGTGCAGTCGAGATCAAGACACAAAATCCTTTTCTCCGTTGATTCGAGCTCGAACTAAATCGATCTGAAAAGAGGTTCATTTTTTGATGATTTCTTTTTGTTCTAATTTGTTCTAATCGATTACAGAAAAGGTTTTGATTATAATTAAATGTTCAATTGTGACTTTGATGATAGCGTTTGTTTTGCCTTTAATGATAATGTAAGTGTTATTGTACCTTTGAGTTGAAAGTTCGGTATGTGCTTTCAATGTTGACAGAGTTTAGATTAGATGATCACAAACACCAAAGAGAATATAAACTGCAAATTTAAGCACCTAGGGCTTACGCACTTTTGAAAAAAAATTAGACTGCAAATTGGAGAATTCACACAAATATTATTGTAGGTGTGTTTTTATGATATAATCAGTCGTTTATGAAATCTGTTTGAATATTATTAGTATTAATAGTGTTTTTGAGGCATTAGATAGTGTACAAATCGACTGATTATATCAAACAAATATTATTGCAGGTGTGTTTTTTTGTGCAATGGATACAACCAAAATGTTACTGTGTAGGTATGTATCGCAGGTTCTTGTTGTGAGGATATCTGGTGGCATTAGATTAGAGCATGTTTTAAGAAAGATTTGTGATAGGTGGAACAACTTATGCATTGGTAGTTTCTCATTGTCGTATGTGTTGGATGAGAGTGATTGTGAGCTTGACAATGAAGAATCTTTTGATAATATATTGTATTTGTATCCTACTACTGATAGAATAGATGCTAAGGTTGAGGTGATTAAATCTTGTAGTGGACAAACGGTTGGAAGTATTAGTAGTGGAGTAGAAGTTGGTAGTTCTAGTGGTGTTGTCGCTGTTTTTGAAAGAGAAGAACCTTTGGAGGAATTTTGTCGCCATGCCGAAACTAGGTATTTGATAGCAGGTTGGGCCAACTTGATATATGAGGTTGGGCAGGTATTTACTAGTGGTGTGAGGGATTTTAGGGAAACTTTGCAGCGATATGCTATTGAAAATGATTTTTTGTACGATTTTGTAAAAAATGACTAGTATCGTGTGACTGCAAAGTGTTCAATTTCTAGCTGTGGATGGTATGTGCATGCTACTTTTGAATCGCTCAAGCAAAGAGTTTTAGATTAAGAAACTGGTAAACGAGCATGGTTGTGGTTCAACCTATCGAACGAATAAACATAAACGGGTGACATCTAGTTTAGTTGCTAGTGAGGTTACTAGTATGATTCAAAAAAAGAATAACACATCACCTATGGATCTGTTGGATTTGTTTACGGACAAGTACAGTTTGGATTTATCATACCACCATGCATGGTTAGGAGTGGAGAAGGCTAGGGGGGAAATATTTGGAGACTGTGAAAGTTCATTTGATAAGTTGAGGTGGTACGTTGAAGCTGCCAAAATAGCAAATCTAGGGAGCTTATTAAAGCTTGAAGTTGATCCCGTCAGCAAGGAATTCTTGAGGCTCTTTGTGTCGTTTAATGCATGTATCACAGGGTTTAATCATTGTCGACCATTCCTTTGCCTTGATGGGACACATCTCAAAGGTAGATTCAAGGGGTGTCTTCTTGCTGCCACAGGAAAAGATGCAGATCAAGGTAGTTTTTTGTGTTCTTTTTTATTTTGAATGTATTGCTTAGATATTCATATCTATTTATTTGCTCGTTTTATGATTGGTATAAGACAGAGCCAAGGTTTCCATACATATCCATATCTATTTATTTTCATACATATCAGTCAGCTTTCCATAGTTTTAAAAGGTCGCGGTTTTTGTTTTTATTCTAGTAATGGTTGGCCTGAGAAGTGAGCACCTTGCCTGAGAAGTGAGCACCTTGTTTTTATTCTAGTAATGGATGGACTTAAGATAAGTAGAGGTTTGAATTCTGAAATCACTGAAGCCCTCCCTGAATTGGAGGTTAATTTTGTTGTTGAGCTGATTGTTTCTACTGATTTGGTTTGGAGATCGATGCTATGATGCTGGAATTCTTAAATTATTGAAGTCACACCTAGATTAGAGTTCTAGACAGGCACTTTGTGTGACATTTTGGGGTTAGTCAAATTTTGTATCGGTGTTTATTTTTATTAAGTAGATCAATATTTCTTTAACTAGAACTACATCTAAGTGGAGTTCCATCTTATTTTTGTTTGTTTTGGTATTCTTTTTTGTGTTTCAGGTTTATTTCCCCTGGCGTTTGCTATTGTGAATGCAGAAAATGATTGTAATTGATTGTGGTTTCTTCGGATTTTAAAGACTATCTTGTCTACACGGCCTATTACTTTCATTAGTGATCGCAACCATGGTCTCGTGAGTAACATACCAACTGTTTTTCCTGATTGTCATCATGCTTACTGTTTGTATCATCTTCAATTCAACTTGAAGGACCACTTCCCTGGACGGTTTCGACAGGGTTATCGAAATAGGTTGGTTAAATTGTTTAATGCTATCGCTTATGCTCCATCGGTATCAGCTTATATGATATGTGAGGCTAAGTTCTATGAGCATGGGGGCGATAAGGCCAAGACGTTTATTGCAAGTGTTCCAAAAGAACATTGGACTAATGCCTATTTTCAAGGGCATCGATACGGAGAGATGAGTTCCAGTGTTATTGAGTCCTTCAATAATTGGATACTTGTTGCACGGCTTATGCCGATAATGAATTTAGTTGAAGAGTTGAGGTTCAAAATTATGATTCAAATGTCGCGTAGAAGAGAAGAAGCATCGCATTGGGTTTCTCAGATTTGTCCAGACATGGATGTAAAGTTAGCTAAGAGGATTAACAAGGGGAGGTCATGGAGGGTTTATAAATCAAAAACCGGCTTGTATGAGGTGAAATCTGTACCTGCTGTTCTAGTAAATCTTGAGGAAGGGACATGTTCTTGTGGAGGCTGGCAATACAATGGTTTCTTATGTGCTCATGCCACAACGGTTTTAGTCAAGACTTGTGGAGCGGAGGGATCCTTGGCTGGCTATATTGATCCGTTTTATCATGTTGAAGCATATCGGCTCACATATCAAGATAATATCCATCCAATTCTAGCTATGGATATTCCTGACTTCACACAAGGAAGTACTTGGGTTATCAAAGCTCTAAAAAATAGGAGGCAAGCTGGAAGACCTTGCGTAAAGCGCATTCGTTCTAGGGGTGAAGAACAATCCTTTGCTAGGCCAATGAAATGTGCAAGGTGCCATAAGCTTTCTCACCACAACCGCAGGACATGCAAAGAGCCTACCGATGATTGATTCTTTACATTTTTAATAGTACATTGTTTTGTTGGAATTCATATCCATACAAGTAAAGAGACTACTCAATTGTTCTTAGGTGCGGGACCATTGTGAGGCACAACAAAAGGACTTGCAAGGAACCTCTTCTTAGTTGGTTCTTAGAATGACACATTAAAGTCTTTCTGCATTCTTCTACACAAGGGTTTATGAACTGAGAGTTTGTTTAGTTTTACGTTGCGTTTCCAATAAGTCGAGTATTGTGATACTGGTTGAGAAGATTTTTAGTACTATGCAGTTTATGAGTGTCTTCAGTTTTATGAAACTTTATGTTGGTCATATCTGTATATTTTGGTTATGCTATCTTCGTATAAATTGGTATGGTGGATATTACTTCAATTATTTGTTCTGGAGCAAATGATGTGCAATTAAGCTTTGTTAATGTGGCATGGGGGTTATTGAATGAACACTAACATCGAGCAAAATTTTACACTGTAAATTTAAGCACTTTATTACATCGGCAGGGAGATTTTAGACTGTAAATTATTGAATGAACATCAACGTGGAGAAGAAATTTAGGCACTTTGAGTTTAGGCACTTTGTTACATCACTGAGGAGAATTTATATTGCAAATTATTGAATGAACATCAACTCTGAGGAGAATTTATAATTCAAATTTAGACACTTTGAGTTCAGACACTTTAAAATATTAGACTGCAAACTACGGCATTTTTGAATATAGATTGCAAATTTGCACTTTTAAAATATAAATTTGAACTTTTGGACTGCAAATTGTTAAATGAATACTAATGACAAGGAAAATTTGGACTGCAAATTTTTAGTTATTAGATTGCAAACTATACCACTTTTAAATTTAGACTGTAAATTGTTCAATGAACACTAATGCCAAGTAAAATTTGGACCGCAAATTTTCAGTGTTAGACTACAAATTAGGAAACTTTTGAATTTGAACGGCAAATTTGCACTTTGAAATTACAGATTTGCACTTTTAGACTGCAAATTGTTAAATAAACACCAACGCCAAGGAGAATTTGAACTGCAAACTTTCAGTTTTAGACTACAAACTTTTAGTTTTAAACAGCAAACTAGTGCACTTTTGAATTTAGATTGCAAATTTATACTTTTAGACTGCAAATTGTTAAATAAACAGTAATGCCAAGGAGAATTTGGACTGCAAATTATGACACTTTTGAATGTAAATTGTTAAATAAACATCAACGCCAATGAGAATTTGGACTGGAAATTAGGACACTTTTGAATTTAAATGCAAATTTTCACTTTTAGACTGCAAATTTTTAAATGAATACCAACGCCAATGAGAATTTGGACTGCAAAATTTTTATTTTAGATTGCAAACTAGGGCACTTTTGAATATAGACTGCAAATTTGTATATTTAGAATGTAAATTGTTAAATGAACACTAATGCCAAAGAGGATTTGGACTGCGAATTTTCAGTTTTAGACTGCAAATTAGAGCACTTTTGAATTTAGAATGCAAATTTGCACTTTTAAGCTACAAATTTGCACTTTTAGACAACAAATTGTTAAATGAACACCAACACCAAGTAGAATTTAGACTGCAAATTTGCAGTTTTAGACTGCAAACTAGAGTACTTTCTAATTTAGATTGCAAATTTGCACTTTTCGACTTCAAACATGGACACTTTTGAATTTAGACTGTAAATTTGTATATTTAGACTGCAAATTGTTAAATCAATGCCAAGGAGAAATTGGACCGCAAGTTTACATATTTAGACTGCAAATTATTAAATGAGCACCAATGTCAAGGATAATTTAAACAACAAATTTGCAATTTTAGAAATACAAACTCGGGCACTTTCGGATTTAGACTGCAAATTTTCACTTTTAGACTGCAAATTGTTAAATGAACACCAACGCCAAGGATACTTTTGACTACAAATTTGCACATTTAGACTGCAAATCATTAAATGAGCACCAACGCCAAAGATAATTTAGACTGCAAATTTGCAATCTTATAAATGCAAACTGTTAAATGAGCACCAACGCCAAAATAATTTAGACTGCAGATTTTATACTTTTAGGCTGCAAATTTGCACTTTTAGACTGCAAATAAATAAATTTTTTGGCAATTTGTACTTTCAATCTGCAAATTTAATTTAGACTGAATCTGCAAATTTATTTTAGACTGTAAATTTTCACTTTTAGACTGCAAATGAATACAGTTTTACAAATTTGCACTTTTAGACTGTAAATTTGCACTTTTAGACTGCAAATTAATAAACCTTTTGCAAATTTGTACTTTCAATCTGCAAATTTAATTTAGACTGCAAATTCACTTTTAGACTGCAATAAATACAGTTTTCCAAATTTCCACTTTAAAATTGCAAATTGTTAAATGAACACTAAGACCAAGGATATTTTGGACTGCAGATTTGCACTTTTAGACTGAAAACTATGGCACTTTTGAATTTAGACTGCAAATTTAAACTTTTTAGACTGTAAATTAATACAATTTTTACAAATTTGCAGTTTTAAACTACAAATTTTATAAATCATCATTTATAACTGTATCAAACTGCTACACCAAAGAAAGAAAATATCCTTCAAAATTGCTAGATATAGGATTTAAATCATTGACAAGCCAAGAAACACTCTTAGCCCTCCAAAAATGGAGTCGAACATTCCAACCAAGACCTTTTTTCTTACAACAACATCTAGGAGTAAAAAGCAAAAATTCTAGCCCATGCTAAGCTCAAATCTATTAGCCCTCCAAAAAATAAGAGATGAATCAGTAGCAAGCCAAGAGAAAACTCTTAGCCCTCCAACAAAGATAGACACTGAGCAAGGACACGACATAGAGACAAACCAACAGACAAGACACGCAAACCAACAAAGGAACACCCCAGCCTAGAAATATCCCGTTTGTATCACAATTAAACCTTTACTCTGCTGATCCCATCACGATTGCACTTCAAATCTTCCACAGAAATTGGAAATGCATATTCAGACCGAGATAACACCAGCCATATGGACTTCTTGGTTGAGGAATATGTCTATAAGGTTTGCCCTGATCTGCCTACACTCGTGTCTTATCATTGCACTGGTTTGACTTTCATTCTCAACGTATTTCCTCATGATTGACATTACAACAATGCCACAATCAACACTGCAAGATAAAATGGTATAATGCTTTACCTATCAACCAGGAAAAAATAAATCCAAATTTTCACCTCAGTTGCACAAGATTTACTAAGAAGCACAAGATTTACTATGAAGCACAAGATAGTAAAGATTTTGTAAGTAAGTTTGCTTAAACCAAAAAAGTTGATCCTAAAAATATGAGCTTTTTGGTGGCAGAACAATTCAAAATTTAGCTGTCATCATTCTACAGACGGTCAGTTTCCATAGATCCAATGAAAAGCATGAGAAGAATTGAGAAGAATGAATAATCAATTGTTAACAAAGGCCACCCATGTTTTAGTACATTCATCAGTTCCTTTTTAACTCCCATATTCTACATGAACCAAAGGGGTTATTGTCACGGTTCCACCTGAAAGATCACTCGTATCTTATAACTCCTGTATTTCAAACGCTCCACAGTCCTAATACACATGAAACAAGTTTGGGAAAATTGTGTCCACACTCAATATCTACAAATCCTCAAGCTTTGCCAAGTACGCCCAATCAATACCCATTAATAATTGGTGTCTCAAACAGCTAAATTTGGTATAAACCTAACCTTTAGCATAAATGCACAACTGGTTATCCTCAATACTCGAACTAATGATGTAGAGGCTAGTAGATTGAGGTTTCACCAAACTACATCAATATATTAAGCATGTATCCAACTACACTCAAAAGCAACCAATGGATGGCCAGATGAATCCACAATAATCATTTCATATATTTTCTAACCTTTCCACACGAGGGTAGATGCATATGAATTCTACTCAAGGTCAGCAATGGCCTATAAGTTGGGATCGATTTAATCAACCCAAGCAGATAAATCTACAAAACACAATTTGTACTTACTGAACAAACTACTGCTTTTTTCTGTTCTTAAGCTCAATTATCAAGATCAAAGTCATATTAACATCTAATCCACACCCAGTTCAACTGAACAAACACTAACCAGGTGCTGATAGATTCATTGGACCATCAGATCCATATCAGCCACTAAATCCCACAAAACACAGCTAAAACAAAACTGCAGATTTTCACCTCAGTTGCACAAGATTTACTATGAAGCACAAGATAGTAAGTATCAGAGAACGTACACTATAAGTGACAAAGACTATTACAAAAACTTTACACTACTTACCTTCCAGTTGTTTGTTGCGGTGAGTCCATCTGTATCTCCACTGTTTCACTCATAAGCATTTTGTCCGCTTGTTTTTTGTCTGCATTGATATATGCTGCAATGATTACTCTCTGTGGAGAAGTAAACAAACAATGTAAGAGCTTTGACAAAACTACATATATAAAATACAACAACATCCAGGCCAGCTTACCAATTTCTTTGTTTTAATGCAGTATTCATCGTTTCTTCCATGTCTGCGCAACAGAGGGTTATACAACTTCCACTTTCCATCGTCTTTGTCAAGAACGAGCAACGTCCAGTGGAAAGAAGTTAGTATTGGAAAGAGCAAGAATCTTGCCAATGCAGCTTGTCGCATTAGATTGTGAAGCGTTCTCCTCAGTTGCTCTTGCTTTTTGTTCTCAATTATATCCTATTTACAGACAAAAACAAATCAAAGTTTTTTATTTTTATTTTGAACAAATCAAAGTTAACTTGTGTATGAATAATATAAGTTAATGCTAGTTTCTTACCATGAAGCAACTAATGAAGATGTATGACTTTGGTGGTTGAGTATTCAAATCAAATGTCGGTTGTGTTTCAATGTGTTGGCGCATGAGGAGCAACGTGTATGCATCTACACACTGTTTTGTACCAGTGAAAACATGATTAGCTCTCTAAGTTCTGTTTGAATACAGTCCTACAATTACAGTCTACAAACAGCGGGTTTGATATTGATATTGAATCATTCAAAACACAACTAGATAGTATGGGAATTACCCGATTTGATATTGGATCGTCAAACAAGAGGTTTTCTATGTCAAGAAGTTCAATATGGAGGTTGTCCCGTGGTGATTCCATTACTACAGTACTGTATATTGCAAATTGGTTTTCAAATTATGTTAACAATCGTAAACTTTATAACTAATGGATATAGTTGAGAGTATATTTTACCCGTGTTCTCCTGTCTTCCAAAGTTGTTCGATTTTCTTCCAAGTTTCCGGACGAATGAGTTTTGCCACTTCAGAATTAACCTTCAAATTCTCTAGCTTCTTCTTTTTCCCCTTTTCCTGTTACTCATACTCCGGAGACTTGTCAACATCGATAGTATCTACTTCGGTATTAACTTTCAGCTTCTTCTTATTCCCCTTTTGTTGTTGCTTATAGTCTGGACTGTCGTCTACATCGATAGAATTTACTTGTGGACTCTTTCTCTTCACTTGTCCATAGACGTAGTCCTCAGAGTAGTTCTTCTTTCTATCATCCCTTGCTATGACTCTTTTAAACATTGACCGCGGAGAGCATTGTTCATTCAGCTTCTTCTTTTCCTTTGCTGCTTCTTGTGTTATTTTGTAAACAGCAATACATGCCAATTCGTCCTCCATGTCGTTCTTCTCTTTCTGCAGCCTTGCGATTTTTTCAAATGTTGCTTGCTGCGTCACTTGGTGCACTTCTCTCTCAGTTTTCATTGGATATTCTTGGGTTAACTGATGAATTTCAAAATCTTCAACTTTCGCCTCCAAGTCCTTCACTTTCACCTCCAAGTCCTCCTTTTCTTTTAGCAACATCTTGTTTCCATTTTGTAAGTTGTCGTTCATTTTTTGTAGTTCAGCAACTTGTTTTTCAACAGCTTGGTTTCTTTGTTTCAACATTCCAATTTCTTCCTTTTGAGATTGTAGAGCTTTCTCATTCAGTTCTTGGTTTTTGATCATCTCAATCTCTATATTCTGCTTCTCTTTCTCCAACTTCTCAATTTTGTTCTTCAGTTCATCAATAATACCACTTGCGTCTTTTTTGCTTTGCTCTGCTATTGTTTCACAGATCATATTTAAGGATGCACTAGGCATTGTGTTTGGTGACAACATTTGACCCCACGTATCCGGCACTAATGTTGATCCTGAATCCATTGCAAACAAATTATCTTCAGTTTCAAATGGTCTGCAGATTGGACTGTCGAAGTCATCTAGTCCCCGTACTTTTTCTGAAACTTGGACTTGTTCACCCCCGTCATCTTCTGAAACTTGGACTCCACCCTTTTCTCCCTCTTCCTCTCCACAAACTCCAACTTCCTCCCCACCATGCACGACCCCAATCATTGGTTCAACATGTTCTTGTTCATCATCAACAAGCTTCGTTGCACCTTGTTCACCCCTGCGATCGCCAGAAATTTGGACTTCATCGTTTCGTCCCTCTCCCTCTCCACAGACTTCAACTTGCTGCATGACACCAATTGTTTGTCCATCATCAACAACCTTTGTTCCTCCTTGTTCACCCTGGTGATCTTCAGAAGCTTGACCTTGTTTATCCCCATGATTTCCATAAATTTCATCAAAGATCTTTCTTCATCCGTTTCTTGTACCTCGGTATAATTTACCTACTCAAACAGAAAATACAACAGTCAACAGTCAACAGTCTGTACAATACAAATTAAGTAAATCAATGTTTCTTTAACTAGACAAATTACATGTAAAAGGAGCTCAAGTTCGTAAGAAAAGGGAATACATAACTACATTCCAAACTATGACATTGGATTAGGGAACAGTTTAATCCAGGTAAGATATAAAGCATCACAATCCTCTCTCTTCCTATGTTTTGCTCAAATGAATCATTTCGTCGAACTCATTGATCAGCCATTCGAAGTATCTAGAAGGTTTACTCAAACTAAATAGTTTATAGTGCGTATGTAAATTGGGTGAAATGTGACCACTTGTATATTTTGTGCTGTTTCCTTAGCGCTTAGTAGTATTCTTTCTCTAACCAATGTTGCTTTTGTTATGCTACATGCACAGAAGTGACAGGACTCATTCAGTATGCCTGCGAGGGTGAGGGCTCAATTTTTCTATCTATATTTGTGTGCCCCAGGTTTAGTAATTTTACGTGACTGTAAATTGTTAGTATTCTTTCTCAAACCAATGTTGCTTATACATATTTTTCAGTCTACACACAAACTTTGCTAGGGGATGCCATGCCAAAAGCAAGAGAAACCCCCTTCTCATAGCCATATCTACATCCTATCCACCGGACATAGGGGAATTTTCAGTCTACACACAAACTTTTGGACTGCAAATTGTTAAATGAACACCAATGACAAGGAAAATTTGGATTGCAAATTTTCAGTTTAGATTGCAAACTATAGCACTTTTAAATTTAGACTGCAAATTTATACTTTTAGACTGCAAATTGTTCAATGAACACTAACGCCAAGTAAAATTTGGACCGGAAATTTTCAGTTTTAGACTGCAAACTAGTGCACTTTTGAATTTAAACTGCAAATTGTTAAATAAACACTAATGCCAAGGAAAAAAATTTGAAAATCATATGTACAACACATGGAATGCAGTGATCCGCAAAATTTTTTTCTCTATTTGAGGCAAACATTCAAAGCAGAGGGAAAATGAAACGACCCAATAAAAAACCTATGAACATTGAGCAGACTAATAAACATCACATTCCTTATCACTACCTACATCTGGATCACGCAATGACTTATGGATGAGGTACTTGAGAATGACTTCTACCTCAATTCACAATCACCATACGATGACTAAAAGAAATATTGATGCTAGAACTTCATATGTAGAGAACCAAATAGAAAAGAACCAAAGTTTGTTAACACATTTGAGCCCGGTGCAATTTGAAGCAGGTGAGTATCAATAGTTGCTGAGAGACATTAGAAGGCTAACGCTTAATCAACTAACTGGTGCTCCCTTTCATTGGATGAATAGATCACCAATGTTTACTATGTGAATCTCCAACTACGTACTTAAGCACTATTCCAATGGTTGAAATCTCCAATTCCTATGCCCTAGCAGTTTTCTGCCAACGAGAAATTGAGTTTTATGTCTGCCCAAATTGAAGAACAAACGCAGTTCGTTGGAGAACGCTGCTTCCGGCAAGTGCAGTGGGTCCTCTGCTGTGGAAGGGGACAGTCGTACGTTGTCGACACTTGAGAAAGGGAAAGCTAGCAGAGAGGTGTTTTTGGGAAAAAAATTGTGAAATCCTTAGTGGTGCTTTTTCAATTTGGGTTGGAGTTGAAGGCAATTAGGAGTCCCAAAGTGGATTGGCCCGTAAATTAACCTCATTTCGAACGGGCCCAATGACATGAACCTGGCCCTAATCCATGAGGAAGTGGGCCAAGAGCTTGGTCCACCGCATCTTTCTCAATTTCTCTCTCTTCTCTCATAGCACGCTCGTGTCAGCCTGCCCAAATAAATATTGACCTTTTTCCAAAATTTGCAGTCTATACACAAAATTTGCAGTCTACAAGCAAAGTTTATAACAGGAAAAAACATGACATACTAATAATAAAGACTAAAGTTAAGACACTTATACATACTTTTCAGTCTACACACAAACTTTGCTAGGCATAGTGTGCATAATGATGAATGAAAATTGAATTTAAAACTGTTATACGTACTTTTCTTCTTCATTGTGACTGTCAGTACAGCAGGGCTTCCAAGAGTTTGTACAATGTGGAATTCAGAGATACCACGATGAAGTTTTCAGCTTCAAATCCGCCAAAGGGTAATCTACATCATTGAGAATAGCAGTTGCTGAGTAAAACCTCATCATCTCACTTACATCAATCAAGGGCCAGACATGGGAAGATTCAAGTGATAGATAATTGAAAATCCGGCAAACCAAACCACCCCACCCCACCGGATCATTGGATTCAAGTTTGGGCCCCAAGCAGGCATATATATACTACTCCTACTCCAGTAAGATTCAAAAGTATGGGCTAATCAGTCATCCATCACGTATGTACGTACGATCGAAAAAACACAAAAAGAATTTTACCAGACTACCAAACAACACAGCAAAAAACGGTACTACTCATATGTATGTATGTATGAATTTCACGCAGAAAGCCATTTTTGCCTTTCTGCGTGACATGGGGATGGGGTGTTGCTTGTGACAAACCAAACAATTTGAACCTCACGGGTGGACAAGGCCCAAATTTATCAACTAAGACAAAAACCTCCAAGCTAAGAACACAAAATACATCAAGATTACTTCAAGGCCTTCCGAGCTCTATCATGAGTGGCCTTGACAAGGGTTCGTGATACCTTAACAACATTAAAGAAAGAACACAAAAAGGCTAAAGAACACAAAAAGATGTTGTTCCAGTATCGAAAGCCTAACTCTCTAAATCTCTATCATGAGCGGCCTTGACAAGCGTTCCGCAGCAAGATGTTGTTCCAGTATCGAAACCCTAAATCTCTGTAAGCGAAAGAGACCACGTGATCGACGAAGTAGACTCGATTCGTAAGCTGTAGACTCAGATTCGAAAGCTATAGACTGGAGTTCACGGAGAGAGATCACGATTTTCAAAAATTAATTGTTACCTGATTCGTCTTGTCTCTAGGTTTTGAAAAACTCGATTTCTGAGGAACAGTAGAGAGAGAATGGCCAGATGTTTGCGTTCTAGGCGGAGATCAACCAGCTGTTGAGTGTCTCCGCGCGTTGAGCTTTTCCGATGTGAGTAGTCGTTCTTCTCCGACGTGAATCGATGAACAGTAGATCGATTGATTTTGGGAAAGTTACAGCATGTATTGCTGTAAACTGTAAAAAAACAGGGGTATTTTTGTCTTTATGACTTGCGTGTGGACTGCACGTGTTATAAAATTACATTGTGGATCCGAAGGTTTGGGAAATTCTTATACTGGACCTCCCACTAAATCTCCCTTTAAATTATTTGCTCTAATTTTTTGGGACCCTATGGAGCAGAAACTTGTTTATGAGAGCTTTAGTGATAAAATTTAATTATGATCCTTTAAAATAATGTGATCAAAATAATAAGATTTTCGTATCGGTTCAAACGGATTAAAAATTGGAGCAAATAATTTTTTAGAATATTTATATAGTATTAAAAAATATGGTTAAAAAATTACATACTCCAATTTTTAATCTGTTTGAACCGATACAAAGATTTTATTATTTTGATCATATTATTTTAAAAAGTCATAATTAAATTTGATCATTTGGGCTCTTATAATCAAGTTTCAGCTCCATAGGAACTTAAATAAGGAGCATATATTTAATTATGAGAGCACTGGAGATAAAATACAATGATAATCCGTTAAAATGATATGATCAAAATAATAAAATCTTCGCACCTATTTAAACAAATTGAAAATTAGTGTACTTAATTTTTTAACCATATTTTTTAATAGTAATATATAAATAGTCTAAGAAAATTATGTGCTCTAACTTTCTATCCGTTTAAATCTGTGCAAAGTTTTTATTATTTTGATCATATTATTCTAAAGGTTCATAATTATATTTTGTTACTAAAGTTCTCATAATCAAGTTTATGCTCCACAGGATCCAAAAAATTAAAGCACATAATTCAAAAGAGGAGGCCAAACCAAAACGACGTCGCTTACTTTTGCACAACAAGGCTGCACGGAATAAATTACAGTTTTAAGTCCTTGTAAATTACAATTTGTCACGTGTCACATTATTTGTGAAGGAGGGATACCAAGTGTTTGGTATACCGGTTATACAAATTTTTTTTTTACAAGAATTAGGATTTTGTTTTAGTTAATTAGAAAATATCTTTTATTTAACACCGCTTGTTTTGGCATGATTTATGATTTCTGTTTTAGTAGGATTTCTAGGGTTATGGTCTTATAAAAAAGGTTGCAACCTATTCAATTATTAAAAACTTTTAATCAATATTATTCTGAGAGTTCTCTTTATTTTCCTTGTGCGCAAGGTGTGCTCGAAGATTTTAGTGTTTATCCAAACAGTACACAAGCTAATCTCTTCGTGAATTCCACTGCGTCAATGAATCAAGATCAGTCCTACCCTGTTTTGTTTCATTTCTTCTTTCAACGAAAGAATGAATGTGCTGTAAAATAAATAATACTCGTATCAGTATACGCAGCGGAAATAGAATTGAACTATTCTCTAGTCATTGTTGTTCAAGTAGAGCACCAAACTCACACATTTTAGATTTAGGTGTCTTCCAGCCTATGCATGTCTTGAGAGAGCCTAGATTTGATGGAGATCATAGTCTTATAAAATGTTAGGTTAGGAACCCTTAATCTTCCTTAAGAAGCCTTATAGTTTTCCTCCATCAAAGAAACTAATTAATTAAACTAGTTAAACTAATATAATGGTGAAAGTGGAAAATCCAAGAGCTAGCTTCTTTAAACCACTACTATATCTATAATGAAAGTGGGCACTTCCATTAATCACAAAGTGACCAAGTGGGCCCTTAATATTTCTTACATTCTCCACACTGGCCCACGAGACACATGTATAACACGTTAGGCGATAAATACTTTAATATGGCCATGTAATTGAAATCGCCCATATCTTTGAATTTTTAGAAAACCTCCTACTCCATTGACTAATATCAAACATGAATCATAGCGGTAGTGCCGTAACTAATAGGTATTTCCTTTTATGTATTACAATGTGTGACACTTCCCAATGAGTATGTACTGGATAAGACTAAATAAGATATACTTTATAAATGACTAATTAATAGTCATTTAGGGTCCTCTTTATTTATCCCAACAAATAACCGTTTTTTTGAGATTTTGGATTTGGATTTTTAGATAATGAGTATAGAGAAACATAGAGTAATGATTGAAAATAAGGGTAATGATTGGAGAGAGAGATAAAAGAAAAATGAGAGAAACAAATGGAGAGAAATAAGATAATGATTAGAATCCAAACTCAAAAACGAACAAGGCCTATAAAATGAGCTAACATGTTATATTTTTACAACATAACATACACTATTTTGCCAGCAAGAATTAGCTCAATACTTTATGTTCAATGGTTACAAAAAGTTTTTTTTGAACTCTCTCTCTTCCCTAATGAGCTACTTTATGTCGATATATTCTATTCGTGTGTTTTTTTTTTTAATGAAATTGCTAGAGGTGTTAATACGAAATTAGAAATTTGGAGGAGAGCATTAGAGTCAAATGGTTTTCGGGTAAGTTGGAGTAAAACTGAGTACATGGTGTACAAGTTTAGTGGTATTAGTAGTGCGCTTGAAGAAAGAGTAATGATCTAAGATCAGGAGATACCAAAGAGTGATCATCTTAGGTATTTAGGCTCAATTATTAGTAGTGATGGAGAGATTGTCGATGATGTGATCCATAGGATCCAAGTGAGGTGACTCAAGTGTAGGAGTGCTACTGGTGTACTATGTGACAAGTGGGTACCCACAAAATTGAAGAAATTTTTTTATGAAACTGTCATGAGACAGGCGATACTTTACGGGATAGAATGTTGGCCTATTAAGAAACAATAGGTGCGCAAGATGAGTGTAGTAGAAATGAAAATGTTGAGGTGAATGTGTGATAAGATTAGAAGAGACAAAATTAGAAATGAAACGGTTCGTAAGATGGTAGGTGTAGCATCTATAGAGGAGAAGTTGAAAGAAAATAAGTTGAGGTGGTTTGGGCATGTCAATCGTAGACTAAGAGATGCAGTAGTTTAGAGAGCGGATGTGATAGCTTTGGGTAGCAATGCTATGGGGAGAGGTATACCTAAATTGATATTAGATATTGTTTGCAAAAATATGAGAATAATGAGTTTGTGTGAATAAGTGACCCTTGACAGAGCTCGCTAGAGGAAAATGCATGATTCATATAGCTGACCCCAAGTGATTGAGATATAAGGCTCGGTTTGGTTTGATTTAGTTATTCTATTTGGCTTTTTACTTTATCTTAGAGATGAAATTTGTAGCCGTAGTGCACTTAATAATGGTCTAACCATAATATCGACAACTTAAAACCCTTAATACATGTTATCTAATTTTATGCATAGCTACCATTAAGTTCTACATTCATAGAAAATAGCCACTTAAGACATGATTGAGATGCATGCAAATCAACCTAAAAATTCTGGGTTCTTTATACGTACCTCGTAACCTTTATTTGTAGTCTTCTAGTACTTCATATCATACTCACTTGGATATCAATCCAGTAAACCCTTTACCAATATCCATATAGCCCAAAAAAATATATATGGTTCCACTAACCTTACAGAGTATACTTTTTTCTTTATTTATAAGCAAAATGGCTTCTATTTTCTTTCTTGGGCAAAACTCTTTTCTCAATGCTATCCAAGCTAAAACTATATTGGATCTTCAAATGGTCCTTAAACCATTAGTATAGAGAAAGAACTCCAAATAGATATTACTTTGAACATTAATCCAAAAGGGTTAAATTTCTCCCACTACTAATATTCTAATTTTATTTTGCACACTTGATTATATGACTATAGATGCTTCATTTACAAAGCGTAAAATAATGACCCCTGCATAAGATAAAAATGAATTTCTAGGTAGTCAATATAATTCCGCAATTTTATAGCGAAATACGAGAATCAACTTTATAAATAGTATGAATGACTACAATAACCAAGAAAAATAACGACCCTCAATTTAATTGTAATAAATTCTAACCTTTCTGTGGGTAGAGGTGATCACTCATGAATTTACACAACACTTTATGAATAAGATAAATGATCAAAATAATGAGAACAAATACTCCATACCTGTGGGCATAAGAAAAGTTTATTCTCGATACCAAGAGCTAGCTTCTTGATAAATAATACCTGTACCGGTATACGCAGCGAAAATAAAATTGAATTATCCTCTGGTCATTGTTGTTCAAGTAGAACACCAAACTCACACTCTAGATTTTGTTGCCTTCCAACCTACGCATGTCTCTTTTCAAAATAAAAAATAAAAAATCCTATGCATATCTTGAGAGTGCCTAGATTTGATGGAGATTATAGACTTATAAAATACTAGGTTAGAGACCCTTAATCTTCCTTAAGAAATCTTATAATTTCCCTCCATCAAAGAAACTAATTAATTAAACTAGTTAAACTGGAATAATTAATGGCGAAAATGGGCAAGTCAAGAGCTAGCTTCTTTAAATAACCACTATCCATTCTAATGTATCTATTCTAATATATAAAGGGAGAGCACCTATTTAGTGTCTCCCCTTTGGTGTCATGTATTTTTCTTTCTATAAGTACCCTCTTAAAAAAAGAAAACGCCAATACAAAAGTACTATAACTATCTATCTAATAAAACACAAGGATGTTTAGTAATATTCTTTCTCAACGGTTTAGATTTCTCTCTGGCACAAATTTTATCTATCCACACAAACAAATCTAACGGTCAAGATTTCTCCACCCTTCACATACAACCCAATGGTATCTTCGTAAATAACATACATTATTTAGCCAAATTTTTTATGCCATATTTCGGAAATAGTATGCATTCAATACCCAGATTCCAAAGAGTTTTATATACTCCCTCCGTCCGGATTTAATTGTCCCTAGTTCTATTCTAACCGGCTAAAAAATGGGTTATATCTTAGAATCTGTAATGAATTTCATATTAAATATGGATCTTATTTGATAGATCTCAATTAATTCTATAATACAATATATTCGAAATCACGTAAAACATTATAAATTGGAAGATATAATCGATTGAAAAATGGCACAAACTCCCAAAAAGGACTATTAAATTCGGACGGAGGGAGTATTAAAAAAATAGTTAAAAGATTAAATGTTTCAATTTTCAATCCGTTTGAAATGGTGTGAAAATTTTATTTTCCTGATCATTTTATCCTAAATGGTTGTAATTAATTTTGTTATCCTAAATGGTCGTAATTAATTTTTGATTATAAGACTTTTATTTTATCTTAATCTTATTACTATATTTGGTTCTACAGTTATCTAAGGGTTCTAACAGCAAGGTTTTAGACTCAAAATTTAACTACGCCCTCTTAGGGTAAAATAATCAGTTAATTAAGATTTTCACACCGATTCAAACGGATTGAAAATTGGATCACTTAATATTGTGTTTGGTTTGATATTTGAATTTTTTTTTGAAAAATAGTAGGGGTAATAAGTAGAGAGAGAAATGTTGAAAGCATGGGGAATCTAGGGAGATTTTTTTGAAAAACGCTTTTTGAAAAGGGAAGAGAATACAACATTAATCTTTTAACTATTTTTTAAGACTTCTATATATTAAAAAAAAGTTAAAAGATTAAATATTCCAATTTTCAATCCGTTTGAACTGGAGCAAAGATCTTATTTTTCTGATCATTTTATCCTAAAGGGTCGTAATTAATTTTTGATTATAAAACTTTAATTTTAGTATTTAAATCTTTTAACTTTGTTTGGTTCTACAGTTATCTTAGGGTTCTAACAGGAAAGCTTTAGAGCCAAAAAATAATTACGACTCTTTAGGATAAAATGATGAGAAAAATAAAATTTTCGCACTAGTTCAAACGGATTTAAAATTGAAACATTTAATCTTTTAACTATATTTTTAATATATATAACTCTCCTTAGAATGTTACGGCGCCGTTTTGATACAAAATTGACGAGATTATAGTATTAAAAAAATAGTTAAAAGATAAAGTGTTCTAATTTTCAAATCCGTTTGAATCGGTGCAACGATCTTATTTTTCTGATTATTTTATCCTAAAGATTAACTGTTCCAATTTTAATCCGTTTGAACTGGTGCAAAAATCTTATTTTTCTGAGCATTTTATTCTAAAAGGTCATTATTAATGTTTTATTATAAGACTTTCATTTTATCTTAATCTTTTAAGTATATTTGATTCTATAGTTATCTTGGATTCTAACAGGAAAGCTTTAAAGTTAAGAATTAATTACAACCCTTTATGGTAAAATAATCAGTTAATTAAGATATTTGCATCGGTTCAAACTGATTAAAAATTGTAACACTTATCTTTTAACTATATTTTCAATATATAAAAGTCTCTTCGGATAGCTTAGATTAATTTCAGATCAATGGCTCAGATCACTTCAATCCTACCCTTAACAAAGTGCCCATACTTTCTTAGTTTATTACACAAACGCCATCAGTCTTAGTCAAACACATTTTCAAATTTTAAACTCAGGCCGGATGAAAAAAAAAAATTTCAAACCCAGGTTATTTAGTAGAGAGGCGAGAAGCGTACCCCCCAAACCCAGGTTATCATTTCACCCTCCATCCCTGCAGCCACCTCCTGATCGCGACCCACGTTCACCCACCATGGATTGTTGCTGATTCAAAGTCTAGATCTACCTCTACCCCTATAAGTTGGGGGGGTGCCGTAAGCACGAGTAATTCTCTTTCGTAAATCAATTTAGTGTTTAAATCACTAGCTAGCAAGTGCTGTAGGCACGAACAATTTCAACCGGGGTGCATAGTGCCGCAGACACGAACAAGCACTAGTAAGGATATATTTGACATTTTAACACCAAAAAAACTACCGAAAACAGTTGCCACCTCGTTACATGTCCTCCTACTCCATGAACTCGACACCTTTCTCTGTTCTTCTCTCCAATTTCTACAAAAAATTTTCCTTTCATGTGGCTTCCATACCTGCAACTTCTGTGAATTCGTCTTCTGCTTAGGTACCATAAATGGCCTTTCAAATCCTTTTTTCTTTTTTTCGTTGATTTCCGTATTTACACTATCAATTTACAATTGCCTCACCAATGGACTCACCTGTCACTTTCATCTCACCTGTTACTTTCATCCACTTCTTCCTTTTTCATTACCTAATTGTTTGAACAAATATGCTACACATAAAATGGTACGGGGAAAAGGCATCGGTGAGGTCAGGTCAAACCAAAAAAAAAGCATTGAAAGTTGAAACACTTCTATTTTTACGAAGGTAGAATTCCCAACTTACAAAAAAAAAAATTCATTTTCATGAACTAGAGGTGGGGGCATATTTGAATGCGTGGAAATGTGATAATCATTGCCGGAGTTTTGCTCGATTTACGATTGGGATTTTGGGCTGGTTCGTGATTTTAATCAAATTGTAATTTAGGGCTCGATATACGTGTTTGGTGATGATTTTGAAACTTTGTCTGGGAATGCATTGCTTATAATGCTTTATGGGCAAAATTTGAATGCATAGAAAAGTTAGAGCCAGTTTGTTGTTGTAACACTTTCAATGCTTATAAGGGACACCACAATGGAGGAGGAAACACGAGATAGATCAGAGCAAATATCTACAGAATGGCTACAACGTGTAAGAGAATAAAATCGTGACAGCCAACGACGCCGTCAACGTCTCAATCCAGAACACACTCCACTACTCATGATCAACACAGATTGAGATGGCGTAACAGAGCTAGAGAAAGACAAGCTGCTTTAAGTAATGAGCAACATCAAAACGAAGGGTTTTCTGGCTCAAAACAAACTCCGGTTGCGGCACAAAACAAAGGATTTTCTTTGGCTTGCGGCACAAAACAAACTCAAAACGAAGGATTTTTTTTTTTTCCGAAAAATCACCCAAAATGATCTTTGTGAGGTTTGTAACTCCGGTTGCGAGAATATGGGTCATGTTCTTAGAGATTGCCGTGTGGCTGCTCTTGTCTGGGAGGGTGTGGGAATTCCCTCTAGGGTTCTTACTTCTTTCTCTTCTTTGCCTTCTTTTTGGATCAAAACCAACTGCCAATCTTCAGTTAGCCATAGGTCTGGCATTCCGTGGAAAGTTGTGTTCCCTTTTACTTGTTGGAATATCTGGCTCCTTAGGAATAGAACTCTTTTCCAGAGGGATTCAAATCGATCCAGCGACCTAGATGCCACCATCAAATCTTCCATTGCCCAATCGGTTGAATGGAAACACATCGCCATCCCATTTTCGTCACCCCAGAGTAGACATACTATTCTTGTTAAGTGGTGCTCGCCTCACACAGGCTATTTTAAATTAAACACTGATAGTGCCTGTAAGACAAACCTCAGTCAAGCTACGGGAGGAGGTCTTATTTGTGATTCTTATGGGACCTGGGTTATCGGCTTCCACCACTCTTTGAGGCCAATGCATAGCTTGGAGGTAGAGCTATGGGCTGTTAGGGATGGTTTGCAATTGGCCATCAACAACCAGTTTGCTCCAATTTGCGTGGAGATGGATGGTTTGGCAGCCATCCAACTCATTATGGGACCGACTCAACCGCGGCACAGCCTGAGTAATATTATCCATGATTGCAGGTACTTGATGAGGCAGCTGGGAGCGAAAAGAATTGATCATGTTTACCGCGAAGGAAACAAGCATGCGGACTTATTAGCTAATATTGATTTCAATGATGGCTTAAACTTTCATATTTTCGATGTTGCTATAGATTGTATTATTTTGCATCTATGCGATGACAGAAATGGGGTCAAGTACCCTAGACTATTGTATGACTTTTAATTTTATGTTATGTTCCTAGTTTACCAAAAAAAAAAAAAAAAAGAGCAACGTCAACAACAATTGGCACGACGACGATCAAACTACAACCAACGACACCATCCAGGTTTGTAAATAAAATATTACAGTTATTTTTCTCAACTTTAAATGCCAAATAAACTTCTAATCTTACTGATAACTTGCATACTTCAAACAAGAGGATACACGTTGAACTTTCTCAATAATGTCTCACTTCAATATACCTATGAACAACCCTACGCGCTGCGCAACAAAGTAAAATTCCTAGCCGCACTCTATCTACAATAGAGACCGGGGCACACGCAATGTGTGTGCAAGTCGGATTTTCATAACATTTTTGTAAAAATGCTTCTCACTTATTGTTTGATCAAATTTTCACAAATATTGTGAAAATCTGACTTGCATACGCATCGCATGTACCTGGCCTCTAGTATCTATAATGAAAATGAGCACTTCTATTAATCACAAAGTGACCAAGTGGGCCTTTAATATTTCTTACATGTGCTAGCTACGACGTTTGCCAATCGATGAGTAAAAATGAAATCACAAACTCCTAAACTTTCCGGCTTCAGGCCGAATATCTCCAATCACGACTTCAACCTCTGTGGGGCATGCCTTCTTGTTCTCCAAAATCTGCACCAGCTGTTGCGAATCCCCTTCCACACAATAATCGAGTCCAGCCTCATCAGTGAAGCAAAAAATATAATAATGCACCCCTGCACGCCATGGCTTCCGCGCAGTGACAAATTTCCCATTCTCCCGATCGGATCACCATCCCTGCCCCTGCATTTGGTCCTTCATCTCTCGATTAATTCATCCATGCGCCATCAAATTAACCGTTAAGCAACGTACACGGTCTGGAGGTATCCACTTACACTTGAGGAAGCTAAACTATGGCCTAATTATCCTCTCTAAAGCCTTTTGATTTCCTTGCACTCAAGTCCTAGACCAATAGAGATAACTAGATGTTCTCCGATACGGCAAGCAATATATATGGACTCCCAACTTAAGTTTTCAGCCCTTTGAACTTAAAACGAAATCACCACATGGCCAAAGTGCGGGACTCCATGCGGCTATATCCCACAGGACTCTCAATATCTCCTTTTGATTCATTTTGATTCATATGACTATAGTTTGCAGTATTTTGAATATTTTTGACATTTTTTTGTTACCTCCCGATTTTTAGGATAAAATTGTATAGTTCTGTCTCCTACCCAGGGATAGAACAAAAAAATGGTTAGTGATACTAGGTGAGTAAGAGAAATTAGTATTTCGCAAAACCAAAATCAACATAATTTCTTTTTGATATTTTCGGGTGCTCAGGTTAGCTTACGCACATAGCTCAACTAGTTCTTGGTGGGTCAATTACACCGTCCACTAGCGGGAGCCCAAATCAACATAAGTTGGAGGACACATCAAATTCAATCCCCACCATCGATCTAAGAGATGCGGTCCACATTTTCCAATATTGATGAAACCCCTTACCAGCAAATTACCATTAAGGATAGAAAAGACAATAATAATTCTCATTAAGAGTGAACTCAATTTTTATTTACCTCTAAGGACAACCTCATGATGAAGATTACCATTTTATCTTTCATTAAATACAACCACTCCCTCCCACCTCCGGTCGGCGACTTTTTCGGCGAAATTTCACTACTTTTACTAAAAGAATTACTGAAAATCACTAATTTTGAATTTCACGAGCTTAATCTCGTGGTTCACGAGCTTGGCGCTCTTGAATTTCACGAGCTTTTTTGTTCTTCATTTTATCTACAGTAGTTTGATTTTTAATTACTAGCATTGAGCCCAAGATTTTTAGTAGCTTCAAGCTCATGAATATCACGAGCTACACGCTCGTAATTTTTACTTGGTTCGAGTTCTTTCCCCCTCATAGACTCCAAAAGGCGCAGAAGTTTGGTTATCAATGTAAGTTCCAAAAATTTGCTCTTTCTTCGTTGGGATTTTGGTGTTTTTGGGAACGGAAATTCTAGTACCACATACACTCACACACCCAAATACACACCCACACTCACATGAGTGGTGGGGCGTGTGTGTGAGTGTATGTGGTGCTAGCAAAGGTTGTTTTGGGAATGCTAACTCTCATAAGCCCACCTATTGTTTCAGTACCAATGGAAAGCGGAGTGACATCCGACAGCAATAAATCCTGAACCTTTTCATTCCGCGCTCCACTCAAAATAGTGGCCAGAATCGTGGCACCATAAGCTAGCCTCATCTGGGTTAATGCATTTGGAAAGCTTCTTCCCATTGAAGAAATCTTGCAACAATCATCGGATCTTGGGAATCCTAGTGGACCCACCAACATTGCTCTTGTCCATTTCGGCATCCTTCAAACACTCCTTCACTAGCTCCATACACTTCATGAACAAACCATCGTTAAGCTCCTCGAACCAGGCCTGAGAAACCCTCGAGGAAAGATCAATCCCCTCGTATAACAAATCGATCTCGATCATAGTTGCAGTTGTTGACGAAAGAGTCCTGTTAGCTCTTTCACAACTAAGAAGGCAGGCACAGGCAACAAGCGGGGGCCTTAGCTCCCGCCATTTTGGGGACACCGTACCTTTTGACATAACTTTACCATTATGAGTATAACTAAACCCATTACAAGCATAACAAAACTCAAATAAGGCATAACTAAGGAATATCCAAAAAACCAAACAAAGCATAATCAAACCCAATCAAGGCATAACAAACAAGTTATACTTTGTTATGCCTTGTTATGGTTTTGTTATGCTTGTAATGTGTTTTGATTATACTCATAATGGTTTTGTTATGCCAAAAGTTACGGTGTCTCCAAAATGACCGGAGACACCGAAGTCGTTCCCCATTGATTTAATCTGAAGGGAATTACCTAATCGGGAATGACTTCAGTGTCTCCCTCCGTTTTGGAGACATTGTTAGTTTTGGTATAGCAAAATCATTATGAGTATAACCAAAACTCATTACAAACATAATAGAACCATAATAAGGCATAACTTGTTTGTTATGCCTTAGTTGGGTTTGATTATGCATTGGTTAGTTTTTTGCATAACAAACTCAACCAAGGCATAACAAAAATATTATGGTTCTATTATGCTTGTAATAAGTTTTAGTTATGCTCGTAATGATTTTGTTATATTAAAAATTACGATGTCTCTAAACGGAGGGAGACACCGGAGCGCTTCCCTAATTAGAATTGTTTACTTTAAGGAGGGAATGACTTCGGTGTCCTCTGTCATTTTGGAGACACCATAACTTTTGACATAACAAAACCATTATGAGTATAACCAAAATTCATTACAGGCATAACAAAACCATAACAAGGTATAACTTGTTTGTTATGCCTTGGTTGGGCTGGTTATGCCATTGTTGATTTTTTGGATATTCATTGGTTATATCTTATTTGGGTTCTGTTATGTTTGTAATGGATTTTAGTTATACCCATAATGATTTTGTTATGCCAAAAGTTACGGTGTCCCCAAAACAACCGGAGACACCATAGTATCATCCCCCTTTAAGGAACCCATTCATGCATGCATAATGTTAACAGATGCTGTTATGGTATCCTCGGTCATTTTGGGAATATAGTAATTTTTGGCATAATTTTACCATTATGAGCATACCTAAAACTCATTACAAACATAATAGAACCCAAACAAGGCATAATCAAGAAATATCCAAAAAACCAATCAATGGCATAACCAAAACTCTCACTCTCTCTCTCTGAAATGGTACCTTATCTTTTAATTTGTTTGCTTTTGGTTTGATTCGGTTATAACCACAGCCATGATTGAAACTCAGAATTGAGCCGCTCGTAACCGATTGCTGTACATACCGGCGGGATGGGAATCATGGCCGGGAATCAAGTGTACATACATATGCATTAAAATACATAACTCTAGTGATGCACACAAATTAGGAAAATATTAAGGATGGTGCTATGGTGTCCCTGGTTATTTTGGGGGCACCGTAATTTGTAGCATAAAATTTTACCATTAGGAGCATAACTAAAATCAATTACAAGCATAACAGAACTCAAATAAGGCATAACTAAGGAATATTCTAAAAACCAATCAAGGCGTAACTAAATTCAACCAAGGCATAACAAATAAGTTATGCCTTACTATGGTTTTGGTTATGCCTTTCTATGGTTGTATTATGCTTGTAATAGATTTTGGTTATACTCATGATGGTTTTGTTATGTCAAAAGTTACGGTGTCCTTAAAATGACCGGGGACACCGAAGTCATTCCCAAACATTAAAGCAGGGAATGACTTTGGTGTCCCCAGTCATTTTGAGAACACCGTAACTTTTGGCATAACAAAACCATTATGAGTATAACTAAAACCCATTATAAGCATAACAGAACCATAACAAGGTGTTAGATTATTATGGGATTATTTGTAATTAGTTTATTAGTTGTTCTATTATGTAACTAGTTCATTCTCTAGGACCATAGTATAATTAGTCTAATGTGTTGTATAAATACTTACGTTGTATTCAGTTTATGGAGAGAAAAAATATAACCCTTGATTTCTACATCTACGTCTCTCAATTTAACATGGTATCAAAGCTCCACGATACCTAGGGCTCCGTGGTTTCAGTCATCGACAGATTTTTCCAACGCTGGAATTGAAGACCCATGACCGTCGACCTTTGTCAGCATTCCAATGGCCCTCCAACTGATCGTCTCACTGCCGACGAAGGCTCCGAGGTTCTGATGAGCCTTTGAGTGTTTTTTTACTGCCGTTAACCTCTGCCTAGTCCTCTATTTGCTTCCGCCGTCGACCGAAGGTGACTGGATCTTGCTTGACGACCTTTGTAGTATCACGTACAGTTTTGAATCTCGCCGGCGACTTCTATCAGACCTGATACGACCACGTTCAAGCACTAGGTCATCTCGTATACTCTTTGCAACCACGTTTGTCTTCTGGGTAATCTCCTCCACTCTCTGTTTTCTGGGTAATCACGTTTGCAGTCGTACATATTGATTATCTGAGTGGTTGTGAAGTACTTTGGTGGGTATAAGAAAAGGCATATACGGGTGATCCAAGTGTCTGGTCTTTGGGAAAAGGAAAAGGAAAAGGCACAGCACTGAGAAATTGTAAAGCACTGAGTACGTGATAGGCGCGTAAATGTCATACTAGCGCCTCCTAATTTATCTTTATTAAGTCTCATTTATTTTATTACTTGGTGTTTTAATGTTTAATTTTTGTATTGTAGGTATTTGGAGGTTTTGATATTTTAATGTGATCTGCTTAGCTGCTTACCGAATAAAAAGAAACATGAATGGTGCCTCACGATTTTTCTCCTACGATGCTGCTGCCTCGTGATATTGGAAGTGAATGGGTAGAAATAATTGGACGTGCACTTGATCTTGTAGGTGGGCCTAATAATTATTTGTAATATGGACTTAAGGTTGGGGCCCAAGGTTCAAACAATTGCTGTGCATGGCTAAGCCAATTCTCGGCCCACGATGGTTATTATTTACACCCACGAGGATTATAAAGGAGCAGCAGCCGCTTTGATAAAAGGGAATTTGGACGGACGAGAGTTCTCGCCACGGACGAAAAAGAGACGGACGGGGCTGCCATCACGATCCCTTTCAATATTGTTAAGTCTTCTTTTGAGTTTTCTTTCTTTCATGTTATTTGATATTTTGTTCAATTATTCGTACTTCGATAACTACTTTTAATTTCTGTTTTTAATAAAAGTTATTCCTAGCTATTTGATTAGTTTATATTTCTTGTTTGTTTTTCATCTCACAGTATTAGAAGCATGTTTCAATTTAGGGTTTCTTTTGTTTATTAGTTAATGATAAGTGAGTAGTTATATAGGTAGGGTCGCGGGGTGATTAGCACATCGTGGCGACGAGTCTGGGCACTGCTCTTGTTTTTAAATAATAAATCAGACAATTTTGGATTGAAAAAATACTTCCCGCAAACGAACCCGGGCATCGTCGGAGCTCATGTGAACGGGGGAATGGGGGTCTAAAACTCATTCTTCGCTGCGCATGGGTATACGCTGCGCATAGGTATACGGCGACCATAGGGTCTCGCATCTTGCGAGGTATCTTTCTCAATCTAAAGTTGAACATTTTTAAGAATACCAAATGGAGCAGGTTAATTCGGACTAGTTACAAGTGCTATAAACCCTACGGGCGAACCTTGCTTTTAATTTTCTGAAAAATACAATCAATTTCTGAGTGTTAGTTAATATCTCAATCAAAACGACAAGGGGTGGCTACCTAAGAGCCCATTTAAATAAGTAACGACCCGAATTTTTAGTCAGCACACATCATCCTCTCTGTGGATTCGACTCCGGACTTACCGGATATTGTGCTACATCGGTCTCAGCCCTACGCTTGGGGCAACCCATTAATTTAGGAGTAGGAAATCGTTAAGCAGTACGTGTGACTTTTTTGGAGTTTTTTAAAAGGCTAAGATTATTTAAAGGCTTTGTAGCTCTTTATTGCAATTTTTTGTTGAGATGTCGGAGGAGTCCAAAAAGGTTTCCACTAATACAAAGGAAGAGTTGAGTCATGTAGAGACTATGGATAGCTATTCTCTGGATATTTGTCACGTTAAATTGGATGGTACAAATTATTTGATTTGGTCTCGTACTTTTACATTGGCTATTGAGGCCAAAGGGATGTCAGAATTCATTGAGGGCCCTATTACTCCACCTATTGAAGCTGTTGAACTAAAGAAGTTTAAATCTCAAAAATCGTTGGTCATGACCTGGTTGTTTAACTCCATGAGAGCGGATATTCGCCATACTTTCCTGCTCCTAGATACTCCATATCAGATTTGGATTACTGCAGCCCAAACATATTCGCAACAAGGCAATGATGCACAGTGTTTTGAGTTGCGGAAAAGATTTCGTACATTGGAACAAAATCATCGTCCCGTCTCTGTGTACTTTGCTGACTTGAGTGGAGCATGGCAGGAATTTGATTATTATCAGGGGTTTCAGGCTGTTTGTGCGGTGGATGCTACTAACTGGTTAAAAAGGATAGAGAAAGAGCGTGTTTATGATTTTTTTGCTGGCCTTGATGTGGAATATGATCCAATTAGAGTACAGGTGTTGGGTCGTGTTCCATTTCCGTCTTTGGGAGAGGCCTATGCTATTGTTTAGCAGGAGGAGAGTAGGAGGAGTGCTATGGTGAATATTCCTACTTCTGATCGTTCTGCTTTGGTTGCCATTTCTCAGGGTCAGTTTGGTTCTAGTGTTGGGGCTTGTTCCACAGAGTGGTAAGTCACAGCTTGGTGCTAGTAGTGGGCCTATTGATCGTGAGTCATTCCGGTGTGATCATTGCCACAACACCGGCCATACCAAGGATTTCTGTGGACGCGGTGGTCGTGGTTGTGGTTTCATGCATTTTCAGGCTTAGGCCCATGTTTCAGAGTCCACAGCTGCTACCTTGCCTGATTCTGGGTTCAATACTGGAGGTCAGGCGCTTTCTGATCATGTTAGTGGATTTTCTCAGGGGGAGATGCAAGCTCTCAGGTGCCTCATGGCTCGGGCTGATTCTCCATCTACTATAGCTCACACCTCCACAACAGGTTTCACATCATCCTATTTTGCCCACACAGGTATTCCGACTAGTGCATTTACTGCCTCTTCTGCTATTCCTTGGATTATAGATTCTGGTGCCTCAGATCATATGACAGGTTGTTCTTCTGTATTTGATTCTTACTCTACTTGTTCTGGTAAGGATAAGGTTAGAATAGCAGATGGATTATTTTCTGCTATTTCAGGGAAAGGTTCCGTTCGCTATTCTCTTTCTCTTTCCCTCTCTTCAGTTCTCCGTATTCCAAACTTTGCCACTAATCTTCTGTCCGTTAGTAGTCTTACTCGTTCTGCAAATTGTTCAGCGACCTTTTTTCCTACTCATTGTGTTTTTTAGGAACTGGACACTGGCAAAGTGATTGGCAGTGGTAAAGCACATGGTGACATTTATTTTTTGGAGTCTGCACCTCGTCCACCCCTGTCATGTGGTCTTGCTCTCCAAGCAGATATGAGTTCAGCTCTCTCTATGTTACATCAGTGGCATCATAGATTGGGTTATCCCTCTTTTGGGATTTTAGAACAACTTTTTCCTACTTTAATTAAGCATTGTTCTAAGAGTCAATTTTTTTGTGAAGCCTGCGAGCTTGGAAAACATAAACGTTCATTTTATGCACCTATTAACAAACGGAGTGACTCTCCTTTTATGGTTATTCATTCTGATGTTTGGGGTCCTTCTTCTGTTACCTCTCTTAAAGGTTTTCGGTAGTTTGTCACTTTTATTGACTGTTATTCTCGTGTGACTTGGTTGTATTTACTTAAGTCAAAAAGTGAAGTATTTTCTTATTTTAAATCTTTTCATACGATGGTGTGCACTCAATTTGACACGAATATCAAAATTCTACGTAGTGACAATAGTACCGAGTATATCGATCGGAATTTTCGGGCTTTTTTGGATGACAATGGTATTCTTTTTCAAACAACTTATGTTGACACTCCACAACAAAATGGAATTGCTGAACGCAAAAATCGTCATCTTGCTGAAGTTGCTCGCACTCTTTTGTTTACCATGAATGTTCCCAAATATTTGTGGGGAGAAGCGATTTTGACTGCAACTTATCTTATTAACCGTATGTCATCTAGTGTTCTCCACTTCAAGACTCCTATTGAGTGTCTTCCTAACAGTTTTCGTGTCCTAACTCTTCCTCCGAGAGTTTTTGGTTGTTTGTGTTTTGTTCATACTTCTCACCCTGCTGGGGGCAACTTGGGTCATAAAGCTCATAAGTGTATTTTTGTTGGGTATTCTCCTACCCAGAAGGGCTACAAATGTTATGATCCTCACTCTAGGAAGTTTTTTGTCTATATGGATGTCACTTTTTGGGAAACCGAGTTCTTTTACTCTCCCTCCACTCCATCTCTTCAGAGGGAGCAGCATGTTAGTCAGGAAGAGATGAGGGAGGAAGAAGTGTTTACATCTCTGACTCAAGGGTCATGGTCACTTCCTTTTTATAGTGAGGGGGAGCAAAAGAAGTCTAGAGTGGAACCAGTATCTGTTGATAATGCAAAACAGGATATTGGTGGACAAGTGAATATGGATAGGCGTATCAGACCCAGTGAATGGCCTACTACCTTGGCAACGTATCAAAAGAAAGGAAAGAAAGGCCAACCTTCATGTGTTCTGCCGCCTTGCCAATCATTATCCCCAGCTTCAGTTCCGGACTCCTCAGTTGACCTATCTGGTAATGAATCTTCTTCCATTGAACCTCCTATTATCGATTCTGATAATCTTTCAGTTGCTCTTCGGAAATGTGTTAGGTCATGTACTCAACATCCCATTGCTCAGTATGTCTCATATGATCGTTTATCTCTTTCATACCATGCCTTTGTTTCGTCTCTTTCTTCTATAACTATTCCTCAGAATTGGCAGGATGCATTCATGATATATGAGTGGAAAGGAGCTATGATAGAGGAGATGACAGCTTTGAAAAAAAATGGCACTTGGGAGTTAGTATCACTTCCAAGAGGAAAGAGATCAGTGGGATGTAAGTGGATTTTCACTATTAAGCAGAATGCTAATGGTACAGTAGAAAGATACAAGGCAAGACTTGTAGCCAAGGGTTTTACTCAAACCTATGGCATTGACTACGAGGAGACGTTTGCTCCAGTAGCCAAGATGAACACTGTGCGCGCTTTGATTTCGTGTGCTGCCAATCTGAATTGGCCTCTTCATCAGTTTGATGTAAAAAATGCATTCCTTCATGGTGAGTTAGAGGAGGAGGTGTACATGGATATACCACCGGGGTTTTCTTCCTCAGAAACTGAGGGAAAGGTGTATAGATTGAAAAAGGCTCTTTATGTGTTGAAACAATCACCTCGAGCGTGGTTTGACAGGTTTTCAAAGGGTATGTTGAAGTTTGGTTACAAACAGAGCCATGCAGATCATACTATGTTTATCAAAGGAGGTGCTGGTAAGATCGTTGTCCTTATTGTTTATGTTGATGATATGATAATGACAGGCAATGATGTGGATGAGTTTGTTAATCTCAAGTCCAGTCTCGCTCAAGAATTTGAGATTAAGGATTTGGGACCACTAAGATATTTTCTTGGAATGGAGGTGGCAAGGTCCGATAAAGGTATTTTTATCTCTCAACGAAAGTATATACTTGATCTTTTGGAAGAAACAAGTATGTTGGGTTGTAGACCTGCAGATTCTCCTATTGAAGCGAATCATCATCTTAGTGGAGATGTGGGGGAGCGCACTAATAAGGAGAGATATCTGCGACTTGTGGGTCGACTGATATACTTAGCTCACAGTCGACCGAATGTTACTTATGCAGTAGGTGTTATTAGCCAATTTATGCATGATCCTTGTACTTCACATCTGGATGCAGTTTACCGTATCTTGAGGTATCTCAAGGCTGCTCCAGGGAGAGGAATTCTGTTTTCTAATCATGGTCACCTATGGTTGGAGGCATTTACTGATGCTAACTGGGCTAGTTCTGTGGATGATAGGCGTTCTACTTCTGGCTACTGTACTTTCCTTGGGGGGAATTTGATAACTTGGCGAAGTAAGAAACAATCTGTGGTTGCCAGATCTAGTGCAGAAGCTGAGTATAGAGCTATGGCGCATGGAGTTTGTGAGCTCTTATGGCTCCACACGGTGCTACGTGATTTGGAAATTTCTGATAATGGTCCTATGAAACTCTACTGTGACAACAAAGCTGCCATAAACATTGCTCATAATCATGTTCAATGTCACGCCCTCGATTTTCAACATAAATAATAATCATTTTCAATAAATACAATCAATATTGACATACCGATAATACCCAAATGACTTATTTTCCCAATTCTCAAAGTTAAAATTTACAAGTTAAAATCCTGGTTCGAAACCCCAAGTTATGCAAATACCAAAATAATATTACAATTTTCAATATTCATTCTTCCGAATACTACTTTCAAATAAGATGCAAATTCAACCCATCCTTTATACCTCCGAGACACACGAACAACAAGCACGTGATGCACGCCATGCCGATTTCCTTGCTTTTTACCTGAAAATAATAGGTTGAGCTACACTAGCCCAGTAGAGAAATCTATACGCAAGTTATAGGAAAATATGATGAGTTATGCATCTAGAGTGAGAGAGTAACGACAGATAAACCCAAGTACACAAGATTGTCAACATCAGCACACTATGATCAGGGATTCGAGGCGACCTATATGAAGGATCTATCCGCTCATATGTCAAACAAGGACCATCAATATTCCTATATCATTCTAAGTAAACAAACAACAGCTTTAGTGCCGTTCATTACATCTCGTACAATTTCACAATCTTTCACATTTCACATTTCATCACCAAATCCGATTTCTCATTATAATCAGTCATCAGAATCTCTTTCATCAACTTCATAAACCAATTTCGTGTCACATGTCTGAACCTAAGCTCTTGCCAGGCACTTACTCAATAAGTAGCCCTGAAGACAAATGATATGAGCATTTAGCTCCTGCCAGTCATTTACTCATTCAAGATTATACGATTTGAGCATATAGCTCCCAGGCAATTACTCATTCAAGAGCCCTGTAATTATACGATTTGAGCATAAAGCTCCCAGGCAGTTACTCATTTAAGAGCCCTGTAATTATACGATTTTGAGCATATAGCTCCCAGGCAGTTACTCATTTAAGAGCCCTGTAATTATACGATTTGAGCATGTAGCTCCCAGGCAATTACTCATTTAAGAGCCCTGTAGTTATACGATTTGAGCATGTAGCTCCCAGGCAATTACTCATTCAAGAGCCCTGTAATTATACGATTTGAGCATTTAGCTCCCAGGCATTTACTCATTTAAGAGCCCTGTAATTATACGATTTGAGCATATAGCTCCCAGGCAATTACAGGCAATTACTCATTGAAGAGCTCTGTATGTTCTCGTTGTGTTTGATTGTTATTCACATTTCAATTCGCGTTTCCAATTTTCTAGCACCAAACCATCCAGTCATTTCTCAATTTAATCAAAGAAGTACTTCTCTACCAATTACGCACGTCACAATATTTCTTATACTCTACGATGTTCACGGACTCCTTTACGCTACTATAGCCTTTACGATAATACTCCAACTATGCTAACGAAAAACCAATGGCACAGATATGTTCGATGAATCGTACGATACGATCTTTCAAACTTAGGAATGATTTTCAGATATTCTGATTTTCAGCAGAACAACCAATGTTCAAGAATTTATTAAAAATAACATACTTAATATTTTTCAATGATTCCAACACCAAAAGTTCACCAACTTACCAATCTTTAAAACCCATAATGACCCATAACCAATACCGTCATTTAACCATAGCAAACAATGAAAAACACAGCTCTGTACGCTGCCCAGACTTTCAGATTACAGGGTAATCTTCTAAAAATCATAATAAATCGAGTTCTTAATATTTTTGAACGATTCCAGTCCCAAAAGTTGTGCGAGTGAATGAAGCTTAAAAGGTATGAAGGAACCCTAGTCAAATCTGCACTTCAAGGATGGTTAAATAGGCATTTACCGAAGCGATACGAATCTGCGTGACAGATTGACACATCTCCACTCAAATGATAATAACTTTCGATGTACTAAGAATTTTAAGGCGATTCTAGTGGCAAATGAAAGCTAACTTCAAGACCTTCGAATTGATATAAAGTTTGCATAAATCGGACATCGGACGAGAAAGTTATGGCCGTTCGAAGTGGGCTGAAACCCAGAAAACGAGACAGATTGCAGACCAGATTTCTAAAATCCACCATTAATTCAATTCTCAACCGTTTCGGGTGATTCAAGCGGCATTAGAACGGGCTCTAAGTCTACTCTATTTCATAGGAAGGAACCAAAATTCAATCATGAGTTTAAGAAGGCGTAAAACCCCAAAAACAGAGGCCCTGTTCTGCAGATTTTCGGAAATGGAATAGACAACCTCAAACAACGAAACAAAGCACGATCTAGGTACATAAACACCGTATAAACGCATAACAAACGTAAGAAATCCCTACCTCAAGGGTTTTGAGCAAAACCCGATGCGTTGACCAAGTCAACCGAGCTCCCACGCGGTCCGATCATGATTTTTCTTGGATATTCGGAAAGCCCATGCGCCGTAGAACGACTTTAATTCTTGAACTTCTCTAGGAATCACGCTCGAAGTAGATGAAATCGAGGAGAGAAGAGAGGAGAAAATTTTCGGAGGAGAGGAGGAGAGAGAGGCTGCCGAGAGAGTGAGAAAAAGAGAGAAGGGAGAAAGTAGTCTCCTGGGGAAGTTATTAACATGGGGAGTAATCCCATGCTCCCACCCCACACACACACACGTGCACCTCTCGCACAATTACCCTTATATCCTCCCACGAAAACGTCACACCGAATATCCATACCGTCTATCTCGACGGGCCGTACATTAACAAAAGAGAAGAGAAAATAAATAAATAAATAAACAAAAAAAAAAAATTATAACCCAAAAAAATACGGGTCGCTACAACCTATCCTCCTTAAAGAAATTTCGTCCTCGAAATTTAAATGAAACTTAGGAAAACACATCATCAAAGAAACTCTAATCCACAAGACCGTGCCCACTCACGACATTTCGTACCCATCTACTCTCGTGTCCAAGACGCAATGAACTCTACAATGCCACAATCAATTTGCATCACCTCTTACCAAAATGATCGTCAAATCCTAAGGTTCACACACATCGATGAAGGAGCTGCCATATTCGTATGAATCTTACTCGTGTTAGCAATAAATTTTGGTCTCCCAAACCGTATCCATTTTCACTTTTTTTTTTTTTCGATTAGTCAGCTTCGTTTCTAAGGATAACATCCAAACACAAAGGAGAACTTCATGACATCGTCACTCAACAACTTGCCAAGCCATATACAATTAACAAGTTTAAGATTTTTCCTTCTCTCCCTCGAGGTTTATAAGACTTTTTCATGTACGCTGATAAAGTGGTCAACTCCCATACGTTTCTATTTCACTTCCTTTCTTATTATTCAACTTACTCTCGCTCTTAAAACTTACATAAGCAAAGCTCTAATGACCCTTAACGCTAACTCAAGACAAGTTCCCTTTAAAGGCATACGTTAGCTCAAGTCTACGTGTCTGACACAATGAGATCAAAATTAACAACAATAATGAGTTTCCTACTCACCATTCTCAAAGTAAAAGTGTAATATCACACACCTCCAAGCAGTTTTGACCAAAAACTTAGTCCATTGAAAATTTTAGTTTCCGTAATTGAAAAATCATCGAAACACATCCACCTTGTGACGAAATTTTATAGGATTTAAAAGGAAAAGTTCATTTATAATTTTTGAAAGATATCATCACCAATCAATCTTTATGCACCATACCTAGTCTTTAAGGGTAACGACAATTTAGACAACGTGGTAACGAATTTAAGACAAGGTTCACATCATCATGATATAGCCGACTTCAAACTTCTATCGTTATCATTTCCCAAAATGAACTAGACTAAGAATCAACTTTCATACGGTATCACTCTCATTCGGAAAAGGAAAAGAAATTTTTGAGTTCAATTCGATCTTCAGACAGATCAATAGGACACTTCCATTAACCGAACACCAATAATTTCATACATAGATACTCAATACACATAAATCAAAACCGCTAACCACAATCTCTAACTCACACCTCTTTGGATCCCCATAACTCTTTTTACCAATTATGGACTGCACTTTAAGGGCAAATTCCACACACTTGGATTCACAACAGATCAAGCACTTAAATGAAATATCAACACATTTCATACATGAAACATCTCCTGAAAATCAACCATACAATTTAATGGCTTACATAACACAACACAAGCCACATATTCACGCATCAACACTCATTCAATAACCAACGGATTCAAAAGGTATCCAACGAACTCCCCAAGTGTCCAACGGACTCACCAAGTATCCACTACTTTACAATTCATGGCTTCAGGAAGCCCAACTATCATCTTGTTCCTTTTACTCTCACAAAACGTCATACAGTGTCTATTTACTCTACCAATCTCGAGCTTTCTCATTCATTCGATCGATTCAAATCATGTATTTATCACATCTACAATACTAAACATCACATCATAAATACACGTATCATCAATTCTAATCATTCCTCTATTTTAACAACATTGCAACCTATTAACATCTCATCACTAGAGCACCTACACAAAGTGTGCAATAGCTGCACCAACGCATACGCAATACTCTCGAATATCGTTATGCTAGAACTCAAACACCGACGCAGACCGATTGACAAACTTATCCCTGAATACTCACAAGACTTCGGGGTTGCAAACAATCCTTCTATACTTCTCATTATATTCTAAGACTCCTATCATCATCACTGCTATCACTGCTACCATTTAAACCTTAGTCTCTCTCAAATCTATCATATCAAAGGCATACCTCAATGCATTCTATACTGTCATCAGTTTAGTCTACGTCGCCAATTGCACATCACACACAACCTCTATACTCTAATCTTTCAACTCACAACAATCCTCATTCATATTGCCCTCACTTCAAACAAGTCTCTCACCACACACGGACATCAATCACTTGCTTCAAATTACCTCGATATAGTACACCTCAAGTCTCTTTTTTTTTTTTTTTTTTTACCCAAGCAATGCTATCACTATTTTCTACCATTCCGTTATAATGACACCACCACGACATTCACCTCAACAATGAAGACTACAACACCATAACACTTCCCTTTTTTTACGAAATTCCTACGTACAACCATATATCTCAAGCCTAAAGATCTAACCCCTATACACAATCTTAGTGTCCAATTGACTCTCCGAGACTTCCATCTAGAAGGAGCGGTGATCAAGCGCCTCTTCCAACTGGATCTCATCGGTAGTCGCCTGGGTGTCCAGGAGACACATATTGTATCTAGACACCCTACCTATAATCCTCATCTTCCTGAGTCAATCTCAAATACATACAACTCCCTAGGCGGGCTCAACTGCCTTACCTATACTCAAAATCACAGCCCCAATAACAACAACCAACCTCAATGATTACCATAATAGGTCATTACCTTCTCAACATATTCGAAGCAAACACTAACTTAATCATCTAGCTATAATACATCCTGCGCACTTTTCGGACAAACTATGATTCCTGTCACGCAAATATTACCCTTCGTATACTTACACTCAATGCAACTTACATCACATAAGACTCACTTCGCGCATTTAGAACATAGCACGTAATCTATACGATTTAAATAAAATATACATCTAACACTTATCTCATAAGTCATCTTAATATTTTCTTTCCTTTATCATATACTAACAAATTTCCTCTTTCACATATCAATATCGTCACAACCTACGACCATTTCAATCACCACGGTTTCTTTCCAAATCTCAGCTCATCAAAAGGTACTTTACCGTAGTTGGTTCAAGACCAAGACTACAACCGATAACAACAACTATAATTACAAATGCAACTGCAATCACTACACATCAGTCATGCAAGCACTCAAATGTTTGTTTGTTTTTTTTTTTTTTTTTTTGAAAAGTTAGGCAATGTTTTGAACCCATGAGACTACGAGTCTCCCCACGGTCTCTAGGTATTCAATCCTAACGCTCTGATACCAAGTTGTCACGCCCTCGATTTTCAACATAAATAATAATCATTTTCAATAAATACAATCAATATTGACATACCGATAATACCCAAATGACTTATTTTCCCAATTCTCAAAGTTAAAATTTACAAGTTAAAATCCTGGTTCGAAACCCCAAGTTATGCAAATACCAAAATAATATTACAATTTTCAATATTCATTCTTCCGAATACTACTTTCAAATAAGATGCAAATTCAACCCATCCTTTATACCTCCGAGACACACGAACAACAAGCACGTGATGCACGCCATGCCGATTTCCTTGCTTTTTACCTGAAAATAATAGGTTGAGCTACACTAGCCCAGTAGAGAAATCTATACGCAAGTTATAGGAAAATATGATGAGTTATGCATCTAGAGTGAGAGAGTAACGACAGATAAACCCAAGTACACAAGATTGTCAACATCAGCACACTATGATCAGGGATTCGAGGCGACCTATATGAAGGATCTATCCGCTCATATGTCAAACAAGGACCATCAATATTCCTATATCATTCTAAGTAAACAAACAACAGCTTTAGTGCCGTTCATTACATCTCGTACAATTTCACAATCTTTCACATTTCACATTTCATCACCAAATCCGATTTCTCATTATAATCAGTCATCAGAATCTCTTTCATCAACTTCATAAACCAATTTCGTGTCACATGTCTGAACCTAAGCTCTTGCCAGGCACTTACTCAATAAGTAGCCCTGAAGACAAATGATATGAGCATTTAGCTCCTGCCAGTCATTTACTCATTCAAGATTATACGATTTGAGCATATAGCTCCCAGGCAATTACTCATTCAAGAGCCCTGTAATTATACGATTTGAGCATAAAGCTCCCAGGCAGTTACTCATTTAAGAGCCCTGTAATTATACGATTTTAAGCATATAGCTCCCAGGCAGTTACTCATTTAAGAGCCCTGTAATTATACGATTTGAGCATGTAGCTCCCAGGCAGTTACTCATTTAAGAGCCCTGTAATTATACGATTTGAGCATGTAGCTCCCAGGCAATTACTCATTCAAGAGCCCTGTAATTATACGATTTGAGCATTTAGCTCCCAGGCATTTACTCATTTAAGAGCCCTGTAATTATACGATTTGAGCATATAGCTCCCAGGCAATTACAGGCAATTACTCATTGAAGAGCTCTGTATGTTCTCGTTGTGTCTGATTGTTATTCACATTTCAATTCGCGTTTCCAATTTTCTAGCACCAAACCATCCAATCATTTCTCAATTTAATCAAAGAAGTACTTCTCTACCAATTACGCACGTCACAATATTTCTTATACTCTACGATGTTCACGGACTCCTTTACGCTACTATAGCCTTTACGATAATACTCCAACTATGCTAACGAAAAACCAATGGCACAGATATGTTCGATGAATCGTACGATACGATCTTTCAAGCTTAGGAATGATTGTCAGATATTCTAATTTTCAGCAGAGCAGTCCGTGTTCAAAAATTTATTAAAAATAGCATACTCAATATTTTTCAATGATTCCGACACCAAAAGTTCACCAACTTGCCAATCTTTAAAACCCATAAGGATCCATAACCACTACCATCATTTAACCATAGCAAACAATGAAAAACACAGCTCTATACGCTGCCCAGACTTTCAGATTACAGGGTAATCTTCTAAAAATCACAATAAATCGAGTTCTTAATATTTTTGAACGATTTCAGTCCCAAAAGTTGTGCGAGTGAATGAAGCTTAAAAGATAGGAAGGAACCCTAGACAAATCTGCACTCTAAGGATGGTTAAATAGGCATTTACCGAAGCGATACGAATCTGCGTGACAGATTGACACATCTCCACTCAAATGATCATAACTTTCGATGTACTAAGAATTTTAAGGCGATTCCAGTGGAAAATGAAAGCTAACTTCAGGACCTTCGAATCGATATAAAGTTTGCATAAATCGGATATCGGACGAGGAAGTTATGGCCGTTCGAAATGGGCTGAAACCCAGAAAACGAGACAGATTGCAGACCAGATTTCTAAAATCCACCATTAATTCAATTCTCAACGGTTTCGGGTGATTCAAGCGGCATTAGAACGGGCTCTAAGTCTACTCTATTTCATATGAAGGAACCAAAATTCAATCATGAGTTTAAGAAGGCGTAAAACCCCAAAAATAGAGGCCCTGTTCTGCAGATTTTCAGAAATGGAATAGACAACCTCAAACAACGAAACAAAGCACGATCTAGGTACATAAACACCGTATAAACGCATAACAAACGTAAGAAATCCCTACCTCAAGGGTTTTGAGCAAAACCCGATGCGTTGACCAAGTCAACCGAGCTCCCACGCGGTCCGATCATGATTTTTCTTGGATATTCGGAAAGCCCATGCGCCGTAGAACGACTTTAATTCTTGAACTTCTCTAGGAATCACGCTCGAAGTAGATGAAATCGAGGAGAGAAGAGAGGAGAAAATTTTCGGAGGAGAGGAGGAGAGAGAGGCTGCCGAGAGAGTGAGAAAAAGAGAGAAGGGAGAAAGTAGTCTCCTGGGGAAGTTATTAACATGGGGAGTAATCCCATGCTCCCACCCCACACACACACACGTGCACCTCTCGCACAATTACCCTTATATCCTCCCACGAAAACGTCACACCGAATATCCATACCGTCTATCTCGACGGGCCGTACATTAACAAAAGAGAAGAGAAAATAAATAAATAAATAAACAAAAAAAAAAAAATTATAACCTAAAAAAAATACGGGTCGCTACATTCAATATGACAGAACGAAGCACATAGAGATTGACAGGCACTTCATCAAGGAGAAGCTGAGCGAGGGGTTGATATGCATGCCTTTTGTGAGATCCAAAGATCAATTAGCTGATATAT
The DNA here is from genome assembly GCA_014282245.1 of Rhododendron simsii. NCBI lineage: Eukaryota > Viridiplantae > Streptophyta > Magnoliopsida > Ericales > Ericaceae > Rhododendron > Rhododendron simsii. Next base: position 65,163 of record WJXA01000150.1, on the reverse strand, counting down.
TCACAAAAGAACTTGATAGCAAGAGTTTCCACCCCATTCTATTCAAGTTAGGCTTGATTGATATCTTCGCGCCAACTTGAGGGGGAGTGTTAGATTATTATGGGATTATTTGTACTTAGTTTATTAATTGTTCTATTATGTAACTAGTTCATTCTCTAGGACCATAGTATAATTAGTCTAATGTGTTGTAAAAATACTTACGTTGTATTCAGTTTATGGAGAGAAAAAATATAACCCTTGATTTCTACATCTACGTCTCTCAATTTAACACAAGGCATAACTTGTTTGTTATGTCTTGGTTAGGTTTGGTTATGCTTTGATTGATTTTTTTGGATATTCCTTAGTTATGCCTCGTTTGGGTTCTGTTATGCTTTTAATGAGTTTTAGTTATGCTCATAATGGTGAAATTATGCCAAAAATTATGGTGTTTCCAAAATGACCGGAAACACCGTAGCATCATCCTTAAAGCTTGTCAAGTCACAACTGCTATTTTGGCTCCGAGAGACTTCTTACATAATAGTACAACCAGCATCAGCAGCAATTGTTCCGATTTTATAGCCCACCTGAATAGCTTCAACTACGTCCTTAATTTCCACCTGGAAGCACAAAAAGCATAATAATTACTACTAGCTACCAACAGAACGAGTGCTTCAATATTTCGTGTTACATCGTGTTTTTTTTTTTTGTGGGTAATTAAACCATTTTATAAAGCAAACCAACCAAGAAAAAAGGAGAAACCCAACATACAATAGGAACCCAGGCATAACTAACACATACTTAGCTGCCTAGGAAAACCAAAAAACAAAACCCAACAAGGAAAAGATCCACAGAGAAAAAATTGTGAGAACTAAGACTCCAAGACCGAGCTAACAACCTCGTACCATAAATAGCCTTAAGCCTCTCCATGAACATAAACAAGCACGGATTTCATCAATACTCAGCCCACCCAAAACTGAAGAAGAAACACCACGACCCTGAAAGATTCTCCTATTTCTTTCTCTCCAAATCCAGTAGATAGCAGCAGCCAATGAAAGTTTATATACTCTACTGGAATACGAATTGTCAGACATGCGATTCATAACCCAAGTCATCTCTTTAGACAACCTAGAGCTCCTCCGACTAACATTGTTCCGCTCCAAGAGAATATCCTATACCGCACTGGAAAACTCACAAGCAAAAAATAAGTGATCATGTGATTCATCTGTATTTTGACAAAAAGGACAATTTTGATCTCCCACCACCCCCCAATCTATGAAGTCTATCCTTAGTGGAGAGACGCCCCAAAAAGGCCAGCCACTCAATAAAAGCCCAGCGTGGTACGTGACGAGAGAACCAGACACATTTAGACCAAGGAACTAAAGGGAAAGTGTGCCTCATCTCCTGCCATGCTAACTTAGCAGAGAATACCCCAGAGTTACAAAGAGCCCATCTCACGGTATCAGGAACAGAAGTGTTAGGAAGCAAAGATGGATCAGTATTTGAGACAATTTCTCGCGAAATAGCACTACGTGGTTGAGGCCACTTCCACGCACCATTATGGATAATTGAAGAGACCTTTGAAGATAAAGGTCTACCCACATTGAAGTCCCTAGAATCACCAAAACGTTTGTAGAGGGGGCCTAAATTATGCCAGTTATCAGCCCATAGATAAATAGACTTACCTTTACCAATCACGTAATGAATCCAAGGTTTTATCCATATCCCTAAGCTTCAAGAGCTTACGTACCGTCCAAGAAGCATCTTGAGGGATCTTGGCTCTCCATAGACTATTTTCCTTTCACACAAACATGTAAATCCATTTAATCCAGAGGGTATCGACCTTCATACAGATTGCCCAAAGATGGCGCAACATAGAGGCTTTATTCCAAGTTTTGAGCCAACGAATGCCCAAACCTCCCTCCCCTTTGGGGGCACACACGGCATGCCAAGCCACCTTAGCACTAGAACACTTTAAATCAGGTCCAGCCCATAAGAAGGCACACAAAAGTTGCTCAATATCATGTAACACTCGCTGAGGCAGAATAAAAATAGTTGACCCGTAAATTTGAATGCTGAAAAGGATAGATTGTATTAATTGAAGCATGCCACCATAGGAAAGGGTCTTGTTAGACCATGATTGAATCCTTTTCAGAATCTTGTCCTTCAGTTGAGCACAGTCACAAGCTCGATGTCCAGTAGAAAGCAAAGGGACTCCCAAATAGTTGACTGGGAGAAAACCTTCAGGAATAGGCAGCACCATTCTTAAAGTTTCCTTCAAAGTCTCATCCACCCCAGCAAAAAATATAGAGCTCTTTTGCAAGTTAGGTTGAAGCCCAGAGAAATGACAAAAGTCAGACATAATATCAGTAATCAACTGGAAAGAGCTAGCTTCAGCACCACTCAGAACAAATAAGTCGTCAGCAAATATCAAATGTGTAATGTTGAGACTTCTACATTTAGGATGGAAGACAAAGCCCTCAGATTGTCTCACTCTATACTGTAGAAGCCTGGTGAAGCCTTCCATAACCAACAGAAGCAAATAGGGAGATAGAGGGTCGCCCTGCCTCAAACCTCTCTTCCCAGGGAAAAAACCTTGAAGTTCACCGTTGATTACAATGGAAAACATAGGAGAAGTGATACAAGCCTCTACCCAATGGATAAATTGAGAAGGAAATTCCAGAACATGCAACTTATCTAGAATAAAACTCCATTCAACAGAATCGTAAGCTTTCATAAGGTCCATTTTGATAGCACACCTAGGCTGACCCTCATCGTTATGGTAATTTTTGACAAGCTCTTGCGTAAGCAAAATATTGTCCATTATAGACCTACCCTTGATAAAAGCTGATTGCAAAGGGCTAATAATGAGAGGGAGAATAAGTTGTAACCTGTTCGCTAGAATTTTTGTAGCACACTTGTACACGACGTTACAACAAGCAATGAGACGAAAATCCTTAATAGAAGCTTGAGAATAAACCTTGGGAGCCAAGGTTAGAGCTATACAGTTCTGCTGTCTAGGAATAATACCAGTATCAAAGAATAACTGAATAGCTTGCACCACATCCTCGCCAACAATGTCGCAGTTCTTATGAAAAATTCAGAATAGAACCCATCAAGGCTAGGGGCCTTCAATTCCCCCCCATAATTGCCCACATTGCAGTCTTTATTTCTTCCTTGGAAACCCTCTGGACCAAACTAGCCTTCATAGCAACAGAGAGCCTTTGAGGAATCGCCACCCTTAAACTCTGATAAGCACTCCTTGATTGAGCAGAAGGGGACCCGGACCCCAACAAACCCAAATAATAACCCAAAATTTCATTCTTGACATCATTCGGATCAGTCAGACGCATCCCATTAGCACTAGTCAAGCTCAGAATTTTGATCCCCCAATGCTAACCACTAAACTTGAGATTTCTGTTTCTTAAAAGATTCTTCAGCCAAGCTAAGATCAATAAATTTCAAGTATAGATCTCTCTCAAGCTCAGTCAAAACAGGATCACAAGGGTTCTGAGAGCAGTGACTCTGAAATCGAGTCAACTCCTCTCGAGCATGGGCAACCTTAGCACGTACTGATCCCAGAATAAAAATTCTTGTTAAAGTCTCTGAGCACAAACTTCAACCGTTTCAGCTTAGTATACAATGTAGATCTCACAGAACCTTCCACAGGTGATAGCCAAGAATCCTTTAGAATCTCCTTGAAAGAAGCATGCCTCATCCAAAAGCTAAAGAACTTAAAAGGCCTTTTACAATGGACTGCAGGAAGAACATCCACCAAACTAAAGCTATGATCAGAAATTCCAGGTGCCAAAAATGTAGTTTCCGGCTCAGAGAAGGTATCCAACCAGGGCCCATTAATAAGAACTCTGTCTAATTTATTTTTGATGTGCCCCATACCACGGCTCCTGTTAGACCACGTGAATAACAAACCCTTGAAAGGCATGTCATCCATCTCAATAAACAATAGGGTAAGCGGTGTCCCATACCACCTCTCTGTCTAATTTACATCGTGTTTCTTTCTTGTGTTTCGCAAGTGTTACTGCATGTTACAAATAGACAATAGGGTTAGCGGTGTCAGCAATTTTCCTACCGGTCTCAAATGCTTTTGCTTCCTTATTTTATTTTTTTATTAAAGGGTAATTCTCTGACACCCCTGAGGTTAACTTTTCTCTAATGACGGGTAACCTACAACAAGAAAAATTATATTGGGTGCCAAAAAAAAATCGTCACAAATTGCATATTTTTCGTCACAAATAATATAGGTGAAGAAAAAAAGTTGTTGACTAAATGTTGTCAAGGATTCCTATCTAGTGACAAAATCTATTTTTCGTCACCTATAGTGTCTTTTGATGATAAAATATTTTGTCACCAAAAAGAGAACAATTGGTGATGAAATTTTTATCCTCACCTATTGTGGTTTTTGACTACGAAAATTTTTGTAATCAATTATTCTTTTTGGTGACGAAAAATTCGTCACTGATAGGTTACATCGATGACAAAATTTCATTGCAAAAGAGTTTTTCATATGGAAAAATAAGGCTGCTAATTTTGCCACTCCCTTTTTTGTTAACGCCACTCCCCTGCAAGTGTATTTTTGGTGCAAAAATACACTTACAGGAGAGTGGCCTTAACAAAAAAGGAAGTGGCAAAATCATTTTCCAACAAAAATACACTTGCAGAGGAGTGGCGTTAACAAAAAAGGGAGTGGCAAAATCATTTCCAAAAAAAAAACCTTTTTCTTGCTCTTGTTGGGTTTCGAACCTGAGTCCCCTGAGTTTTTCGCGCAAGTTTCGGCTAACTGCACGACACACACTTTTCAGTACATATTTGAAATATCTAATATATAACATATATGTTTAACATGAAAATATGTTTCGAATGTAGTTTTGAACATTTAAACATTAAAATTAGCAATTTTGATAAACATGAAATTTGTAGGCATTTGAGTTATTGTTCAAACTCAATTTGAATTATCTCAATCGGAGTTCTCAACAAAGAGTATGTCCGAAATACATTTAATGACAAGAGCAATTCATAAATTTCGTCACCAAAGGTACCCATTTGACGTAAAAATGGTGACGAAATTATTTTTCGTCACCAAAGTTCAGCATTTGGTGAAGAAAAATTTTTCGTCTCTAAATTGGTCTCATTTGGCAACGAAATACATTTTGTCACCAAATGATTATCTTTGGTGACGAAAAATAATTTCATCACTTTTTTTAAGCTTTCGGCAACGAAAAATGTATTTCGTCTCCAAATGGGCACCTTTGGTGACGAAAATATTTTTTTCGTCGTTAAACAAGTATAATTGGTGACAAAAGTATTTCGTCACAGAAATTGTCAAAACAGTGACAAATTTATTTTTTCGTCGCCATATATACTCATTTAGTGACTAAATTAAATTTCGTTGCCATTTTTTTCGTCACCAAATTTCATTTTTCTTTTAGTGACCCCTTTATGTAAGAGAAATGGCAATGAACCTTCCATGACTTCTATGTGCGTTTTAGCAGCACCTCAAATTAACAATTGTTTGTCCAATCATTTGATAGAACTAGTGAAAAAAGCATGTGCGATGCACGTGAAAGCTTGGCCAAATAACATCATAGAATCTTAGTATTATTGTTTTTCTGTTACCTTTTAGTGTAGACAATGAAAAATTTCTCTTTCAACCTTGGTGTGAGAAGACACCTCTTCGATAGTGCCACAGGTGCAACGGTGTTGAGGTTTTCATATTTTTCTAATCTAATAATTTTTTATTTCCTATCCAATTAACCTTTTCATCTAACAATTGTCTGCTCTAATTAAATAAGATGTTAAAAGAAAAACTTTTGATCTATTAGTTAGATTTGGAAATCTACCCAAGTAACAAATTGCGTGTTAGAAACTAATTAATTAACCCAATGTAAAAACAAATTCGGGAAAAAGTAAGTAGATAGGCAAACTACTTAAACAACTAATTTAAGAAACGTGCGAGCAGATTAGAACACGAGTAGTAAACGAAAAATATAACTCACAAATGCCAACACCAAAAAATACGAAGTAGATCGAGTCCAGCGATGAATCACAGTGTTCTTAAAGCAGAGACTTGCATGCAAAACTCACTTGGTAGAAAAGAGTAATGGCTTCTTCTTCTACCTTCTCAGCTAAGGAAAACAAGGAGAGAAAACGAGATGACGGGTATATGGGGTACAGGTAAAGGGCGACAGACACAAAAACACACACATGCACACATATGCAAAGTGTATGTGTGCTCTTTGAATTTTTGATGCATGAAATGGCTAGATACAATCTATTTAAATAGGCAGACAAGTGACTGTCCGAACAGGTACGACTTGGTTCACAAAGGGTCACGCTTGAATGGTTCCACTGGTTAGGAAACCGACTGTTGCAATGGTTCAAAACTCGCATTGGTTCGATTTGCTTCCAAAAAACCATGCGGAAACTAACTGTTGCAATGGTTCAAAATTTGCATTGGTTCGGTTTGCTTCTGAAAAATCATGCACTGGTTCGGTTTTGGAAGAGAAATGAGGAGGAGGCAATTGTTCGACCATTTCTTCGTAGGCTTAGTTTTTCAGTAATAAGTTTTTGGGCTTTTTGCAATCATGTCCAAGACAATGGGAAAATGAAATTGTAAAAATGATCTCTCGCTTCTTTTTTGTTCGGGTATATGAGAAAAAAAACTATACATTAGTGGTTAGAAACCATTTTCAAACTATCGAACTAATTTCATGCATTCGTTAATTAGCAATTGAGGCTAATATTGGTTATATATCCTTAAAGCAATTTCGTCCCTGAAACTAGTGCTCTTGGAGTACTCGAACGATTGCCTCCCCGGGTTACTCAATTATCAACGATCAGAAGTAGCATGCCAATCTATCCGAATGTTTTTATTGTCAGGAATCCGAAATGTGGTAAGCAATTGTGAGAAAAAAATATGAATGAAAAGGTAAGGCAGAGCCTTTTTATAGCTAAGAAAGTGACCATACATAAGGAAGCAGCTGTACAGAACGGCCCGAAGGTTAAAGGTGAATTGATGCCATTGGAACAGACACAACTAATTGCATAACATCTTTACCGTTGGAAACAAAATGAAATTAAACTTAACATGTCCAAACCTTTTTCTTTGTTCCTTTTCTCATACGCCTCGTTTGATAAAAGTATTAAAGGGGTGGGATTCGTAAGGAGATGGGATTATGATTGGGATTGGTAATGAGAAGAGATTGATAATGAGCATGTTTGTTTGGGATGGGATTATTAATATCATATTTGTTTCACATGGGATATGATTGGATTGATAGTAAGCATTTCCATTTTTACCCTTATGCAAAATTGAAGGATAACATATGATTAAAAAAATTAATTATGACTCTTTAGGATAAAATTATCAAAAAAAATAAAATCTTCACACAGATTAAAAATTGGAGCACTTAATTTTTTAACCAAAATTTTTAAATATATAAACAGTCTAAAAAATTAAGTGCTTCAATTTTCAATCCATTTGAACGGGTGCGAAGATTTTATTTTTTTCATTATTTTATTCTAATGGGTCATAATTAGTTTTTAACTCTAGAACCCTCATATATGAGCCCGAAGATAGTCATAGAACCAAACAAAGAATAATTAGTTGAGAAAGTCATGGGTACTTTTGTCATTGTATTGGAGGGACTCCGGACTGGATTGATAATACCATGCCCTAGGAGGTATTAGTAATCCACCTTAATCCCAGGACTCATAGTCCCATGGGTAAGTTAGTCCGGCCATTGAGAGTAAAAGCAAACAAAGAATTAGCAATCCAATCCCATTAATAGTCCAATCCCATGGCTGGAGCCGATTATCAAACGGGGCCTATAGTATCTCTAGTGCAGTGCGTCCTTTGGGAAGCCAGGGGATCCGTTGGAGTCATTGTATTGTGTTGCTTGCGGAAGAGGCGCAGGGTGGGATAGCTATTAATTGAAAGTGCTAGGCGTATTTGTGGAAAGCAAAAAGTAGGAAACATCTTCATACATCTAAAAGAAGTAGTATAGTAGTATTACGGAAGCAACTGTATGGAACGGCCCGAAAGTTAATGGTGAATTGACGCCATTGGAACAGACACAACTAATTGCATAACATCTTTACCGTTGAAAACAAAATGAAATTAAACTTAACATGTCCAAACCTTTTTCTTTGTTCCTTTTCCCATAGTATCTCTAGTGAGGTGCGTCCTTTGGGCAGCCAGGGAATCCGTTGGAGTCATTGTATTGTGTTGTTTGGGGAAGAGGCGTAGGGTGGGATAGGAATTAATTGAAAGTGCTAGGGGTATTTGTAGAAAGCAAAAAGTAAGAAACATCTTGATACATTTAAAAGCAGTAGTATAGATAAGTCAAAAGTGACTTATTTCCGAAATTTCCTTTCTAGCTTGTAATGAAAGTACTAAAAAAATATCAACTCTCACTTATTTTAAATCACAATGATTTTGTTTTGCCCATTTTAAAGAGCTATTTTGATCTAATAGGGTGAATTTTACTACTCCCTCCGTCCTCCTTTTAAAGTCCAGTATTCTATTTTGGATTGTCCCTTAGTAAGTGTTCATTTTGTAAAGTTAATGGGTAAAAATTGGTACATTTTTTATTTTATCCCCGAAAGTAGATTCCATTTTGAAAAGGTTTGCGAGTAAAAGTGTAATGATGGTGTCTCCATAGAGGGTAAGCAGGAAAAGTGGAGGTAAAAATTGATGTGAAAAGTGTAATGATGATATTTTCTTAATAAGTTAGACTTCCAAAGCGGAATATTTAAAAAGAAATAGAGTGAGTAAATAGCTAGCCCCTTATTTTTTACTCCTTGAAAGTATTGTTTGGTCAGAAAGGACATATTATTCGAAAATGCTAGACACACAACCACTCCCACACAACAACTCACACAACCGCTAACGTCATCATGACGTCAGCGCAAAACGATGTCGTTTTGATAATTAAAAAAAAAAAAGGGTCTCGGAACAGAGAAACCCCCTTTTCCCTTTCCCCTTCTCGTTCAAAATAGAGACACAGAAGCAAAAATGGGCTCCAACCACCTGCGATCACCACAACCCTAGCTGCTCATCGGCGACCGCCAACCCCAGCTGCTCCCCCATCGCCGGCGACCGCCACCAGCACCGGCTTCTGGCACTCCGACACTGTCCACGACGAAGGTCTCTCTCTCTCTCTCTCTCCCCTTGTTTTAGATAGATTGATTACCCCTACTATCTATTCCTCATCCTCATCAATTAGAGGGTTTCAATTTGAGAAACCCTAAAATGTTGTGTTGCCAAACTAAAAAAAAACCTAATTCGAAAATTTTTGGAAACCCCTAATTGGAAAATATGAGCTGAAAATAGTGTGTCTGAGTGCTTGGGTTATCAATTAAGTGCTGAAAATGGGTCTCTAAGTGAAGGAATTTCATTGTATATATATGCTGCAATTAGTTATTTACACCTTGAACGTGTGCACTATTATGCACCCTACGGAACAAGCTGTACATCCTTCCTAGATTCTCATATTTATCATCCACAATCATGTTAACTAAGCCAGACTTATCCATGTGGACTAATGTTTGCATCTGGCATTTAATCATCTCCGTCTCCACCACATTAGTGATCTTGGCTTCACTTTTTGCATCCAAACAGTGGGTGACGATCAATATCTTCATTCAGATGTCACTCAGCTTTCTTTAGAAAATCCCCACAATCACAGGACTCAATAAACTGTTGTGACTCACCGCGGTAGAAATCAGCAGAGACTTCGAGAAATGGTTTCTCAAAATCTTCTTGGTAAACAGAAGAACTCAAATCCATGAACATTTTTGTTACATTCCTCATGAGACCCCTGTCTATAAAATCACCTGTCCTCTATCTCTGAACAAGTTCAAGAAGTGTATCCTGAGGCCTCGATTGTATGTTGCTAGAGTGGATAATGTTGTCCCTCCACAAATTCAACCCTAGCTCATGAACTAGGGTTTTGCGTGTACTGGGGATGAAAGTCCTGTCCATATACATCAATATGTCTCGGATCATTTGCAATGCCTTGTTGTGGTCTGCCCATTTCCTGTTTAGCTCTTCCAGAAACAAATCTCAGTTGTAAACTTTTCGGATAATTTGGCCCTTTTGGTTTGTATTATAAAAGATAATGTTGGAATGGTTTGTGCTTGATAAATTGAAACGTCTCTTAGGTTTAATTGAGTACATGGTTATGGTTTTATTCTGTAAATCTCCATTCTCACCGTATGAGCAAGCTAGAGACTGGAATTCAGGACCATGAACGCTGCATTGTCCAGTCAACTGCTGCTGATTTGGTTAGGTGAAAAATAGTATTTTGGCATGCTAATTCTCTCTCTCTTTTTTTTTTTTTTTTTTTTTGGGGGGGGGGGGGGGGGGGTGTTTGGGTGACTTGGAACTCCTTTTGGAGGCTATGGAAAGAAAGAGAATAAAAGGGACACGTTCTGTAGCTTTTTAGTCCTTTCTTCTCCCTTCCTTTCTGTTCCAAACATTTGTCCCTTCCTTTTCGTTCCTATCCGTAAGAGAGAAAGTGCATGAAGTAAAGGGAGTAAAGGAACTAATTACTCATTTCTCCACCATCTACTATTTCTGCCATCTGACCGAATGTGATACAAGGTAGACATGCTGTAACTATAGCTACCAAAACAATAGGAAAAACAATTATATCCACTTGGCTAGATAAAATTCTCTATGCTTTATGCTGTTTCAAGTTAAAGGTTTTATTCTTAAAATCAATCTTGGAAAGTTCTTATGTTAGGGATTAAACTGCATCCTGTTCAGTTTTACACCTAGAACATGTGCATTTCTATGCCGAAAGCTGATTAGGGAAAGTTGAATTGTTGTTCTTAAGTGCTGAAACATGTGCACTTCTTTTGTATGTTTTCAGATTGGACCTAAAGATCTTGCGGAGCAAGTTCAAGGCAAAAATTACAAAGGATTGAGCGATTGGTTTCTTCTAGCAAAGCAAAGAAAGAACACCTTTTGATATGATGTTTCTGTACAGATGGTTGACATATGTAATGAACAAGTTAGAGATCTCTTGCATAAGTTGAAGAAATGGGAGGTAACAAATGGTGAGATGGAGAATGAGAAATGCCTGACGTGGAGGAATTGATGTCCAGCAAGGAATCCTTTATATCAAACAAAGGTCCAAGAGATGTTCATCACCAACATTAAACTGATCGTAAAGAATGAAGAGTTGATCAAGCTACTAACCCATTCTCAAGATAAAGAATGGTGGATGAAAGTGATTGTGTTTAATTATGTTAGTTTTCATTATTATTGCCATGTGTTGGCAGATTGTAAAGGGTGAATCAAATGGGAAAAATGGTCACATATTGTTTGACTTCATAATGTAACTAAAGCAGCTTATATTGTCATTGCTTGGTTCATTTACTTGATATTGTGCTTCTGTTCCAATATATACGCCATTGCCATTGCTTGGTTCATTTAATTCTTGTTATTGTGCATAAGCTGAGCTTGTGACTTGTGATTTAGAATGAGAAATGCTCGGGATGGGCTTGTGCGCAACCTCATATTGTTTGTATTGTTGTTATTATTGTACGGACTGAGACACTAGACGTCAAGCTAGGACCAAAAAACAGGGGAGACTATGCCAAAATTTTGCCAAAACCAAATACGTTAGTATGATTCTAGTATTGATATTGGTGACTGAATTCACCTCAAAACTTAGTACTATTTTGGTTTTATTCTAAGCTATCGATAACACTTTGAATTGGCCAAATCATCCTCCATAAAAAAGAAACTTTCAAAATCTTGTCTGATGGAATTATTAATTCAACAAGCAATCAGGTCATTACAGAAGCATAAAGAAAGTAAAGAAATGGTGCAATTTTATGAACAAAACTAGAATGCGTCTCATTAAAAAAGTCAACTTTAAACAGAATTCTCTAAACCATCTACCTTATGAAAGGTCATTACAAGACGAACATGCAATACGGTCTTTCAAGGACACAAAACTGGACACAGGACACAGAACACGATATGAACAGTTTTCAAGAATACAAAAGGGATACAGGACACGATATAAAACAATACAAGCAACTGAACTACTCTTCAACATTATCCGGTGAATTCATCATTTGCGTATAACTTTGTTGTCCTCCACATCCTTGCCATTGACTTCCCAGCATACTTGGTTGTGGTCCTCCCCAATGTTGACCATGAGCTTCCAAAATACTTGATTGCCCTCCTCCCCAACCTTGACTACCCGCAATAGTTGATTGACCCATCCAAACTTGACCATTTAATAAGCTTTGTGAACTTGGAAAAGAATGCATAAATTGGTTCAAGCTTGTTCCGGTGGGGCATAAAGTTGGGGAAAATGGAAAGATGCTTCCGCCTTGTGCCATATTTGGTCGCATAGGATGTGGCATCATGTTTGGCCACATTGAGTGTTCCATGTAGCTTGGGTGGCCCTGCCCATTCTAAAAAAGGAATTTTGAATAATAATTACATGACACATGAAATTATGCAATTAAAAATAAAATTTCTTACATTTACATTTATAATACTCTCTTGTGTCCCGATTTGGTGGCTAACCGTAATCTCTTCAACCTCCTGAAATTAGCAAATAATATAACTATTACACATTCATCGAACAAATCTATATGTCCATATTAACTAATAAGCAACAAATCGTGAAAAACTTATACCTTGGATATTTCGTTGGACAATGGCTTCTTAGATGTTTGTTTTTTCTTCTTAACAGTTTTTTCCACAGCACCGATCTTTCTTTTGCACGGCGGTCTCCCTTTTAGTCGAAGACCTTCTGGGTCCAGTATGTTCGTGCTATGTTTAGGAGGTATAACTCCATCTCCAAGTGAAAAAGAACTTTTACGAGTATCGGTGTCATCACCAAGTGAAACCACATTACTTTCACAAACAACCGAAGCTTCCATCAACTCTCGTTTTAGCTCGTGTACCCGTTTCATCAGCATATCATACTTTTCTTGAGATTCTTCCGCTAAATCAACAACTTCATTAAAGATATTGCACATATTGTCATGCCGACGTGCTTCAATTGACGTTGATGACTTATTGTAACAAATTCGAACTTTTGTGTGGACCCTTTTCACATTTTTACACCATCTCTTCAACGCATACTTGTCAGGCACTCTTTCAATTCCCTTTTGATGCCACACAAATAGTTGATGTTTACACATCATTCCTCTAGACTCGAACAATCCACAATTACAATGTGTTTCATTGGTTTTAGCATTGAAATTAACAGTAAATGCCACTTGAATCCTCTTTTTCTCTTCTCCTTCGCCATATGTAACCCACTCATTTATCTCATGTTCGGACCTGATATCATCAACTTTAGCTGGCTTATCACAAAAACATTGAATTTTATCAAAAAATTGTTTCTGAAACTCCTTAACTTTTGCATGGGTGTAAACACTTTGAAATTGCTTCTCCAACTCATCTTCAGTCATTAACGGGATGAAAGTGTTCCAACTTTTCGCATCTGCTTGATTTTCACTTTCCAACTTATTCCCCAATGCATTTTCATACTGTCCTACAAATTGTTTCAGGTTTGTCTTTGAATGAACATAACCATCAAAATACGCATTTATATTCTCGCTTCTTTGTGTGGATAACATCCCCGCCCAAAAAATATCGTTCAAATAAGTAGGCACCCATCGTTTCCTCTCCAAATACAATCCCCCTAACCATGTGTTACTTTGAAGCTCGTACTTCTTGATGAATACATCCCAAGTATCCTCAAATTGTTTTATGGTAAATGAAGCATAAACTGCCCTACGCATACACCAACTAATATTTTCATAGGCGTTACACCCATTCAACTTTTCCGGGATCTTTTTCATAATATGCCATATGCATCATCGATGTCGGGTGTTAGGAAATGTATCTTCTATGGCATTCTTCATGGCCATACATTGGTCAGTAATAATTGCTTTCGGAGCACAACCCCATATGCATGTCTTCCAAGTCTGAAATAACCACGAAAATGACTCCGTGTCTTCGTGAGAGATGAGCCCGCATCCCAATAAAACAGACTGGCCATGATGATTCATGCCTACAAATGGAGCAAAAGGCATGTCATGCCTGTTTACCAAGTAAGTTGTGTCAAAGGTCACAACATCACCGAACTCCTTACAAGCTACCCTACTCCTTGCATCAGCCCAGAATACATTCCTTAGTCGACCCTCATCATCTAAATCCATTGCAAAAAAGAAGTCAGAATTATCGGCTTTCATCTTTATGAAATAATTGTGCATCACCTGAGCATCTCCTTCCACAAGTAGTGAACGACGCACTTTATCCACATGATTCCAGCAATCTTTCTGGATATATGGAAGCTTACCAGGTCCCCCAGCCTCAATCTGAAGTGAGGTATAAGTTTGGTTCAGATTGATCCCAGCTTTATCATTCAATTCAAGTATTCTTTTCACATGTTCATCGAGTACCTTATTACTCCTCAAATACCTTGCCTTTCCTGGGCTTTGTTCATGATTGTGAACTAAAGCAACCCGGTTTAACCTCCACTTTCCATTCGAGTGCAACACAACGGTAACATGAGCTTGACAATCAATTTTTGATTGTGGTCGTGGTTTGACCGGGTTGCTTGTTGTCACCCTTGCCTTTCCAGCACGACTGCATGCTATAGTTAAATCCTTCAACTTTCCATCTTTTCCTTTTCTCGATGTTCTTTTGCCACAGCAAACCCTTTTTCTTTAGCATATCTTGAGTAATATGAATAAGCTTCCTCCGATGTGTCAAAAGTCATTCCCTCTTTCGGTTCTTCTACTTCATCTTCACAATTTTCTATTGCCTCCTTCCTAACTCTGCTAGTATCTATTTCACCACTCTTTTTGTTTGAAGGACTACTCCATACCTCTTGTTCGTCTTCATGGTCTCCACTCCATACCTCTTCTTCTTCTTCACACTCTTTGTTTGGAGGCATTGCCGATGGAACAGAATCCGACGACATCATCTATTGGTTAAAAAATTGAGACAATTATATATAGATATAATCAACTGACAATGCAATGAATAGAGTGAACAACAATATAAGATACAATAAGACTTTGCCGAAATTTTGTATACAATGTAACATTATTCGCAATTGCAAATCAATTTGAACGTGCATGTAGTCGAAACCGAAACCACTTATATGTCGTGCACATACGCATACTTTTACTTTAAACGGTCCTTTCAATATTCTAAACTGAAACCACTCATAGCTTCTCTACTTAATACTAAATGGAGACCAGGAAAACCTTTGACAAGTAGATATGGCTTCTCCATTTTCTCATGTGAGCAAGAGATGTACCAAAATATGTAAACATGTATTATAGCATGCAAACTGAAATCTGTACTGGAATTTTAATTGTTGTGGCTTTGTTCTCAACTTACCACCAGAAGCTGTGTCAACTACATACCAATGTAAACAACTCAAACAATCTAGGGTTTCTTGAATTGTATTTTCATCTTCTATATTCAGGCTAAAATTCCATTCTAGTAAGAAAAAAATACACATTGGAATGGAATTTTAAAATTCCATTCTATATTCAGGCTAGGGTTTCTTGAATTGTATCTAAAATTCCATTCTATATGTACCAGTAAAGTCCTGATCTAGTTAGAATCAAAATGCATAATTACAATATATATATATACACATTCGAAATTTCTGCGGTCCAGAAAAAAATATAGAGAGAGATACCTTCAGTAGTTATCTTCTTCGTCCTCTTCAGCAAATAATCCCTAAGAAAACGAGTCAGAGAAAGAAAGATTCAGCTCAACTCTCAAACAATCCCTAACTCCAATAAAATCAACCGAGAATCAAACTCGTGGTGGGTGTAACAACGTTGGAGTTCTCAGAAATCCGTGGTGGTGGTGGTTGCCGGTGGTCGTGGGAAGAATACCGTGGTCGTCAATGGTGGTGGGAGCCCCTTTGAATGTTTTCAGCATAAAAAATGGAGGGAACAAGAAGGGGAAAGGGAAAAGGGGGTTTCTCTGTTCCGAGACCCTTTTTTTAATTATCAAAACGATGTCGTTTTGCGCTAACGTCATGATGACGTCAGTGGTTGTGGGAGTGGTTGTGTGTCTAGCATTTTCGCATATTATTACCTTAGGTTCAAAAAGTAGCGAACTTATTATTTGGATGATGCTATAGTGTCCTCGGTCATTTTGGGAACACCTTAATTTTTGGCATAATTAACCATTACAAGTATTATCAAAACCAGTGATATGTATAACCAAGGCCTTACAAAGGCATAATCCCCAGAATTTTTGGAGATTTTGGGGCTTATGCCTTCATAAGACCTTGATTATACATATCACTGGTCTTGATTATGCTTGTAATGGTCGGTTATGTCAAAAATTACAGTGTCCCCAAATGACGGATGGACACCTTAGCATTTTCCTTTATTTTTATCATTAAAAGGGTACAATTGTCCGTACCATGGAAATGCTACAGTGTCCACCCGCCGTTTGGGGAAACCATAGCATCATCCTACATGGTACATATGGCTAATATCATCAGGGGTTTGGCAGAAGAAATTGAAGAATTACTGGTTTGGTATCGGTAAAAAATTGACATTGAAACCACATGGATTGTATATTCATTTTTCATACGTACGTAAAGGGATCGAATTTCAACACATGTTTTATTGATAAATTAAGTGTGTCCCGGTTTATCTTACCTGTATCTTAACTAGCAGTACTAGAGAATGTACCCATCCTATTGTCCACTAGCGAGAGACTCATTAAAGTCGTGAAAAAATCTCATAGATAACCTAACCCTACCAGAATTGATATCTCTTAAGCGGTTTCAAATCTTAAACCTACAATTGTTACAACTGGTTTTTTTATGAATAAAATAATATGGAATCCTTTTTTTTTCAATCAAAGAAATCTAAAATTAACCAGGAAGAAACTTCTAAGGTGACACATACGATGTATAGTCCAATTCAATTGTCATATATCCGGTCAAACACATCTTTAGGATTGGTTTTTTACAGTTGAATGACTTATCACTCACAAGTTTAAGCGTATAAATGAGGTTGCATTTATCCAATGTACACTAGGTATAATTATGCGGTGTGGACTCTAGTATCTCTTTTACAGATTAAGGGGCACCTTAGCCTCAATTTTTCTTTCGGTATCGTCGTTCGTCTTTTCTAAATTTTAATTATTTTTAAGTTGAAATTTTAGTTATATTTTCTATCCTTCTACCGATAAAAGCTTGCTTCCCAAAAGGGACAATCAAATGGGGATGGAAAAGTATATATTTGTCTCCTCATATTCCCTCTGAAGTTCTTATAAATGAGTACATACAGTAATCCAGTTTATAAATGCATACAGATGTATGTTACCTTGCTGCGATTGGTCTAGAGGAGAGTACAGTTGTCCAATAAAGGGGAGTGTGCATGGCTGAAGTTCTTATTACGATAACAGGAACAACATAGCTCATACGTAGCCCCCTTACCGACATTGTAACAGTCGACACATAGGAAATAGAGGCCCCACAAGCAGGACTGACACCCATCACAGATCACACGCCTATGGCCTGTGAGCATGTAGAAAAGAGTAACACATTCCTCAAAATCCAGAGTGCCGTTGTCGTTTTCGTCCAGGAGTTTGAAAAAATTTGGCGGCATGTATCCCTTGGAGTAGCCTTTTTGTTCGAGGAAATCCAAGTACTCTTGGACGCTCACTTTCCCGTCTCCGTTTGTGTCTATCGATTGGTAGAAACCCAGAACCATTTGTTGTTGGTTGTTGGACATGTTCACGTAATAAGCCATTGCTACCCCCCGCATCTCCTCCATCTCTCTCTCTCTTAGCTCTTTAGATCTATAGAGTGCGCATGCTCTCTCTCTCTAAAAGTATTTGTTTACTGTAAATTTTTTATGAAGAGCGGGACAGCCTATGTCATTGTATTTATAGAAGGAAAATGTTGTGCAGTCGCGAAATGGCATGGACTGAACTACCGCATGTATGACTACTCAACAACCAAGAGAATGTTTTGGTACGGTCAAGACTTGAGAATTATAGATATAAAATTAAAGAATATATTCCAATCGAAGCTCTCGGGTTCAAAACTTCATGGGTACAACTATTATGGGGCCAGCTAGTTCATAAGGGGCTTTATCCCAACTTTAATCTGCTCTTCGCTAGTGGACGGTAGAATTAATGCCTTTGGACTAGTTGAGGCGTGCACAAATTGGGATCTGTGTCATGGGAAAACTTTTTATGACTCTCATTTACACGGCGGTAAAAGTTGTGAAAATGCGTTATTGCCTATTCGAGCAAAACCACTTGTTTGGTGACATGTTTCTACTTTTTTGTTTTTCATAAACGTTTTTAGAGTTTTGTAAATTATGAAAACTACAAAAAAGTGTTTTTCTCAGTTTTTTTTTTGGAGGAACACAAACATAAAAAGGAGATCCCGATCATTTCTCAGCGGCGATCACTGTGAAGTGTGAATTGTCCAACCACGTATGCCCCTATCTCTCCCAAGCATTCTTTAATCAAGCAAAGCAGGGAATAATTTTCCAAAGGAAAAAGATCCGCATAAGTTATTTTTTGGTCAAAAGGAGAGAAATCCCCATAAATTCACTTCCCATAATTTTTGGATTCTTAATGCTAGCTATGGTTAAAATGTGTGGGACATATAAGTTAAAAGGGAACCAATAAAAGTGAGGGTAACGTTCATTATCATGTAGTGAGGGTGAACAAAATCGGACTCGTGTGTACTATTCAAATAGTCTTGGTCTCTGTCTTTGTTTTCATTTAATCGAGAATGATGGTTTAGCATCCAGTGAGAGAATTATCAACTCATTGGGGAACGTGGGAATCAAAAGGACTGAATGAAATTCAGAAATATTCAAATTTCTAATGGGATTTCCATTTTGTGGGGATTAGATAAGGATGGGAGGAGTAATTCATGGACCTAATTTATTGCTGGGATTTGAAATCATATGATTTCATCCCAACTTTTGGTTTTATATATATACACACACACATACAGAATATATCTACTGAGGGATCCCGCACGGGCTTACCGTGCGGGACTCCCCTTTCCCGATCGAATTGCGATAATCCAAGCCGCTCAATGTGTTCAGAATGTGATTTTAAGGGTATTTGCAAGAAATCAGCAAAAAAAATAATCGAAAAGGGCTTGATCCGAACAGTTTTTTACTGAACGGTTCAGTAAAAAACTGTTCGGATCAAGCCCTTCCCGATCATTTTTTTGTTGATTTCTCGCGGGTATCCTTAAAATCAAGTTCTGATTACTTTGAGTGGCTCGGATCGTAGCAATTTGATCAGAAAAGGGGAGTCCCGCACAGTAAGGCCATGCGGGATCCCTTAGGAGATTCGGATTAATATATATATATATATATATGTGTGTGTGTGTGTGTGTGTGTGTGTGTGTATAAGGGCATTTTTGGGATTAAAAAAGAGTGGGGATGAAAACATAAGTGCCAAAATTGAGCAGGATGAAAATCTATGGAGAGTGGGTTCTGAGGATGATTTTTTAAATCTCCTGAAATTTTTTTGCTCAAATCCAATATTGGAAGACTCTGCAGTTCATTAATTTGTTTGTTTCTTTGTTCGATAAATTGGGCTAGGGTCCGTTTTGAAGGTGATTTAAGGGTATCCGCAAGAAATCAACAAAAAAAATGATCGAGAAGGGCTTGATCCGAATAGTTTTTTACTGAACCGTTCAATAAAAAACTATTCAGATCAAGCCCTTCCCGATCATTTTTTTTGCTGATTTCTCGTGGGTATCCTTAAAATCAAGTTCTGATTACTTTGAGTGGCTCGGATCGTCGCAATTCGATCAGAAAAGGGGAGTCCCGCACGGTAAGGCCATGCGGGATCCCTTAAGAGATTCGGACTTATATATATATATATGTGTGTGTGTGTGTGTGTGTGTAAGGGCATTTTTGGGATTAAAAAAGAGTGGGGATGAAAACATAAGTGCCAAAATTGAGCAGGATGAAAATCTATGGAGAGTGGGTTCTGAGGATAATTTTTTAAGTGTCCCGAAATTTTTTTGCTCAAATCCAATATTGGAAGACTCTGCAGTTCATTAATTTGTTTGTTTCTTTGTTCGATAAATTGGGCTAGGGTCCGTTTTGAAGGTGGTTTTGGGTGTTTAGTCCAGCCCAATGTCTAATAGTGGTGAAGGTCCATTATTGTACATTTATTAGGTCTACGGTCCATTTCTTGACAAAAATGCCTTGACTAGGTGTACTATATAATGTGTTATTTTTGAGTTTTTTTTATCTGCATATTATTTTTGAGTTCGTTGGTGCTCTCTCTCTCTCTCGCTCTCTCTCTTTCTCTTCTATTGCGTTTTGTATAACGATCACATCTCAATTTTGGACCTCGACCATGATCACGAGCTCACTGGTGCTTCTCTCTCTCTTCTCGCGATCACAGGTCAGTTATGGATCATTTCTGTATCGCGATCACGATCTCGATTCCCATTGTGACGATCTCTCCCGATCACGATCACGATCTATATCTTTGGAGTTTTTTCTGATCGCGATCTCTGTGGTGTTGTTTCTCTCTCGCTGTGTTCTTCTCTGTCTCAGTCGTCATAGTGTTGACAGAGAGGGGAATTGATGATATAGAGGGGTCTGAGTTGGGTAGGACTCCTATTTGCGTTTTTCTCTTTTTCATTTGTTTTGCTGGCAAGTGGCACAAAATTTCTTCATTTTCACTTTGCACCTTTTTTTTTGTTCTTTGTCTGCTATTTTAAATTTGAGAGGATGTAAATGGAAAAAGAGGAAATGATAGTATGATGTTGTGGATGGGAGATGTTGACTCCTTTTCTTACTGGAGTATGTAAATATTGGAAGATAAAAATATCACGAAAATGATATTTGTTTTGAAAAAAAAATTGAACAGATAAGCTTATGTGTTATCAAAAAAATTATTATCATTTTTTTAATAAAGACAAAAATAAATATCTCGAATTATTTTTGTGGGATTTCATAGAGGGCCCCACTCACTCATCGGTACAATATCCGTACCCATATCATTTTTCTTACAAGTATAGTCGATAACCTTACCTGTTGATATTTTTGAAAAAAGAGAATACAAATTTGGATAGATAACCATACCTATTGACTTTATTGCGATTATACAGAGCACAAACTTTGCAAATCAGATAACCTTAGCTCTTAGTCTTTTTGGAATAATTAAAAAAGTATAGACAGATATCAGTTTGTTTTACTGCATAGATTGTATATTTCATTTATCTGTTGGTCAAGTATGTGAGGAAGAGTTTTTACACATTCGGCAATAATAGCATATATATAGGAATGACTATCATTAATAGCATTTACCATCTGTTTTACCTAGCTCAAGTGTCAGATGCGTGTAAATCTATTTTTCCTACCGACCAAAAATGTACCTCCTTACAACAAAACAAAATTGGGCTAATGTCAAAAAATTAAACACATGTGTTGGTTTGGATAGATAACCTTATTTATTAATAAAATTGAGATTGTACAGAGCACATATTTCGCATAAATAACATTATCTGTTTATCTTTTTGAAATAATATAGAGTATAAACTTGGATATATAACCATATCTGTTAATTTTATTGCAATTATACATAACACATTTGTTTTGAGATGACCTTATCTATTAGTCTTTTTTTATTAACACAAAGTATAAATTTGGGCAGATAATTACATCTGTTCATTTTATTAAGATTATACAGAGTACATATCAGAGATAACCTAATCTTTTGGTCTTTTAAGATAATACTCCATCCGTCCCACTTTAAATGTCCGCTACAGAAATTCGTGCATTTTCAAAGTCCAAAAAAATATTTTTTCATATATCATTTATTTTATTTTTTTATACGAAATTAAAGTATTCAATGAGTACTTTAATTTGGTGTAAAAAAATAAAATAATAATATTTGGAATATATTTTTAGGAGTTTAAAAATGCATAAATTTCCATAGGGGACATTTAAAGTGGGACAGCGAGAGTACAAAGTATGAATTTGTTGGTTTTATTGCAATTATAAAGAGCACATATTTCACACAGTTGACCTTATTATATGTTGGTCTTTTGGGATAATAATCAATCTTTTAATTTTATAGAGTTGGGCAAATAATCAATCTTTTGATTTTATTGCGATTATATAGGACATGCATGTCTCAAAGATAACCTTATTTGCTGATCTTTTTAGAATATAGAGTATAGAATCGGAGAGATAACCACATCTATTAGTCTTATTGCCATTATAAAGAGCACAAATTTTACATAGATAATCTTGTTTGTTGGTCTTTTAGGCATAATATAGAAATAAATTTGGAACGATACGGTTATCAGTTCAAATTTATACTGTATATTGTTTAAAAAAAGATCAACAAATATGATTATCTTTGCGAATTATGTACTTTATATAATCACAAACTAAATCAATTGATATGGTTATCTATCAAAATTTATACTCTTTATTTCCTCAAAAAAACTGACAAATAATGTTATCTGTCTAAATTCATATTATCAATTTTTTTTTCAAAAAGGCCAATAGATAATGTTATCTCTGTAAATTCTGTACTATGTATAATCGTAATAAAATCAATAGATTTAGTTATCTATCCAAATCTATACTCTTTATTATCCCCAAAAGACTGACAAATAAGGTTATCTGTCCAAACCCATCCATGTGTTTCATTTTTTTTTACAGTTGCTGATGTGAAATTTTAATGTACTCGCAAGCGCACGAATCGTACCGAAGTATAGTAATGCAAGAGCGAGGTCGAACCCACAGGGACTTGTGATTTTTTAGTAGGAAAACTAAATAAACTTAAATCGATTATACCCTAACCTAGTTGACAAAAGTGCAATTGGTTTTTAAACTAAAAGTGAACAGTAAAAATAATGAACTAAACTATAAAAGACGAGAAAATTAAAGTTTCTTTTTAATCAATGGAAAAACACTAAGGTTTCGGAATCCACACCCACAAATATTTATCAACTAATTTTATGCAATGATTTTTCCTTTTATTTCTGCACAATGATTTAAAAGCTAATCTTAGTCATCATGGATAATATGTCGGTTAAGACCTTTTTATTTATATCGATAATATGTTCCTCCTCTGTTTCGCAAGTTTAAGCCAAAATCATCAACTGTATCCGCAAAACAAATCACAGTAGATATCCCATACTTAAATATAAACTTTGATACACCAAGCAATTCGATTAATTAGGTGATATCAAATCATGGAAAAAATCCATTCCGATTGAATCCATATCCGAGTCTCTACCAAATTAATTAATGAGATCAGAACAATAAACTATGAAAGCACGTAGGAAAAATAAACTGCATAAAACCAATCAATAATATTCATGAGGTTTCATCTTCAACCCTAGTTTAGAAATTTAGCCGCTCATGGAGTCAAAATACATAAACACGTAAAGATAAAATTCCATTGAAGAAAATAAGGTCTCACAAAATATGACAAGATGTTCGACACTTATTCCTTCTTGCTCCAGCCGTGGCCTCTGATCTTCAAATTGCTGTCGTGATCGTCAACTCCAGCCGAGGTAGTGCTTCTGCTGCGTGGTGTCCTCCAAGCCGTGAATGAGTTTTTTAGCCAAAATCCATTGGCTTTCTTAAATAGACATTGCCGAGAATTCATTAGGTAATAGAATCCTCCTTTCCTAATTAATTCCTAGCCATTAGGATTTCTTTCTATGTAAACTAAAGACAATCTTTATTTCTAATTGACCAAGATTTTGATTTTGAGTAGTTCCCCTTGATTGCCTTGCCGTAATAAGCTTGGACCCACATTGAATTTGTTTTGATCACAGGCTTTGCATTGAATCTAATAGCAGAAATTTAAGTTGTTATCACCTTTTCTTGCAAATTGAATAATTCAATGTAAGTGACTAAAATGATAATAATAACATCTAAGTAATTAAGCACAATAAAGAACTAGAAAACATATGATATTGGGGCTTCATAATGTCAATATTTTATGCTGATCAAATACCCCCAAACCTACATTTTGCTAGTCCTCGAGCAAAAGAAATAAGATAAATAAAGGAAAACAAATTTACTAATGACCCTTTTTCGGAGGAGTCCGATTGCATTTAGCATATGCAACAAGCTTTTAAACCCCTAGGTTGCCCTAGTAGACGAGTTATAGTCTCGTGAGGGTTTGCCGTGAATATACCCACAAAATTCTTAAGAAGATGACACTCGATTTGAATCCCAGAGTACTCATTGGCCTCTCAAAGTAACTAGTGTGAGTATAGCGCAAATTAGAGGCAAGATGCTTCATTCATTAACAAAGTTAAACAAGTGAACATTCTAATCCAAATTAACACTAAAATGGTTCATCGCACATATATCTTGATAGAAAGAAATCACAAGGCATGCGTAAGTGAAAAATCACACAAATATGTTCATTAACCTCGAAAACAATACACGCACCTTCAATGCCTCAATACTCATCAAAATGCTCATATCAAATTATAGCCCCTCCCCTTATTCATATTTTTTTCTTTTTCTTTTTTTTTTTTATATTTTTTTTCTTGTGGTCGTGCAATGCCTTGGTCCCTTAAGCTTTCTAATTGACCCTTGTAGCGAGCTTTAGGCCAGTGACACCCAAACCATGGACGGCTTTAGGGCACTAGATGTAGAGAACACCCCAACGGACTTAATCACTCGAGTCAAAAAGGCTACGAACCCAAGCTAACCACACATGACAATCGCGGAACTCTCCACCGTTTGACGCGAACACTTACTGCTTACTGAGGCAAGAGGCCCGGTTACTAAGTGAAAAGCCTGAAAAAGCATGCATTTTATTCTTTTTTTATTCTTTTTTTTTTCTTTGGGGGGAAAGGACATTAAGCATTTGATCTATGAAGACATTTGACTCCTATTGAGGCATCAAAAATATATGTACGACACTCGAGGTCAATTTCAACTCTACGTATGATAGTGCTTGTGCAAAGGCATGCATACGAGTGATTAATCGCTATCCAAATATGGGTGATACGAACCAACTAAGTGCCTCTCTTCAATACATGTGTTCACAAGTTTAACTCTATCAATAAAATCATATCAAGACTCCAACTTGAGCAATAATCAAACTAGCACTAATCAAAAACCAACAACCACGTCGAAAGTCATAATCAAGTATCCACAACTTTCAATATTTTTAAATTTGACACAAAAAAAATGCAGTACAAAAAAAAATTAATAATAATAATAAAATCACAATTGCAGCAAATAATTTTTTTAAAAAAAATAATAGTCCCTCCCCCAAACCTAAATGATGCATTGTCCTCAATGTAGCAAAGAGAAAATAAAACAAGAGAAGTTTAAGGGTTACCTCATATGGTAAACAAGTTCTTTTTTAATTTCCTGCAATTGGTTAGGGACACAGAAGAAAAAAGCAAAACAGTAAAAAAAAACAATAGGCATAGCAGAAAATTAGAATAATCAGCTCTCTCTCTCTTTTTTTATCCGCTTCTTATAATTAATAATACACGGATCTTCCCAGCAAAAGTCATTTGACACACGCAAAATTAAGTTAGTGAATTGGTAATTCATGTGTGTCATATGCATAGCAGAAACAAAGGCAAGATCATCATACCATGGGAATGTATGCTTGAATATCATTGTCTCTAAACAAAACTTATGAGTAGGAAGTAAAAGATCAACTCCAAAAATAAAATCCCACTCAAATTCATAGTGGCAATAAGCGTCAATCATCATTTCCTCTCTACTTTGATCATCCTGTGATGGAAAGATGTTGGGATTCACCTCTACCGGCATTAGAAACTCAACTCTAGGATCGGGTGGTAGAGGTTTCAACTCACAGTCAAGGGACTCTATAACACATGGGAGCACTGGTGATGAAGAAAGTTGGGGAGACTCCCCATTCGATATCCACTCCTCGATACTTGACCAGGGCGCTGAGTCAACCAAAGTAACTGCTTGCTTAGTCACATTAGTATCAAAGTTGTAATCAAAATTAGCTAAGTCAGACTCTAGTGGATCTTCACAATCAAATTGGCTGAGCATAGTGTTGTCAAGACTATGTATCATACAAAAAGCACTGACATCTTCCTCTAAGGGTTTTTCGCCAGTGTCAAAGATAGTAAGTTCAAAAGTAACATTCCCAAATGACATTTTCATCACCCCGTTCCTACAATTAATTTGAGCATTCGAGGTAGCTAAGAAAGGACGTCCTAAGATTACAGGAATTTGTCCACGTGAGTGATGAACAGGCTGAGTATCTAAAACTATGAGGTCCGCTGGAAAATAGAATTTATCAACCTTAATTAGCACATCCTCAATGACTCCTTTAGGTATTTTAAGAGACCCATCAGCTAATTGCAGTCTTACAGAAGTGGGTTTTAGTTCTCCCAATCCTAATTGCTGGTACACAGAAAATGGCAATAGGTTGACACTAGCTCCCAAATCTAACAAAGCTCGCTCGAGGTGATGATTACCTATTGTGCACGAAATTGTAGGACAACCAGGATCTTTATACTTGATAGGGATTTTGTGCTGAATAATAGAGCTAACGTGTTCGGTCAATAATACTTCTTTAGGGGTACTAGTCTTCCTTTTTATAGAGACTAGGTCTTTCAAAAATTTTGCATAAGAAGGCACCTGTCGAATAGCATCTAGGAGTGGAATGTTGATTCTTACTTGCTTAAATGTCTCTAAAATATCTCCATGGTCTACACCTTTCTTAGGAGCTATTAGTCGTTCAGGATATGGAGCTTTAGGGATGAAACTCTTACGTTCAGGTTCTTTTGGAGGTCGAGGAGAACTACATTCCTGATCTTTGGTGGGACTACTCTGCCTTTCTTTTTTCTCTGACTCCTCTAAACTCTTCTCTATTGGCATACTTACTTGGTTGTCAACCTGTTTTCCTGACCTGAGGGTTACAATGGATTGAACTTGCTCATGCTTATAGGTAGAGTTAGATGGGTTGCTAAGAGCAAATTGTCCTTTTGGGTTAGGAATCGACTGACTAGGGAATTTTCCAATCTCTCTCTCTTCAACTTGACTAGCCAATTGACCCATTTGATTTTCTAGTTTAGTGATGGCTATGTGAGTGGAATTTTTAATCTCAGCAATGGCTTGAGTATTCAAGTGAGTAGTACTTTTCATTTCAGCCATAAATGATTTAAGAGTGTCCTCTAAGGATGACTGTTGTTGTGATGCAACAGATTGAAAATTAGATTGGGGAGCTTGAGGCTGATTGAAATAATTTTTAGTCTCATACAATTGATTAGGAGGACGAAAGCTTGGCGCAAATTGATTTTGTGATTGTAAGGGTTGCCCACATACATTTGAAGAGGAATTATTTTGCCGCCATGAGAAATTAGAATTATTTCTCCAGTTGGGATTGTTTGTCTCAGAGAACGGATTTGTAAACGATTTTTCATAGTTATTGAGTGCATTTGCCTGCTTAGCATAATATTCAGAATAGCCAATCATGGAAGGACATGTTTGTGTTGTGTGCATGGGACTAGCGCAAAGAGAGCACACTTCACTTTGGACTCGATTGGCGGACTCCATAGTCCTACTCAAAGATAGCGCCTCAACCTTTCGAGTAAGATTATCTAACTTTACTCTTATATCTGAATCTTCTTTCACCTCATATAATCCCCCTCTCTTAGGTGTGGAAGTTGGTTTGTCTCGATGAGAAGTAAAATCTCACTGTTGAGATCTCTCAGACAAATTTTCAAGAAACTCATAAGCTGCCTCACCCCTAAGATTTAGAAAACCACCCCCGTTCATTGACTCAAGCATATTGCGGTTAGACTGAGTTATACCATTATAGAAAAATTGGACAAGTCTCCATGTTTCAAAACCATGAGGGGGGCACTTTAAAATAAGATCTTTAAATCTCTCCCAACTCTCATAAAACTTTTCATGTTCTTCTTGACAAAAATCAGTAATCTCTCTCCTCAAAGCAGTTGTTTTAGACATTGAAAAGAATTTTGAGAGAAACTTTTTAACTAGGATGTCCCATGAAGTGATTGAGCCAGAGGGTAGAATTTAACCATGCCTTTGCTTTATCTTTCAATGAAAAGGGAAAAAGACGCAATTTAACAGATTCCTCAGAAAAATTTTGAAACCTAAAGGTAGCACAAATTTCAAGAAATTCTTTGACATGCATGTACGGATCCTCTCGTTCAACCCCATGAAATTGAGGAAGAAGTTGTATTACGTGATGTTTCAGCTCAAAATGTGTCGCATTTGTCGTGGGTAACACAATACAAGAAGGAGGATTTGTGGTTATGGGTGAGAATAACTCTCTTAAAGGTTTCATATCTTCTACAATTTCTGTCATTTTTAATTGATTATGTTCCACTCTTTGAATGTTTAAGCTGCGTCTAAAGGTTCTCTCAATTTCCGGATCAAGAGGTATTAATTCTAAGTTTTTTGAACGGCAACCAAACATAAACAAACTCACTGACTTGTACTCCTCTCCAAATTTAAACTCTTTTTTTTTTTTTTTGAATTAAAACAGATTCTTCTGAACAACTTTTAAATTAAGCTAAAATGAACTAAAGAGAATGAGACAAAATGCAACTATCAGTAAAGAAAATATGCGAAATGGAACAGTCATGTTTTTTTTTTTTAAATATTAATGACAAGACAACAAATAACTTACTAACTTGAAGGAAGCTCGGTCGCTCGGGAAAGCGGATGAACGACAGCTGTGACTAACACGAGACAGAAAACACTAAAACAATTAGTAATAAAAGCAATTACTACTAACTAATCACAGATGCACGTAATGAAGTGAATTTTTTTTTTAAAATATCTAAAAAGTAAAATCTTAACTAAACTAGTAGACTAAACTAGTAGAAGGGAAAAATCAATTCAAATTTTTAGATTTCCAAAAACAATTAAGTCCCCGGCAACGGCGCCAAAAACTTGATGTGAAATTTTAATGTACTCGCAAGCGCACGAATCGTACCGAAGTATAGTAATGCAAGAGCGAGGTCGAACCCACAGGGACTTGTGATTTTTTAGTAGGAAAACTAAATAAACTTAAATCGATTATACCCTAACCTAGTTGACAAAAGTGCAATTGGTTTTTAAACTAAAAGTGAACAGTAAAAATAATGAACTAAACTATAAAAGACGAGAAAATTAAAGTTTCTTTTTAATCAATGGAAAAACACTAAGGTTTCGGAATCCACACCCACAAATATTTATCAACTAATTTTATGCAATGATTTTTCCTTTTATTTCTTCACAATGATTTAAAAGCTTATCTTAGTCATCATGGATAATATGTCGGTTAAGACCTTTTTATTTATATCGATAATATGTTCCTCCTCTGCTTCGCAAGTTTAAGCCAAAATCATCAACTGTATCCGCAAAACAAATCACAGTAGATATCCCATACTTAAATATAAACTTTGATACACCAAGCAATTCGATTAATTAGGTGATATCAAATCATGGAAAAAACCCATTCCGATTGAATCCATATCCGAGTCTCTACCAAATTAATTAATGAGATCAGAACAATAAACTATGAAAGCACGTAGGAAAAATAAATTGCATAAAACCAATCAATAATATTCATGAGGTTTCATCTTCAACCCTAGTTTAGAAATTTAGCCGCTCATGGAGTCAAAATACATAAACACGTAAAGATAAAATTCCATTGAAGAAAATAAGGTCTCACAAAATATGACAAGATGTTCGACACTTATTCCTTCTTGCTCCAGCCGTGGCCTCTGATCTTCGAATTGCTGTCGTGATCGTCAACTCCAGCCGAGGTAGTGCTTCTGCTGCGTGGTGTCCTCCAAGCCGTGAATGAGTTTTTTAGCCAAAATCCATTGGCTTTCTTAAATAGACATTGCCGAGAATTCATTAGGTAATAGAATCCTCCTTTCCTAATTAATTCCTAGCCATTAGGATTTCTTTCTATGTAAACTAAAGACAATCTTTATTTCTAATTGACCAAGATTTTGATTTTGAGTAGTTCCCCTTGATTGCCTTGCCGTAATAAGCTTGGACCCACATTGAATTTGTTTTGATCACAGGCTTTGCATTGAATCTAATAGCAGAAATATAAGTTGTTATCACCTTTTCCTGCAAATTGAATAATTCAATGTAAGTGACTAAAATGATAATAATAACATCTAAGTAAGCACAATAAAGAACTAGAAAACATATGATATTGGGGCTTCATAATGTCAATATTTTATGCTGATCAGTTGCATAAAGAAAAAAAATGTTATGCTTACTAGAAATGTCACATGTATACAAGAAAAATTACTGAGGTGAAAAACAAAAAGAAACATGGCAACCAAAAGATATCATTGTAGTTCTTTTTTTGGTGAAAAACTAAATTGCATTGATTAAAAAAATAATAGTAAATTGTCTAATTGTATGGCAAAAGGGATGTGGTGATTGTACCATAGTAATCCCTATAAAGTTATTATTGTAGTTCTTCCCAAGAGAGCTTTGTCCCATTTCCACTATCCCGCACCACCTTTGTTCTCTGTATTATTTCACTGAAGACATCACAGTCAATAGCGCTGGCTTATTTTGGCTTTGAGCGTGTTTTATGAGTTAAGGGTATTTTTGGAACGCGTGTCCATATAAGGACCGAAACCAATATGAAAGTTTTGGTTAAGAGTTTTTGATTGCGCTTTTGATGAGAGAATTTGTAATAAATGGCCATACACTATAATATTGCAGAATGCATGAATGCGCATTGGACACACATTATAATATTGCATTATTATAATGTATGACCTGTAACGACCCGCACTAACGGATCTGCTAACTCCCAGCCTAAATACGTGGCTCAAAAGATGAATCTCAAGTAATACAGTAGCTGCTTCGATTTTCTTATTTATCAAATTCACTTTCAATATTTGCCCGATTTGGGATCTTACATGACCACACATGCATTTATTTACTTAATTTGTATCTTTTTGGTTGTTTGAGGCTTCTGTTTGAAAATGAAATATATTTCTCCCAAACACTCTACAAGATTCAATACATTTTGACAACAATTCAAAATGGTCCAAAAATTGAAAATGAAAAGTTAAAAACAGGCCTCCCAAACACCCCATAATAGTGGGTAAAGGTGCTGAATTTTCGGGCCGATTTTGGATTTATGATTTTGCATTCTGAAAACGTTTGGCACATATTCTGAGAATGTATTACCATATTGCATTCTAAACACAGGCATAAAAGCTACAATTTCAAAAATAATTCCAGAGCTACTTTTGGATTGTCATCTGGATTATCAAATTTTGATCACTATTTTAACTTTCTCCCTTTCCACGCATTTTGGGCAAATGATTTTCAAATTCTCCTTTTTATCCATCGAAGCTTTATTTTTGTCTTCTATTAATGTGAAACTACTAAATTATCCTTATCTCTTGAGTCATTTTTTCGATGTGAAAGACGATTTGGTACATTTTTTATAGACAAAAAAGTTTACTCCAAAAAACTTGGAAAATAATACATCAAGTTGAGGGAGAAGGGACATGGATCCAAACAAGGCAGGATGGAAAAAAAAACACCTAATGGAACAAAGCCAAAAAATACTCAGTGGGCTAAACCCGAAACACCTAAAAAAGGTAAAGGCCATACAAATATGTACAAATTTGTGTCTGGATTTATAAATCTTTAAAAATTAAATGTTCGGATTAGTATCCTAATGCATGTTATGAATCTTTTTACGACTGTTGTGAATCTCATTCGATGTGGTATGAATTGCCACACAAAACGTAATGAGTTCAAAGCAATTCTTGGGGACGCATCCGTATAATACCCAAATAAGGGATTAATTTACATCGTAGCGCATTTCCTTATTCTATATTATGAAGCAACAAATAGTAAAACAAGCATCGATCCAAAGTAATGGATCTCGAGTAAAGACAATACAACTAACTCCATAGAGCTAGAATGGTACTGCCGCACGCTGAATATTATCCCATCTACTGTGAAAGTCTTTACAAATATCACAACAAATTACTAAGCTACGTACATTAATTCATCATTACATAATGGTACACAAGGGGGATCCGGCCGCAAGATTTGCCACCATTTTAGCCGTGTGTAATGTACTTGGAGTTACCTTGAATATGCCCTGAAATCATCCATGTATAAAAACCACAATTAACAATTGGATACATGATAAATCGTATAGTTATTGACACGGTACCCTGGTAGCTACTATAACAATATACTCCAACGTACGTGCAATCGTATAAATTTGTTAGTCGAAAAACGGTGTAGAGGGACCCATGTAAACTGAGTGGTGCTCTGTGTGTTGGACCATCCATTCATGTTATGTGAGTCCATGGGCAGGTCATGCTGCTCGAAATTTGTGCTTCTTTAGCATTTTCCCGAGTGGAAAAGGTGTTGGTGTTTTAAGTAATTTTTAATATTCAAAACCACTCTTATTATTTATATAATATCGGTTTAAGTGAGAATGAAAAGGCAAAAAGAGTTCGTACGTATTTCGAAAAAAATGTTTTATGCCTCCGATCTAGTAGTAACTACGAACGGTCACCTCGTTTATTTCTTTTACCTTGACTAATAATTCACAATTTTTGTATCTTAAAAAACTAGAAAATGCATTTCAGATAAGTAATTGAGAAACATAAAAAAATGCTAAAAAGGCCCCTCTTTTATTGTGATTTTATCCGTCTAATGTTCTTGAGTCAGTCTTGTGTGACCATAAGAACTCTAAATCTGCACTGAATTCTGAAGGAGAACAAAAGAATCACAGAAACTATATATCACCCAAGAAAAATGGGGAGTATAGGCGGGAGGCCCGAGGCCAGGGCCGGGTGATATCGTTAACACGTCTCGAACATGCCCTCTCTAGGGCCAAATTAACGACGTGGGAGTAATCCATTGATCGACTGCCAAGATACCGCATTGGTACTGGTGAGATCGGTCTTGCTAATCTGTGCCCACTAGCACTAGGCGAAGGATAATATGATAATACTTCCAATTTAGTTCGGATATTAATACATATTTCACGAATAATAATACATTTCACAAATATCAATACACTTTTCTCGGACATCAATTAATGTGCCTTTTCCATATTATCCTAGGACGGAGGTTAGCATTTTCCTTATAGAAAGAGAATTCCGCTCTCGCAGCCCGCCTGCTGTTCTGTCAGAAGACCAAGAAGAAGAAGAAATCGACAACGAAGATGAAGAAATCGACAATGAATGTTACCTGACTCTGGGAACCCGGTTTGGGTTTTCTGAGCTGGATCAAACCATGTACATCTGTAAAACAAGTATGATCATCCAGATGTTCATAAGTCTTATCCCCGTAACACTTGCAACACAATTCATTCGTCGTCCCCGCGTCATGGCACATTAGGCGCTCGTTCAAGTACTCCTGCATCCCGTCCCTGTTTTCATCGAGAACATCAACCACGTCTAACTCGTACCTGTCTTTAGAGACATAATTCGGGTACTCGTGGCTGCTCACGGCCTCGTCTCCGTCCATGTCCATCCGTTTTGCACCTCCCGTCTTCCGGATTCCGATTGGTTTGAGCTCTGCGCTGCCGCCCGGCGTGTCTCCCCCATCTCTCTCTGATTAAGAGATTTAATCGAAATGGTGTTATTGGGAAGGTTTCCAATAAAAAATCTCCCCCTCCCAAAAAGTAGAAAAAATAAGAAGAGAAAATTGGAAGGATATTTGGAATTTGATAGACTTGGTAGAAGAGGTGAGGGAATGGTCTTGGTCTCCAAAAGTGGACGGGAAAAGTCAAAAGGTGTTTTGCCGTGTTTCCAAGAATGAATTACTCGTCAATTTCAGATCAAGAAATCCGGGATTTTCACATATGTAGAAACAGGACGGTCCTATCCTGGTCATTCCGGTTCCGGGGCCCTTCCCGGGTCTTTCGATGATTGAATATTTTTTTGAATGGCAAAAAGAATTTTATTACTCTTTGAATTGAAGATTACAAAGTTGAAAGGGAGCACGTGCATAAAGGCATTACAACACTGAGATAAAATCCCAACTAAATTTGCGTAGAATCCCTTGACAATCATATGCCAATGAACACGAAGCCGGGAAAAAGAAAGGCAAATGGCTGGCCGGGAGACAACCAAATCAGGAAAACAGAACACCCAACAACAACGACTAATGCAGCACCTATGACCACTTTTGCATCACCTAATGCACTTGCGGAGTGACTATCTCAACGTCCCGATCTAACCCCGTGCCCTGTTTTCCAAGATTCGACTCCGAAATTCCGTATTGGTCGATTCTCATATTTTAAGGATTGTGCATTCTCTGTTAGCGGAACCTGTTAGCGGAACCTGTTATGACGCTGTTGTGAAGCTCGTTGGAGGAATTTTGGAAGTCTTCGTGCGAGCAAGACATGTCTTGGTGCGAGCAAGACATGTCTTGGTGCGAGGAAGGCATCAGTTCGACCTCCTAGAGTGTTTGGTGTTTTGTTTGCTGGTTTTGTTTATTCGATAGCAAATCTGGTTAAACTATTTGTTTATGGTTTTTTGACGACGAAGATTCTGATTTTGTTTGTTTATGTTCATCATCTTTTAGCCATTTGGTGGAGTGGTATTCTGGAATTCACCTATCAAATCTGGCGTTTTGATCAAGCGCATCTAGTGCTTGTAGATGCTGATAACATCTATGGGACTTGAGATTAGGGCTGCAAACAAACCGAACCGCTCGAGTGGTTCGCAGCTCTGCTCGTTATTGGTTCGTTCAAGCTCGGCTCAAAAGGTAAATGAACGAGCTCAAGCTCTACTACCTAGCTCGTTTAATAAATGAGCCGAGCTTGAGCCATCCAAAGCTCGGCTCGGATGAGCTCGCGAGCTAACCATTATAGTATTTGTAGTATATAAATATATATTTTATACAAACACACACATTCGTATACAAATGTTTTTAACTTATTTCAGGCCCGTTCTAGTTTGTAGAAAAAGTATTTTTTAAAAAAGAAGATAATTTCAAACTCAAGAATCATGTATTTACACAAATAATTTTTTTATTAATATAAATCTTGTTTGATAAATGCTATGCAAAAGAAATAAAAAGTTATTTTTTATTTTTATTATATTTGAGTTTGAAAATTAAAAAAAAAAACCTTTTAGAAAAGCAAGGTAAACCGGAATGGGTCATCCCACTATTACAAAAGCCGTTATCATCCCAAGGTACAGCTGTCAAGCCTCAAGCTACAAACTACAACTCAATGTAGGGGAAGCATACGTGTAACGTGAAGGTGAAGAGGTGCCTTAGTAGCAAAGTGAATGCCTGAGAAGTCTAAAAACTCTCGATGTGGGACCAAGTGCTAGTGGAAAAACTTCTTCAAACTCAATTACATGAGTCCCACATCGAGAAAATGAAGGAAGTGGTACACAAAGAATCCTCTACAAGTAGAGCTTCTGGCCCTCTCAAGATGTAGGTTGTCTCTCCTCGTGCGTACCGAGCTAAGGGGACCCGAGCTCAAGCTGTGGTTATTAAGTCGCGAGCCGAGCTCAAGCCTATGTATATTTTGGTGAGCAAAGCTTGAGTAGCGTGATGATAGACTTGTTTGCACCTCTACTTGAAATAGGTGGAGTACGTTCTTGTTTTATGATGGAGCCGTTTATGTTCGGTATCGGTTGGACCTGTTGGTCAATCTCGTCAATGTCGTAAGAGACAATGGTGTATCTCAGGTGGCATCTGTTTGAAATGTGGTAATCTTGCAACATTGAAAATTTTGTCAAAATAATCTAAGGGTTGAAAGGGAATGATTTTTAAGGAAGTTGTATCCCAACCATTCTGTCTTAGGAATTTTACAATGGTTGATAGGAAGATGTACTCATTGGGAATTCATTTCTGGAAGTTAACTTGAAACTTTAGAAACCTGGATCTCCTGTCCGTCTGCATCCGGCGACCTGTATTCTTGTATTTGTTTAAAAAGCACTATTCTGTTCCGGATCTATTCCTTTGAAACCTTACTTTGCACGGGAGATGTGTTTGGTGGAGATAGATCTTCTGGAGGATTAGTCAAGTCTCACTTGTTTTTTGCTACTGCTGATATCTGTCTTAATAGCCTTGGAGATGATGGCGCTTCTCAAGGTTCTGTTAGTTAATCGAAACCTGGTACTATTTCTGTATCTGTTCTAGAGTTTGCTCGATACTCCAAAAATTGCTGCCTATCTGCATGAAGTGTGTTCTGATCTTCTAAAGGAGCCTATCTGTTTAGCAGTAGACTCTGATGAGAGTGCGTACTCTCTTGCCCGGGATCTGGTTGTCCAGGATTTTGTTGCCATACTCTTTTATTAGTGTGCCTCTTGGCGGGGTTACAATTTGTCCATGAGGAATAATATTGTGAATTGATTCACCGGTAGTGTACTCTATTGTGATGTCTCATGTGTTTTGGTCCCGACTTTTACGGTGTTGTAGGAATTTTGGGATTAACTTTTTCTACCAAGTTGTTTCAAATTCGTATCTCAGGACCACGTGCACATTCCATGGTTGACATAGAGAGATTATCTGTAGTGATATATATTTGGCACACTTATGGAGATTAATTAACACTGATTTTTGACGTGTTATTTTGATATCATGGAGATTAATTGTGTCACTATAATTTCAATGATTCTATCCCTTAAATGCTGATATATACCTTGCTTGTGCAATAGTATCCTATGTCATAAGTCTGATATTGTCACATACAAACTTTTGAGAGATATGTGCATGGGTGTATGGAGACAGATTTATTTTAAGACATATCTGGACTTAACTTTGTGTGTGGAAGTGTTTGGTAATTATTTCCACAGGATGCTATCACAAGATTATGGATGTGGTGTCACTTTGTTGTGGCATGGGTTAGCACGGTTTTGTTTCAGACTGAGATAGAACTGTTGGTGGTAACCTTCGCAACTGCACGTTACCCACTTGATTGGCATTTAAATGAGTACGTGGACTGATGTCTTTCCTCAGGTGAAGAGTTTGCCCATGGGATCTATACTTTGATAGTTGGTCACATAATGACTTTTCAGTTTGTGACTAATCCTCGGAGCAGAAGGATTTGTCTATTTGTTGTTTAGGCAACAATTTGATTTGAGGCTTATCTGGACTAACTTTTGTTAGTGAAGGTTTTTTATAAATGTTACCACAGGAAGGATGATGTGAACTTGGTATGTTGGAGTCAACCTACTGTGTGACATTGGAGTAATTTGTCTAGTAGATAGCTTGGCGAATGTTCGAAAGGGGAAGTAAAAACCTGGCTAGCTTCGGCTTTGGTCAGTCGTACGCGATTGGGCCTCGAAGTGGTGGGCTACGACTTCAATTAGTCATGTGCAACTCGACTTCAGATCATTGGATCGTTTAGCCTCTGGAGTAGTCTACTTGGCTTCGGCTTTGACACTGCTCGGCCTTCGTCTTGTGTTTGATCTGCTCGGTGTAGACAATTTCTGTACTCAGCTCTGTTGGGCCAAGTGTTTTTGGAAATATGTTTGAATAAGGGAATATTTGTGTTGGTGTGCCAACAGTAATTCCTACGAGAACAAGTTCCTCTCACTTAGGAAATGAGCAAGATAGCCAAGTGATTGTTTTGCGAGGGTCGAAGTGATAGAGACTTCTTATCAATGAATTAGAAGTACTAAGCCATTGGATTTAATCCACACCGAGGTGTGTGATTTATAGTTACCTTCGAATGTTGGGGTATCTCGCAAAGGTAGTTGTACCTCCACCTAAAAATGAAAGATATGGGCCTTGCAGATGTGATACTGGATGTTAAAATCACTAGAACATTTGACAGATTTGCACTATCTCAGTCTCATTTTGTTGATAAGATTCTTGAGAAGTTCAGCAAGTCTGAAATGAATATAGTAAGGACTCCTGTGGATGTGAATCTCCACTTATCCAAGAATGTGGGGGAAGGGGTATCCCAATTGGAGTGTTCTCAGATAATTGAGAGTCTAATGTACTAGATGAGTTGTACAAGGCCCGACATAGCCTATTCAGTTAGCAGACTGGATAGATACACGAGTAATCTTGGGGATGACCACTGGAAGGCGATAGTGAGAGCACTATGCTACTTGCGGTATACTCGTGATCAGTGTTCTAAATGGCGGCCTTGGCGGCCGCCTAGGCAGCGCCTAGGCGCTAGGCGGAGGGTCAGCGCCACGACTACCCCCTTGGCGTTTTGTTCGGCGGCCAGGGACCCTTGGCGGAGCTAGGCGGCTAGGCGGAGCTTGGCAGCCGCCTAGCCGGAGCTTGGCGGCGAAACAATAGCGTGAGAGATGAGAGACAGAGGGAGAGAGCAGAAAGAGAGAGACGAGAGATAGAGGGAGAGAGCAGAGAGACGAGAGACAGAGAGAGAGAGCAAAAAGAGAGAGACGAGAGACAGAGGGAGAGAGCAGAAAGAGAGAGAGAGAGAGATTGAGAGACGAGAGAAAGAGCGACGAGAGAGAGACAGAGAGAGAGACGAGACATACCAGACGACAATCGGTGACCGGCGACGACGATCGGCGTGAATCAGGTGAACCGACGATGGTGGGTTTCTTGATCGTGGGTTTATCGATCCTCTCTGGATCTGAAATGGCGTACTGAATATGTATATAGTGTTATATATATGTGTGTGTTGTGGTAAATTACAGACCAAGTCCCTTTAGTATATATTAATACCATAATATACACTAAAAATATCAAAAATATCAAAAAAATACCAAAAAAAAAAACCGCCAAACTCCTCGGCGGCGCCTAGGCGGCCTAGGCGCTTGGAGGTGGGTCGCCGCCCTACTAGCGCCGAGCGCCATTTAGAACACTGCTCGTGATTTGGGACTACACTACGCTAGATATCCAGTAGTACTATAAGGGTATTGTAATGCGAACTAGATATCTGATATGAAAGACTTTAAACCTACAGGTGGATAAGTCTTTATACTTGGTGGTGCATCTATTTCTTGGAAATCTTCAAAATGGATGTGTGTTGCACAGTTTACGATGAAATCTGAATTCATTACTTTAGATAAGGTAACTGAAGAGGCAGAATGGCAATGCCAGTTTTTAGAAAATATTTCAAGATGGTCGAAACCTGTGCCAGTAATTTTGCATCAATTGCGATAGTAAATTAGCAATCGAAAGGGCACAGTGTAACATGTATAATGGTAAGTCATCGTAGACACAATACCATTAGGCAATGCCAGTTTTTATCTGTTTATTGCTTTCCTTCATGCGATTAGTTTATTTATCAGTTGTTAGGTTGGTTAATTAAAGAGATTAAAAAAAACAACAAATATTCATATTCCTAGGCAAGCTAGGATTTTTCAGGAGTCCTAAATTTAAGGATGGACTTAAAATAAAATAAGATCATAATTAGATATGAGAAGAACATATACATATATGCAGTTCCCATCAGGAGCGGACGTCCTTATTTTAGCAAAATGCGGACTTTTCGTTTAAGCCGTTGGATCGTGATAAAAGGGAACAAACTCGCGGGTTAAAATAAGATGGATCGGGTAAAAAGACCCTCGCGGGTCGCTCCAGTCAAACTCGCGGGTTTCTCTTCCTCCTGCCATACGACTTCGGCTTCTTCAATTTCAAACACGCGCGCACAGAGAGAGAGAGAGAGAGAGAGAGAGAGAGAGA
This sequence comes from Rhododendron simsii, assembly GCA_014282245.1. NCBI lineage: Eukaryota > Viridiplantae > Streptophyta > Magnoliopsida > Ericales > Ericaceae > Rhododendron > Rhododendron simsii. Next base: position 25,554 of record WJXA01000150.1, on the reverse strand, counting down.
GAGAGAGAGAAGAAGAAGAAGAAGAAGAAGAAGAAGAAGAAGAAGAAGGAGAAGATCGAAAAGGAAGACACGATTGAAAAGGAATCTCTGTGTGTGTCTGTTTGAATCTCTCTCTGTCTGTTAATGTTAGGATTTTTTGTGTGAACTCAAACAGAGGAACACGAAAAGGAAGACACAATGAACAAATCGAACCCACGCTTTCTTAATTTTACAGTCTATTCTCCTTCCCTAATTTTTCAGCCATAATAAAAATCAAGTCCGCATTTTTTTTTTTATAGTAATCGAGCTTCCTGTAATGTCATTGTTCTGTAATTTTTTTTTTCCGAGTTAGGGTTTTTTTATTTTGAGTTAGGTTTTTTTTTTTTTTCTGAGTTAGGGTTTTGTTTTTTTGTTTTTTGAGTTAGGGTTATTTTCAGAGAAAAACTGATGAAATCCAGATGGGGTAGCTGTTGCATTTAGGTGTTTTGATCCTGGAACACTAACCCATGTTGAGATTAAGCAATTTGACGGACAAAATTGGGAGGACTCATATACTCTGACTGGCATTTCATCGTGTTCAAAAGAGGGCAAATGAGATCCCGCAGACAAATTATCCGCTTCTTTTAAATTCCAGGTTGAATACTTCTGCTGAGATCAAAATCTTGCCTTATGAGCGAAGGCTGATTGGTCATTTTGGGTGTAATTTCTGGATAAAATTTCTTTTTCCTGTTGTTTTTGTCTCTAAATTTTGTGTGGTTTTAGATGCTTTGTTGGAACCATGGCAGCTCCCCTGTCCAATGCAGACAGTTGCTGCTCCGGCAAGCATGTTTCAGTGTTGAATTCTTCCATCAGTACCAGAAGAAGTTCGTCTTGAGATGCTATGTTGATTTCGATTTCATGGTTTAAGTTGGTGTACTACTGTCTTTTTCGTATATGTTTCTATAAGCTTATATGCTTTTATCTGTTTAAGTTTGCTATGTGTGTTTTGGTGCCTTGAATGGTAGGGCCTCAGATCGTAGTGTCGAATCTGTCGATGTGTTTTTAGCTTGCTTTAATGTCAGAACAATTGGTGTTTTCAATTTAATCTCGGATGGTTGATTTGTGTTTGCCACTGCCTTGCTGATACTCTTGTGTTTCGAATGCATTCAAATCTTTTCTCCGTATATAGAACATGTGTTTGTATGTGTGTGTGAATGTAACTTGGTTTGATGTTTTTATCTAGGAATGGCAGAAAAGAGATTCCATTGCGTTGTTTTTGTTGGAAAAGTCCCTGGAATCTATGAAAGTTGGATAGCTTGTAGCGAACAAGTAACTCGTTTCTCTGAGGCTGTGTTTAAAAAGTATCTATCATTGGAAGAGACAAAAAATGCTTGGAGTCTGTTTGTTGAATCTCATTTCAATGTGCAATTGCCGTCTCCTCAACTTGCTGAACTCCCCACCGATTATCCACCGTTGCTCGTACCTGTGCAAGCAAATATGGATGGCCAAGCTCCTTACAAGCTGCCGAAACTTTGCATGTACATTGCAGTGTTCTTACTTGGAGCAATAGTGGGAATTTTAATTGTGGTGATCGTCATGTATATTTTCTTTTAGTTGGGTTATGTAATACTTATGTTCAAGACAATGTATAACTTGTGATGTGTACAAATTTGAAACTTGAGCAAGTGTTCTTGACTACCTGTTAGAACTTGAGCAACCGTTACCGATACGTATACCTTGCTTTCATCCCCATTTCATCCATGTATACCCATTTCATCCATGTATACCCATTTCCCACCACCGTTTGGAACATTCAATACCTATGGTCGTGACCCTTCCCTCCCCCACCCAATTGACAATGCTTGTGCATGTTTTTTCTGTTTTTTCCTCCAAATATCACTCTGTTTTTCTGCTTTCCCTTCAACTGTACACTTTAAAAAAAAATTCATTTGAGAGAGAAAGAGGAGAGAAAGGCCTTGAAAAACTTTTGAAAAGGCTGATCAGAAACTTGAATGAATGGTCATATTGTTCAAAATTTCCTTTCTAAGGTTATAGAAACATGGACACCTGAGGACTCTCACAATTCTGCAGTTTGTTTTCTTAATAGGCAAAAGCAAATTTTTTATTTTATTTTTATTACTTACCCAAGAAAAAAAGAGAAAGTTTTATTAATCAATGTAGATGGGATACAAATACAAAGATTAAAAGAGGAAAAAGACTAGGCATCACAACATAAGGAAAAGACCCTCCAATTCCAGTATTACAATCTGAAAAATTCACCGAAGCAAAACGAAAAAATATACACCGAGAAACTCCAAGCAGCTCCACCTATTGGAATACAACAGACAAGTAAGGACCGTAGCAGTTTGAGCCAATATCACTTCGAGCGGCATCAACAATCAAAGCAAAAACATCCAAGCAAACTTCGTTTGATAAGTCCACATAGTACAACTGTACAAGTCTGCCACTTGATAATTCTCTCACATGGTCTCACATGGAAAACACCCAAAAAGAGACTGGAACATATCAAGTTCGTAAATGATCTGTGAAACAATCTCTAACTAGTTGAAAAATAATTGAGAGCTCAAAAGCAGACATGAAGATCGATGAGTCATAATTGAAGCCCTTGCCCTAGCCTTATTTCCCTCCCTCATCCCATTGCTTCAAATCAAAGCCCTTGCCCTTGACACAACAATATCATCCCTTAGTCTTTCGAACACAGCCATAATTGAAGCATGTTACAGAAATTACTCATCTCCATCTTGTAAGGAGTTCCAAAGCCATCCTGAAACACGAATAAAGATAATATGAATAAAAGAAACTAAACAAAATTGAAGCATTTTTTGTTATAAACACTTACAGTCATTGGCATCGTCATAGTTAATGTCGTCGTCATCTTCATCTTCATCATCATCTTCGTCATTCAACCTAGTATTTTGTGAAGACCTAACCAAAAAAATAAACCAATTAACATGTAAAAATGAAACAATTAAATTGAAATTACAAATTTTAAACACGTACGTGTTGAAAAGTTTGGGACAATTCCTTTTATCATGCGATTGCCCTGTTAGCTCACAACCGTTACAACGCCTAGCCTTGTTAGCACACAACATATTAGAACATTGCATAATAGAACCCAAAAGACCAAACAATAACAATTGATCAACTTCGCATTCAATCACACAATTGCATTTTTAACCAAAAGAGAGAGGGAGAGAGACAGACCTTGGTTGGTGGAGGCATAACGCTTTCTTCTTGTCGATCGATCTCCATATCTAGTCGGGGAAAAAAATAGAAATGAACCTTAACAGTCAAACTGCTTAATCTCAACATGAGTTAGTGTTCTATGATCAACAAACCTAAATGTAACAGCTACCCCATCTGGATTTGATCGAGGAGTGTAAAACGAGGTTATGCCACACACCTTACAGAAAGTGTGCTTTGCAGTGTGAGTGCCGTAGGTGTAGGTCGTAATGAATTGTTTCGAATCTCCTAAGAGTTCAAATCTTTCTGAAGGGACAATGAAGTGTGTGTTTCCTCTCATCGAATAGTTGTCACTGCAGTTGCATTGCTAGGCTACAACACTGGAAAAAAAGAAATTCTTTCATCTGTTTTTCCCTGAAAAAAAACCCTAACTCAAAAAACAAAACAAAAAAACCCTAACTCAAAAAAAAAAAAAACCTAACTCAAAATAAATAAAAAAACCTTACTCGAAAAAAAAAATACAGAACAATGACATTGCAGGAAGCTAGATTACAGTAAAAAAAATGCGGACTTGATTTTGATTATGGCTGAAAAATTAAGAAAGGGGAATAGACTGAAAAATTAGGAAAGCGTGGGTTCAATTTGTTCATCGTGTCTTCCTTTTCGTGTTCCACTGTTTGAGTTCACATAGAAAACCCTAACATTAATAGACAGAGGGAGAGATTCAAACAAACACAGAGAGAGATACATTTTCGATGTCTTCCTTTTCGATCTTCTTGTACTTCGTCTCTTCAATCTTCTCCTGCTTCCGTTTGCGTTCGTGTTCGCATCTCTTCTTCTCTCTCTCTCTCTCTCTGTGTTTGAAATTGAAGAAGCCGAAGTCGTACGGTAGGAGGAAGAGAAACTCGCGAGTTTGACTGAAGCGACCCCCGCGAGGGTCTTTTTACCCGACCCATCTTATTTTAACCCGTGAGTTTGTAAGGACGTCCGCTCCTGATGTGGGAACTGTGTATATATATATATATATATATATATATATATATATATATATATATATATATATAAGTTTATTCTTCGTATTTCGAAGCCAAGTTCTTAAGGATTAAAGGCATATATGATTTTTCAGTGCTCCTTTTAAAAAATTGTCCACTAGTTTGCCCACTAGCTAGTTTGTTGCCCAACTGGAACAAGCCGGCCCCGTTAAATGCAAGCTCAATGATTGGTACTTAACACACGTTTTGGCTTAGGTTTTGGTTTTCTTTCCCTTTGGGGGCCCTTGCGGTGGTTGATTGTCGGACGGAGGGGTGCCTTTTGTGAATATGCTCTTACTCTAACTTGATATCTTTTGAGCACTTTGGATCCTTTTAATTTTTGTAATTTATTTTCAAATATTAATAAACCCTTTTCGCCATTAAAAAAAAATTAAAAGCCCGAGGGCCCTTAAATTTTCTTTACAAAACAAAACAAACTGATGGTAGCAACTTAATTAAACCAGAGGATTAACACAGGTCTGGCCTCTTGATGTGGTGGATTAAGTGATCTCGTCACAAACTACAGATTCTAATAGGTCACTCAGTATTTTAATTAAATCTAATGCAACAATTTTATCTTAGTGTATATTCTAATTAATTCGCTGATATGGTTAATCGGTTTATTTTAGGCCATTGATAATGGCACTCCTCAAATTTATAATGTCATTCCCTAGGGGAGTGGCAAAATCAATTCCATATATGGATTGATAATATCACTCCCCAAATTGATAACCGCACTCCCCTTTGGGAGTGGCATTGGCATTATAAATTTGGGAAGTGGCATTGGCATTGTAAATTTGGGAAGTGGCATTATAAATTTCCTTATTTTATAAGCCTCATTACATATGGCAATCACGAAAAGAATTGCATTAACCTGATCATAAGATAGGCATAATAAAAAAATGTTTATCAAATCTCAAGTTCTACATGCAATATCCATAAAAAAAAATCCCTCAAAATAAAAACCTCAAAATAGAATTGCATTAACCTGATCTCATATATATCGTTAGTCACCGTCCACCGCCATTCCAAAATCTAACTCCACGATTTGGTCACAAGGCTCACAACCACCGGTCCACCACCGCGACATCCGTATATTAATCCCCAATTTATTAATTAATGAAGAAACAATTAAAGACCCCTAACATAAACAAATATTCAAGAGTTACGAATTTAAAGCTACGAATTTATGGAGGGATATATGCGCACTCGGGTAAGTATCTTCGCGTATTGGGAACATAATTCAAGAGGGATTTAGAATCCAGTTTCGTTCTGGCACGGAGATCTTGTTTCGGAACCACGTGTGGTTGGGGGACTCAACTCTTAGAGGGGACTTCCCTCGTTTGTACCTAATTTCTACTCACAAAGAGGCGACTGTCAATGCTCTTTGGAGTAGTTCGGGATCCGGAGTTGATAGATGGAACCTGACCTTTAGTCGAGAGTTACGTGATTGGGAAGTTATTCAAGTGGAGGATTTAAGGCAGAGACTTCAACCAGTTCTTCTGGATTCGTCCAGTCGTGATTCCTTGTATTGGAGTTGGTCTTCTGATAATCGTTTCTCGGTAAAGTCGGTGTACAATCAGTGGGAAAGTAATGAGCATTCAGGTAGTCCGGGGTTGGAATCCATATGGAAGAACCTTAGCCCCCCAAGGTGTAAATTTTTGCTTGGATGGTGATCCAATCCAAGGTGGCTACAAGATCGGTGCTATTGGGTAGAAATATGATTGCAGAGGGACAATCTTCTTTTTGCCCACTATGTTCTTTGTTCTTGAAAACTCCACAACACCTGTTTTTGCATTGGCAATTTTCGTGGGAGGTTTGGTCGCAGATTCTGGAGTGGTGGCATGTAAAATGGGTTTGCTCCGAATCGTTGGAAACTCTTTTCAGGTGGTGGGTGGATAATCGGTTCAGAAATGTGGAGAAAAGTTTGTGGGAAGTTTCTTTTTTTGCGAAGTTGTGGTCGGTACGAAATGAGTACGTGTTCAACAATGCAACAGTGACAACCGAGGTCGTGGTTGACAAGGTAAAAACTAGAGTCGCCATGTGGATAAAAGCAAAATTTGACATTAAGGTGTATACGGTGGAGGAATTTAAGGTATTTTTAGATGGAATTAGGTTGTTAAAACTGTAAAATGTGTATGCAGTATGGGTGAGGAGAGGTGTGTATCTTCCAACGTTCTGTTGGAAGACTTTGTTGGATGGTTCTGTTCTTGCTTGATCTTGTAAGTTTTGTTGCTAATTGTGATTGAGCTTCTCGATGTATCCCTTCGAGTTTGCAATAAAAGTTTCGTTTGCCCAGAAAAAAAAAACATAAACAAATATTCAAAATCCTAGCTTATTGAAAATTAATGGGGAAAAAGTCAACGTAAGAATTTTGAATTCTTTGGATTCCAAGAATCGGAGTTCTTGTTACACGATTCGGATTGGCACAAGATTATTCTTAGCTTAGTTTAGGATTCGGATTGGCAAAAATGCTTGTCAGTGTTCCTTCTTTCTTTCTTTTTTTATAAATCACGAACCCTTGAACAGCTTCATGTTTGCATTTCTTTTTCTTTTTTTGTATTTCTTAAAGAAAATGATTTTCGCACTTTCTTTTTTATAAATGCACTCCACTTGTTTTATAATTACAAAAATTACAATTGAAGTTTCACTAAATAACGAAAAAATGAAGTGCATTTATCACAAAAAAAAAGAAGTGTGAATATATATTATATTTATGGTGCTCTCATCATTGAACAAAAGATTTAAAAGTATATCAAAGAATATTAGATCTAAGGGGCCGGTTCATCTCACACAAAAGTTTACACAAGTTTTGTGAGAGACCCATTTTGGAGTCCCATAGAAATGATCGAAGACGTTCAATTTGTTCAAAACGTATTTTTAAGAGTTTTCGTAAAAATTCAACTCATTCGGATATCGGTAAGTGCTTGATTGGTTTATCAGTTGATTCCTGTCAAATTTTACAAGATATAACTTAATAAACCGATCAAGCCCTAACCGATATGGGAATGAGTTAATTTTTTACGAGAAACAGGTGAGAACTCTTAAAAATGTATTTTAAACAAATTGAACGGCTTCGATCATTTACGTAGAACTCCAATTATTTCATCTAATGTTAACTCTACGTTATTATAGGTACGTATAAGGGTGTTTGTGTAATGTTAAATATATAAAAAAAAAAGTAAAAAGAAAAAAGAAAAAAGAAAAAGGTAAGACGAATGGCAATTATCTCGCAAGTAAGTAGTAACACATGAATCCTACGACTCTACGACATCATAGGTACGTATACATAAGGGTGTTTGTGTAATTGATCGATTATAGTTAATTACTTGTGACAAGTACTTCATAAAAAAATGCTCAAAATGATGTAATCAAAATAATGTAACCAAAAATGCTCAAAATGGTTACATCAATACGTATGATATAGAGACCTTGATGAACCTTGTAAGTTGTAACATTTATTTAACATTAGCTCATAGATCGACAATAGGCTTGATTGAACATATATAACTTTTTAAAATGGACTTGGCTTTTCTGCGGTTTCAAATGGGAGTGTGGTGTGCAATTCATGTATGTCTGAATTTCTCCTCAATGATCTGATCCAGTCATATAAAATCTCTTTCGCCAAGCAAAAATAACAAACAAAATGCAGGTGGCCATCGCCATTCTTGTCGGACATTTTCAACTGAAAAAAGATGCCTATAAAGAACACCCACTATCCATAAAAATTCCAACTCAAATTTTTATTTTTGTCTCTATTCATTACAGTTTAAACAATGGTGGCGAGAAGAATTTAGGTCAGCAGTGTTAGGTTTTTATAAGACAAAATCTATTCAAAGATCTAACAATAAAACAAACTCTTCTCATGAATGCTTGTCAGCGTTCCTTCTCTATTTTCTAATCACGAATCCTTTTTTTTATTTTTTATTTAATTATTATAACCACGAATCCTTGACATTAAAGTTTCACTAAATAATAAAAAATGGAGTGCATTTATAAAAAAAAATAGAGTGCGAAAAAAAATAGAGTCTTTACCTTTCTTATGTGGGATATGGGCAGATTTCCCTAGATGGATTGGGTGACGTCAGTCAGAGAAGAATGTTCTCCTTTCTCTGGAACAGTGCTCACTACTTTCTTTCTCTAGGAAAAGCTTATCATCCTTAAATCAGAGAGAATGTTGGGTATTTATAGATACCTGAGCCTAAGTTGGTCTCAGATGATGTCACCTCATGCGTACTCGCTCGTGAGCCATCCCCGTGACGGTCCTCCTTCCTTATCCACCAAACCACTAGGGGGGCGTTCTAGTTTCCGGGAAAAAAAAACTTTTAGAAAAAAAGGCAATTTCAAGCTCAAAAATCATATGTTTACGCAAATAATTTTCCTACCAATATAGATCTTGTTTGATAGATCTCATTAAGATTTTTTAAAAGATGCAAAAAAAATTGAAAAAATTATTTTTCATTTTCGTTATATTTGAGTTTGAATTAAATTCGTTCGAAAAAAAAATTACTTTTTTAGAAAGTGGAATACCACCTAGATCTCCCAAATTCTCGTGGAAGCGGGGTCGCGACCCACATTGATCATGTTTCAACAAGGCCCCCCTTTTTGGTCATGCCTCGTGACCAGGGGCGCGCCTGATATCTCTTTATCTTGGCCTTGCGATGACTCTCGTAGGCTTTTCTATCTTTGTGAGCTTCTTCAGCTGTACAAGGCCCCTCGTGCGCCACATTAGCGCGCAGTCCCTACCTTGTGCCACACAACACCAAACCCCCTTCTACGTGGCAATCAATAGCCACATGTCATTCCCCATGACCTCTCAACGTGTCTTTCTGTGGTTGGTTGGTCAAATTTTTTCTTGGGTCAACGGTCATGATTTTGATCGCACCTACTATGATATTTTTTAAATTATATAAAACATTATAGATTGTGAGATATATATATATATATATATATATATATATATATAAGTTTTTGAAGGGCACGTATGTTGAAATTGGACAAATAAATTGGGATGGATGGAATAGTATTTTGACTGAGAATAATTGAACCCCGAATAAATTAACACTTCATTCTGCAACAAATATATGCACTACAAGAAATTTGGGATCTCCCAACGGTGTTTTAGTAACGCTTGGAAAAATCGTCAGTATAGATGGTGTATAGTAGCGGTTTGCAAAACGTTACTAGAAACAGCACTATAGTGACGATTTTCATGCAACCGTTAGTAGATTACAAGACTATAGCTATGGTTTTTAATAATTGTTACTAAAAGCTAGACTATAGTGACGGTTTTCATTAACCGTTAGTAGATTTTTACACCGCCAAAACCAATTTTCTTTCAGCGATCGGTTTTCCAAACCCGAACTAATGATCGAGACGGTTGACTTTTTTTTCCATGTTGATTGAATCATTCTCGTTAAAATTTGACTCAATCGGGTTTAGAAAACATATTTATCGAGACACAATTTCATTAACAAATATCAGAGATCATGTGTGTAGTGATACTCGATTAACTTCATTTTTGGTACGAATGATGTACGAATGAAGTACTCGTTCATATGTAAAAGATAGACGGTTTCGATCTAAAAAAATATCTCAGGTAGGGGTCGGGTCTTACAATCTAATCTCTATTATAAAACAGAATGGTGTGGAGATAAATTGTTAGAACGGCTCAAATTTGTTTGATCCAATGCCTACACTTCCTTCATTAACTCTCTCTCCCTCACGTCACCCCTCAGAAAACCCTAGCCCCCAAACGCTTCTCTCTTCTTATTCTCCTCCTCCCCCTCCGTCTCTGTCTCTCTCTCTCCCTCCAGATCCGCTGCCTATCCTCCCCATCTTCTCTCACACCCTTTCCCTCACTATCTCAATCGTCTCTCTCCCCCATACCCACCACCATGACCTACCCACTCATACCCATTAGCCACCGCTAGTCTCATCACTCTCTCGATCGTCCTTTGCTTACCCCCACACCGGCCTAGCCACTCCGACACACCACCATCACCACCACGAGCAGCAGCACCGCACCTTTTAGCACCACCAACGGCGCCACTCCCACCACCAGCGCACCACCACGACGTATCTCTCTCTCTCTCAAAATTAGTTGAGAGGTAGAACTTGAACATTGTTATTGATTTCTCGAATTGGTTGTCGATCTTTGCGACCCGCTGCAACCCCCTTGGGGTTTTGCAGATGCAAGAATTTTAAGTGGTTTATATATAGCACAATTTGGGCATCGTTCCTACACCATAGAATTTAAGTGGTTAATTTGTTTGCTCTTTGTCTTGTTTTGCTTCTTTGAATGCTTTAATTTGTTCCCTTTAGTGAATGCTTTAGTGATTAATCTGGGACATTACTGTTGTGCTTGGACTTTTTTCATAGTCATAACGATAGTGGTGTTAATTGAGTTGGTGGTTTGGTTTGCGAAGTCTTGGTTATGTGCCGGATTTAACTTTCCTACATTTCTTTCTCATCTGAAAGGAAGGCTTTACTACCTATTATGAACTACCTACGCATTTGTAATTTGTACAAGAGTGGCAGGTTTAATTATGGGTAAACAGTAAGTTGAAAGGTTTGGTTTGTGATTATTTAGATAGTTTTAGTCAATACTTAGGAACTGAATTTTTTGTTGTTGTATCTTAGATGATGAGTAATTGTGAAGTTAGTGTAATAAGTTTATCGTAAGTCCATATCCATGCTTGTCACAGTCTGAAGAATCATACTGGTTCATTTGGGGAGAGTTCCGTAGGCACGAGTAATTCGCTTTGTTATTGATACTTTGTTATTGCCTTCTATATGGAAATTGGAAAAAATGGTTTTTCATAGCTTAGTTCTTTGTACCAGATTAACTTTGTCATTGCCTTCTTTGTTGGTAAAATTCCGAGCCTTAGGCATGAGTAATTCTTTCCTGTGCTAACATGGGATTTGCGTATGTTAGTGTCAGTGACGGAGAGTTGTGTTAGGAATGCCTTGTATTCCTTAGTCCCACATTGGTTAATTATGTTATTCCCGTTTTCGTAGCCTATTATAAATAGGGCTTTGGGGAACTTCTAAAGTATCTTTTTGGGCTTTCATATTGTGGTCTTTTTAGAGTTACGGATTATAGCCGGCTCTTTGTATCTCTTCTGAGATGGTATTCGGCTTATTCTGAGATGGGGGCCTATGCTTTATCAGTTGCTGAGACAGTTGAGTATGAGGAGCCTTCAAGTTATACGGAAGCTGTTTCGAGGATTGAGTCTGCACAGTGGTTTGTTGCTATGAATGAGGAGATTGAGTCTCTTCAGAAGAATCAAACATGGGAATTAGTAGAACCGCTGAAAGGGAAGAGGATTGTTGGGTGCAAGTGGGTCTTCAAGCGCAAACCAGGTATTCCAGGGGTAGAAGATGCTCGGTTCAAAGCTCGGCTAGTGGCGAAAGGATACAGGCAAAAGGAAGGTGTTGATTACAATGAGGTATTTTCACCAGTTGTAAAACATAGTTCCATTCGCACTTTACTTGCTATTGTTGCATGTTATGATCTTGAGTTAGAGCAACTTGATGTCAAAACTGCATTTTTGCATGGCAAGCTTGAGGAACAGATTTATATGCGTCAACCTGAGGGATTTGTTGTTTCTGGTAAGGAGGATCACGTTTGTTTACTTCATAAATCTTTGTATAGCCTCAAACAATCCCCTAGGCAGTGGTATAAGCGGTTTGATACTTTTATGATAAGCCAGTCATATTCTAGGAGTGAGTATGACAGTTGTGTGTTTTTTCGAAAACTTCAAGATGGTTCATTTGTTTATCTACTGTTGTATGTTGATGATATGCTTATTGCTGCTAAGAGTGTATCATAAATCAACAGTTTGAAACAACAGTTAGGTGGTGAATTTGAGATGAAAGATTTGGGTGCCGCAAAACGTATTTTGGGTATGGAGATTTGCAGAGATCGAGTAGCTGGCAAATTATTTTTGAATCAGAAGTCTTATGTTCTAAAAGTGCGTGAGCGCTTTGCCATGCAGAACTCGAAGCCAGTCAGTACTTCTTTGGCAGCACACTTTCGACTTTCAGTTGAGTTGTCACCACAGTCGGAGAATGAGGAGAAGTATATGTCTCAGGTTCCATATTCGTGCGCAGTTGGGAGCCTTATGTACGCCATGGTATGTACTCGTCCTGATATTTCACATGCAGTTAGTGTCGTTAGTCGTTATATGGGACGTCCAGGAAAGGCACATTGGGAGGCTGTGAAATGGATACTACGGTATTTGTGCGGAACTGCAGGTGTTGGTCTATTGTTTAGGGTTGCCAATTCTGGTGATCATACTGTTGGTTATGTTGATTCGGATTTTGTTGGTGACCACGATAAGAGGAGGTCTCTGACAGGTTATGTCTTTACTCTGTCCGGAAGTGCCATTAGTTGGAAAGCTACTTTACAGGCTACAGTCGCGCTATCTACAACAGAAGCGGAGTATATGGCCATTGCTGAAGCTGTGAAGGAGGCATTGTGGATGAGAGGTTTGCTTTGTGAGCTTGGTCTTGCACAGGGTGTGAGTTCAGTATTTTGTGATTCGCAGAGTGCTATACATTTGACTAAAAATCTGATGTATCATGAGAGGACCAAACATATCGATGTCAGGTATCACTTTGTTCGGGATATCATCTCACAGAAGCAAGTTGAGGTGAAGAAAGTGCGTACGGCAGATAACCCAGCAGATATGTTGACTAAACTAGTTCCGGTTGCCAAGTTCAAGCATTGCTTGGGCTTGCTTGATATTTGCAGTTGATCGCCCCGCGAGTGAGAGGTTAGAAGGGGAGAGCTATATTTGGTGATTTGGTTCAGTGGAATTCAAGTCAAGGTGGAGAATTGTTAGGAATGCCTTTTATTCCTTAGTCCCACATTGGTTAATTATGTTGTTCCCGTTTTTGTAGCCTATTATAAATAGGGCTTTTGGGGAACTTCTAAAGTATTTTTTTGGGCTTTCATATTGTGGCCTTTCTAGAGTTACGGATTATAGCCGGCTCTTTCTATCTCTTCTTCACGTTGGTTAGTGAATCCTCTCTCTCCTCGCCCGTGGACGTACCCATCTTGGGGAACCATGTATATCTTGTGTCTTTGTGATTTCTTATTTAGTTTTCAATTTCTCGTTCTTAGCTTGCATTCATAGCGTTCGTTACAACAAGTTGTGTAGTCTTTGTAACTGAGTAAAATGACAAGGTATTATATTATATGTTTCTGTGACTGACTTGAATGATAGAAGAACCTTCCATTTTTCTTTATATTCAATTGTGTTTCCTTTATATTTATCATAAGTCAAAGCCAGGGTGTGGTTTGATTTTGGAAAAAGAGGTCTTCCGAAAGCCAATTGATCGACTTATGCCTTAATGTTTGATGCTTCTTGGGGCTTCTTTGGTGCAGGGGCGGATCCAGAATTTGGTTGCAGTGGGGTCAAATATCTACCCCACGTATAATTTTTGGAATCTTCAGGGCAAAAATATTATCTTTTGAGGCAAAATTACGAAATACTTCTCAAAACTATACTTGCTCTAGGGGTATTGATAGGTGCTGAAAAGCACCCATTTATTCCCATTAACTTGGGCTTTGTCGGTCCTATCTAGTGTTATTTGACGAGATTTAATTGGTTTGTGGTGTTTCAGGGCTTACGGAGCATTCGGAAAGGATTTGGGGTAATAATCGTGAGTTAAGGATGTTCCGGAGGGTTCCGCGGCGAGAAGAGGAGCGAAAAGGTGAAGGCTGAAAATCTGGTCCGGACCGAAAACTCACTGGTCCGGACGACCAAGGCTGGAGCAACGATCTGGACATGTTGAAATTCTGATCCGGACAAAGGAATCACTAGTCCAGACCAGCAGGCAGTGCACGTCTCAATTAAGCCTACACATAAACCAAATTAATTGGCATTGAGTGGGCCCAGGTATAGTAGGGGATTGGGGAGTTTTGGTTCACATGGAATCATTGTTCCTTTAGGAAAGTTTTGGCACGGCAATTCTGATAAATGTGGACAGAAGGGTTTAAAGGAGGGCTGGACTTTTCAAACGGAATATTAGTTTTAGTTTCGGCCGTGGCAACTGCGGAAGACTATTGAAGGATGGAGGCTAAATCAAGATCAAGTTGTCTCTTTTCCATGGCCGGCTAAGCTTCTTGTCTAAGGTTTCGAATCCACTCCGTCCATGTAACAACAATATACATAGGGTAGGTTTATTTATTCGAATCAAAAGAGATTATCGCTAGGACTTGTAAATCCTAACAATAATCATCAAGAAAATAATCGGGTTATTAAAAGACATAAACTATCCCATAGCACAGACCGTCTCTCAGTAGCATGGTTTAGCCACCTAACGGCACGATCCGTCTTACGAGCATAATCTATTTCAGAACTCCAACCATAATCAATGAAAACCATTGCAAGACTAGGTATTTGAAATCCGGAATACAAATACTCAATAGATAAGAAAAAGTAAAATCAATCCGTTCAATTGAAACGGAAAGGGTTCTTAGTATCACAATCGATTCGAATAATAAAACCAAAACCGTACACAAAAAATATAATCACTTGATACGGAGTTTCATCCTTCCCTAGACAAGAAGTTTAGCCGGCCATGGAAAAGAGACAACTTGATCTTGATTTAGCCTCCATCCTTCAATACTCTTCCGCGGTTGCCACGGCCGAAACTAAAACTAATATTTCGTTCGAAAAGCCCAGCCCTCCTTTAAACCCTTCTGTCCACATTTATCAGAATTGCCGTGCCAAAACTTTCCTAAAGGAACAATGATTCCATGTGAACCAAAACTCTCCAATTCCTTACTATACCTGGGCCCACTCAATGCCAATTAATTTGGTTTATGTGTAGGCTTAATTGAGACGTGCACTGCCTGCTGGTCTGGACTAGTGATTTCTTTGTCCGGACCAGAATTTCAGCATGTCCAGATCGTTGCTCCAGCCTTGGTCATCCGGACCAGTGAGTTTTCGGTCCGGACCAGATTTTCAGCCTTCACCTTTTCGCTCCTCTTCTCGCCGCGGAACCCTCCGGAACATCCTTAACTCACAATTATTACCCCAAATCCTTTCCGAATGCTCCGTAAGCCCTGAAACACCACAAACCAATTAAATCTCGTCAAATAACACTAGATAGGACCGACAAAGCCCAAGTTAATGGAAATAAATGGGTGCTTTTCAGCACCTATCACGCCCTCCAACTTACACTTCGCTAGTCCCTAGCAAAGAAAAGAACTAAACAACTAATGAAAGCAATGAAAGATAGGACATTTGAACCCCCGGGTGCTCTGGTAGGACGAGTTTAGTCTCGTAAAAGTGTGAGGGTTATCAGCAGTGAACACCCACAAACACAGGGAACCTTTCAACACAAAACTACAATTTATCGTGCCACTCATCAGTGTATTATGCAGAGGACACAAAGCTACCACAAAGATATAACAAGACAAATGTAATTCCAAGCGCTAACAATTCAAGAAGAAACTATGGCACTTAAGCTTAGCGTGTGTGAATATGGGCCTCAATCACATATGAACAATAACCAACCACTCTCTCTGGACCGAGTTTCGACTTCAATTCTCACCGTGTCATGCACTCACAAATGAAATCACTCGAAACAAGGTGCATTATGAACTCTCGAGTGTGCGGTGTGGAGGTTACGTAACGGAAAGCAAAGTACTCCGCACACTATGACACGAAAAAAACGCTTCATATAGTGGACACACAATCTTATGAACAAAATGCCAAGCAATGGAACTCTCCACCAATCAAACCTCAATCCAACACCCCTAAGATCAAACAGGACTTTATTCAAGATTATAGCGTTAGGGATGAGATAATATATCAAGGCTAGGGTAAAAATAAATTCAAGTGTGAGAGAATAGGCAAGTATTTCAACTAAACCGGGCAAATATGTAATGTGAACCCCGCTAACATTAATTCAAATTCCACTTTATCTCTCCTTCTAATCCTTTAACATCTTTCAATCACGAAGCAGCCATTCCTTTTTTTTTTTTTCAACTTATCAGTGCCCCTTTTTCTCTTTTTATTTTATTTTGTTGTGTTTCTTTTTTTTAAGGGACACCACCAATACTCCACAAAATTCAACAGTCTATCCAAAAATTAACCTTTACATTCTCGCCTTTCTCCAAACACAATATGGAAGGTGGAGCTAACCAAGAAAAGGCTAAATGTATAAGGCTCAATGTGGCTCGCAAGGGATAATGTGAACACAAAGGAACAAACTAGCCCAAATATCACAAAAGTGCCTATAATCCTCTCACTGGGGTGTAACATCCATGTGACAAATTAACCAAAACCAAGAGATATTGTTATGCATTTAAGTTCCAACACTCGGCGACCAAAGATGATGAGATTGGCAACAAATGCATTTCTTTCCATGACAAACAAAGAGTTTATTCGACACCACTCCAACAAAAAGCTTAAGGCACGAAAGCTCACTCGGGCATAAGTCTCCACTAATCATAGCCTTTAAGAACAGTCAAAGCACAACTCACAAGCAATCAAGGCCTAACGTGCAATGTGCAAAACTGCTAAAACAAAAGTGCCAACAGTCTAGCAAGTGAAACTACTCTGCCAAAAAGATATCAAAATGGTAGCAACATGCCTATACTCAAGTAATTAACAAGCGAGCACAACAAATATCAATCTCATGCAGAAAGGCTCTTTTTTTAATTTTCAGTTTGCTCAATTTTTTTTTAAGACTCTAAACAAAATATTAAAGAAAGCACCCGAAGTATTCTCCGCCTCCAACTTAGACTAGTCACTGCCCTCAGTGATTGCAAAGACACTAAAAGAAATAAGACAATGAAAAGAAAGAGGGAGGAAAGATATAACCTCGAGCGGAGAACTAAGCAGAAAAGAGTATGGCTGCCGAGAGGCCCCCCAACTTGAACGAAACAACTTGCAATGTTAGTCCTCACAAGAAACAAAAAAAAGAAAAAGAAAAAAAACAAAACAAACTAACAAAAAAAATGACAGAAAAATGCTTGACAAAAATTAAAAACTAAAAATTAAAATCCACCGCTTTCTTCACGCGAAAGACACAGGTACTACTTTTCTCACTTGCCAAAAACTGTGGTTCCCTACTCGTTGGAAGAGCAATATGCGTAGGATTCAACGATATCTTGAGAAGTGGTGCCATCATCGAATAGGCTGTCACTCTCTCTGGGGCTGCCAGATTCCTTACCCACCACTCGGCTTATGAAGCAATCTCCGCCAAGCTGGACACTAAAGTCAGATGGTTCAGACAGATTTCTCGCTGCTAACTACGCGCCTGTCGCCAAACCGAACCTCCTAAGTACTACATACATAGCTTTGACAAGGTGGCTATACCAGACCGTGGGAAGCCGTTCGAGTACGACAAACACTGGAGGTATCTCATCCTCCAAGGATTTAAAGTCTCCTAGACTTGTCACGATCTACCTCACACTCAACGGTCTAAGAACAGTTTTATCCTCCTCTTAAAATTTTGGCGCCGTTGCCACAAAAATATACGTGGTTCCCCAAAACCAGGTACGTCCACGGGAGAGAGAGCGGCTACTGTTCTTTATTATCACAGTATCATCCGTTGTAGTGACAGCAGCTCCACCTACAACTGTACTCCCTACCAACCTGTAGATATTTCCAGGAACCTTAGAACCTTTCATAATTACCATGGTACCATTCGTTACCCTCATAACTCCACCTTCTGTTTTATAACCACAGCCGTTAGAGTCTAAGGTTCCTAACGAAATCAGATTCTTCCTCAAATCTGGAACATGTCTAACATCCCCCAAAGTTCTCACAACACCATCAAACATTCTGATCTTTATTGTGCCTATTTCTATGACTTTACACGATGCATCGTTACCCATAAGAACATTACCATAATTCACTGACCTGTATGTGTTGAACCAATCCTTGTTAGGAGACACGTGAAACGAACATGCTGAATCCAGAATCCACGAATCTGCGCGTGATCCCGCTTGCCATAGTGTGGTTCCGCCACTGCTTTGGTGACTTGAAGAGTCTACCACAATTTTTGAAAGTGCTGTAGGCACGAGTAATTCAATATTTAAGACGGTCCTTGAAGTAGAGGAATATGAGCACATAAACGTAGAATCTATTATGAATTGTTAGTCCCAGACCTTTACCAAGAAAGTTTGTTAAATTTGAAAAAAGGCTAACACCCATCCCACATTTGCGACAAGTAACTGATTGTGGAGTGATGATATTTGATTAGTGCTTTTTGTTAGTAATACAACAGATTTGGCCTAAATTCATTTTTTTAGGGTTCATAGATGATTTCATTTTGTTCATAGTATTTTTAAGGTACAATTAAGCAGCTGGATGGCTATTAATCAGAAATTCCTTCAACTCCATCTTTAATGGGATTTGGCAACTGTAATGTTGTTAAAATCCTTCTTACACTTACTGAGATTGGAGTTGAATTTGTGTTCTTTGGTTGTTGATGAACACGAAATGTAGTATTAAAAGTCCCTCATACTTGCATTTTTAGTCTGCACTTAATAGTTATTATTGACTCATGTTTTGTAGGTATTTTGGGACTTGTCGCATAAAAAGGCTTTGTCCGTGACTTAAAAAAAGAGGATTTTGAATTGGGTTTTGAAAGAGAATAGAAAGGCAGCTCATGTTTGGACGGATTGTACGTGTATGGCGGGACCGAATACTGGTGTTTGATCACCACCATATATACCTAATATTATTATACAATTAGGAAACATATTATTCTTTATTTGGGGTAGTGGTTCACATTATTAGGGAAGCAAAATCAGAAAAGGTTTTGTTTTCCTTTAAAGGAACTCTCTGCTAGCCTTATAAAAAGAAAACAAGTCGAAGCAGAGGAGTATCCGAGACCACGCCTTAGCAATATTTCGGCCAACAAAGCAGCAGCAGGACCATCACGGATATCTCGAGCAGCAGTGGAAAAGGAAAAAGCTAGGAAAATTTCTAATCTTTGTAAGCTTAGTTTCATGGAGTTCTTTTATTATACAATTATGTTTTTGTACTCCATGAGTGGCTAAATTCTTAAACTAGGGTTGAGGATGAAGCCCCATTAATGACTATTATTTATATATTCATGAGATTTGTTTTTACCCAAATATGTGGTTTCAATTATGATTAAATTGTTCTTACTCCAAATCAACTGTGAGGGATAAATTCTGGATATGAGTTCAATCATGTTTTTCTCATGATTTGGAATTGTCTTTAACATTGAAAGCTGGTTTTTCATCGTTAATTATAAAACTAGATATTTAGTGTGATTTGTTAAAAGCGGATACAATTAATGATTTGGTTTTATACTTACGAGCGGAGAGGAACAAACATTAGACTTTTTGATGAACTTTCACGATGATATTTTCCATGGTAACAGAATTAGCTTTCAGATTATCATGAAGAAATTTTGGGTAAAGTTAATGATCATGAATATATAATGATACGAGTTAATGGGTGTGGATTCCGAAACCTTAGTTTTTTCCTTTAATTAAAAAGAAATTTCAGTTTCCACATCTTTGATAATTTAGTTCATTGTCTTTACTTTTCACTTTTAGTTTAAAAATCAATCACAACTTTTTGTCAACTAGGTTAGGATTCAATCACTTTAAAATTATTTAGTTTTCCTATTAAAAAATCACGAGTCCCTGTGGGTTCGACCTCGCTCTTGCATTACTATACTTCGGTACGATTCGTGCGCTTGCGAGTACAATAAAATTTCACATCAAGTTTTTGGCGCCGTTGCCGGGGACTTAATTATTTTTAGGAAATCTAGTGATTTGAATTGATTTCACTCTTCTACTAGTTTAGTTAGCATTGAAAAAGAAAACTGAAAAAAAAAATAAAATAAAAATTCCCGTGAATCTCTGATTAGTAGTAATTTCCTTTTGTCACTAATTATTTTTGTGCGTGCTGTCTCTTTATTAGTCCCACAGTAGAGCCATCTTTTTATTTGTTTTTATCGGCCAAGATTTCCAAGTTGGCTACGGGGCTGATCTATTGCAATTACTCTGAGAACCATTGCAATTTCCGTGCACCACGGTGGTTGGAGTTAGAAGCAACGCATTAAAGGTTAGTCAGTAGCTAGAACTTAATTCACTGTCACTATTTATTTATTTATTTATTTAATTTTTTTTTATTAACGTGTTAGTGCTTCAGTTTTTGAAAAGAAAAAAAAAATATATCATTTTGCTCACTATCAGCTTACTTTACTCTACGTCTTGATGCGTTAGTTTTTCTGATAATTGACGTAAGCTACCTTAGATTTTCATTTTGATAAGTAGTAAAGAGCATCCTGTCATTCTTCCAAAGTCTTGACTGTTTGTCCAAAAAAAAAATTTTATTCATTTTACTTCTGTTGCATTTTTTATTTTTATTTTCGGTTGTTTCACTTATTTGCTTTCATTCATAAGTTTATGTTTGGTTGCCGTTTGAAAAATAGAATTAATACCTCTTGATCCGGAAATTGAGAGAACCTTTAGACGTAGCTTAAAAATTCAAAGAGTGGAACATACTCAAATAAAAATGGCGGAACTTGCAGAAGCTACAAAACCTTTAAGGGAATTGTTCTCACCCGTAACCACAAATCCTCCTTCTTGTATTGTGTTACCCACGACAAATGCGACACATTTTGAGCTGAAACATCACGTAATACAACTTCTTCCTCAATTTCATGGGATTGAACGAGAGGATCCATACATGCATGTCAAAGACTTTCTTGAAATTTGTGCTACCTTTAGGTTTCAAAATTTTTCTGAGGAGTCTGTTAAATTGCCTTTTTTTTTTCTTCTCACTGAAAGATAAAGCAAAGGCATGGTTAAATTCTCTACCCCCTGGTTCAATCACTTCATGGGACATCCTCGTTAAAAAGTTTCTTTCAAAATTCTTTTCAATGTCTAGAACAACTACTCTAAGGAGGGAGATTACTGATTTCTGTCAAGCAGACCATGAAAAGTTTTATGAGAGTTGGGAGAGATTTAAAGATCTTATTTTAAAGTGCCCCCCTCATGGTTTTGAAACATGGAGACTTGTTCAATTTTTCTATAATGGTTTAACTTAGTCTAATCGCAATATGATTGAATCAATGAATGGTGGTGATTTTTAAATCTTAGGGGTGAGGCAGCTTATGAGTTTCTTGAAAATTTGTCTGAGAGATCTCAACAGTGGGATTTTACTTCTCATCGAGACAAACCAACTTCCACACCTAAGAGAGGGGGATTATATGAGGTAAAAGAAGATTCGGATATGAGAGTAAAGTTAGATAATCTTACTCGAAAGGTTGAGGCGTTAGTTTTAAGTAAAACTATGGAGTCAGCCAATCAAGTTCAAAGTGAGGGGTGTTCTCTTTGCGGTAATCACATGCACACAATGCAAACATGCCCTTCCATTATTGGATATTCTGAAAGCTATGTTGAACAAGCAAACGCACTTAATAATTATGGAAAATCATTTGCTAGTCCTTTTTCGGAAACATACAACCAAAATTGGCGAAATCATCCAAGCTTTTCATGGCGTCAAAACCAACTTTCTACAAATATAGGTGGGCAACCTTTCCATTCACAAAATCAATCTCCCCCAGGTTTTCGTCCTCCTACACAATCATATCCTGCTCAATCTCAGCCTTTTTATGCTCCAACTCCCGTGTCTCAATCGAATTTCCAATCAGTTGCACCACAACAACAGTCATCCTTAGAGGACACTCTTAAAGCATTCATGGCTGAAATGAAAAGTACTACTCACTTGAATACTCAAGCCATCGCTAAATTGGAAAATCAAATGGGTCAATTGGCTAGTCAAGTGGCAGAGAGAGAGATCGGAAAATTCCCTAGTCAGCCGATACCTAATCCAAAAGGACAATTTGCTCTTAGCAAACCCTTTAACTCTACCTATAAGCATGAGCAGGTTCAATCCATTGTAACCCTCAGGTCAGGAAAACAGGTTGACAACCAAGTAAGTATGCCAATAGAGAAGAGTTTAGAGGAGTTTGAGACAGAAGAAAGGCAGAGTAGTCCCATCAAAGATCAGGAATCTAGTCCTCCTCGACCTCCAAAAGCACCCCAACTTAGGAGTTTCATTCCTAAAGCTCCATATCCTAAACGACTAGTAGCCCCTAAGAAAGGTGTAGACCATGGAGATATTCTAGAGGTGTTTAAGCAAGTTAGAATCAATGTTCCATTTCTAGATGCTATTCGACAGGTTCCTTCATATGCCAAATTTTTAAAAGACCTAGTCTCCATAAAGAGAAAGACAAGCGTCCCTAAAGAAGTAGTGTTGACCGAACAAGTTAGCTCCATTATCCAACACAAAATTCTCGTCAAGTATAAGGACCCTGGGTGTCCTACAATTTCGTGCACGATTGGTAATCATCACATTGAGCGAGCTTTGTTGGATTTAGGAGCCAGTGTCAATTTACTACCGTATTCAGTTTACTTGCAATTAGGTTTGGGGGAGTTAAAACCCACTTCAGTAAGGCTTCAATTGGCTGATGGATCCGTTAAAATTCCTAAAGGCGTTATTGAGGATATTCTAATAAAAGTTGACAAATTTTATTTTCCTGCAGACTTGATAGTCTTAGACACTCAACCTGTCCAAAACTCAAAGGGGCACATTCCTGTCATATTAGGCCGTCCTTTCTTGGCCACGTCTAATGCTCAAATTAACTGTAGGAATGGTGTGATGAAAATGTCATTTGGTAACATGACTGTTGATCTTAATATTTTTGACATTGACAAACAGTCACCATGTGAGGATGAGGTGAGTGCAGTTTACATGATAGATAGCCATGTTAAAGAACAATCTCCATCACGTTATGAGGATCCTTTTGAAGCATGTCTATATCATTTTAATGACATTGATGAAGACTCTACGATTGAATCTGTCAACATGTTTTTAGAGTCTTTCATAGATATTAGTTGGCAGAACTCGTGCTTTGTAGAGCCACAATCTAAAGAGATTGTCCCAAGTTTGTGGGATGAACAAAAGTCAAATTTTGAATTAAAACCTTTGCCCCTAGATCCTAGTGTTGAAATTGTGGGACCAACAGAAATTATGTCAATTGTCGTTACCCCAAATAATGATCAAATTGAAGAGGAAAAGATAGTCAACGAGAATGACCAATGCAGTAAAGAATTTGAGTGTGATTTTGTCATTAGAGCAGAACCCATACTTTCTAGTCATAGAATTGTTAGAGGCACGTTTCTGCAAGCAAACATTTCCTTGGTATGCTGAATCTTTCTATCATGTGAGTAACCTTACACTTTTGACTAAATTGGTTTCACAATTAAGTAAACAATTGTTAATCGGGTCGGAAAAATTTTGTTGGGCAAATCCATGTATTGTTAATTACAAAAAGCGGATAAAAGGAAGTGACTTGGTGATGATATTTCACTTGGCATACATTTTTCATTGGAGTAACCCACAACTATTCCGTCTCTTGCTCTATGATAATGGTGGGCAACTCGTTGGTCTATTTGGATTAATGCACAAATCAAACAAAAACAAAACAAAACAAAAAAAAGGGAGTTATTTATTTATTTCTTTTAACTTATTTTTGTTTAGTGCATTTTTTTCCCCCTTCTTGTGTTTCTAGAATTTCTTTTGCAGGTGTCACACAGTTCAGTTTTATCGCGCTTACCAGGTGCATCTTACCCTTTATCACTTTTATGTCCTAGTCTATCTCTTTTTAAGCTTTTGCATTCATGACATTGAGGACACTGTCATATTTAGGTTTGGGGGAGGGTTCACCTATTATTTATATGTTTGTTCTGTGCATAGACACCATAGTATATTATTTTTGTTATCTTCAAAAAAATTAAAAAAAAAGAAGTAAAAATTGAAATTTTTTCAAAAAAAAGATTTTGGATACTTGATTATGATTTCCGACGTGGTTGTTAGTTTTTGATTAGTGCTAGTTTGATTATCGCTCAAGTTGGAGTCTTGATATGATTTTATTGATAAAGTTAAACTTGTGAACATAAACATTGATAAGAGACACGTAGCTGGTTTGTATCACTTGTGTTTGGATAGCGATTAATCACTTGTGTACATGCCTTTGCACGAGCACTATCACACTTAGAGTTGGATTTGACCTCGAGTGCCGTACATATATTCTTGATGCCTCAGTAAGAGTTAGATGTCTTATTAGAAAGCTTAATGTCCTTTCCCCAAAGAAAAAAAAAGTAAAAAAAAAGAATGAGAATAAAGTGCATGCTTTTTCGGGCTTTTCACTTAGTAACCGGGCCTCTTGCCTCAGTAAGCAGTGAGTGTTCGCGTCAAACAGTGGAGAGTTCCGCGATTGTCATGTGTGGTTAGCTTGGGTTCGTAGCCTTTTTGACTCGAGTGATTAAGTCTGTTGGGGTGTTCTCTACATCTAGTGCCCTAAAGCCATCTGGTTTGGGTGTCACTGGCCTAAAGCTCGCTACAAGGGTCAATTAGAAAGCTTAAGGGACCAAGGCATTGCACGACCACAAGAAAACAAAATATAGCAAAAAAGAAAAGAAAAGAAAAGAGAAAAAAAAAATATGAATAAAGGGAGGGGCTATAATTTGATATAAGCATTTTAATGAGTATTGAGGCATTGAAGGTGCGTGTATTGTTTTCGAGGTTAATGAACATCTTTGTGTGACTTTTCACTTTACACGCATGCCTTGTGATTTTTCCCTATACAGATATATGTGCAAGGAACAATTATTGTGCTGATTCAGATTGGAATGTTCATTTATTTAACTTTGTTAATGAATGAAATATCTTGCCTCTAAATTGTGTTATTCTCACGCTAGTTACTTTGAGAGGCCATAGACTATGTTTTGGAATTCTAATCAAGTGTCATCTTCTTAAGAATTTTGTGGGTATATTCACGGCAAACCCTCACGAGACTATAACTCGTCCACTAGAACAACCTAGGGGTTTAAAGGCTTATTGCATATGCTAAATACAATCGGACTCCTCCGAAAAAGGATTGGTTAGTAATTTTTATTTCTTTTGTTATCTTATTTCTTTTGCTCGAGGACTAGCAAAATGCTGGTTTGGGGGTATTTGATGAGCACAAAATATTGACATATCGAGATACCTATATCATATATTGTTAGTTCTTTATTGTGCTTAACTAGACTAGTTATTATCTTTATGATCATTTTACAATGAATTATTCAATTTGCAGGAAAAGATGATAACAACTTATATTTCTGTCATTAGATTCAATGCAAAGCCTGTGATCAAAATAAATTCAAGGGTCGGGTCCAAAGAAGGAAATTAATGAGCTAATTCAAGTGGGTCCAATGAAGAATTGGCATAGTGAAGTAGGAAGATTTGGTTTCCATGAATCAAGGTTTTGCACGTGGCTTTGTAGCAATAGCTAA
>WJXA01000149.1:0-28260 GCA_014282245.1 Rhododendron simsii | reverse complement strand
CACATACGTGCAAAACGACCCATGAGAATAGATGGAATTCGAAAAATATGTTCAAAAATGCCAAAGAGCGACAGACACCTTAAAGGACACAAAAGGGACACGAAGAAACAAGATAAGACTCTATTATGTCCTGGACTGAAACCGACACCTCCATACAGTCACATTAGGTCATCATGACCTGTATGGCATGAGAGAATGGGGGGAAACTCCTTGAAACGAGTTTTGACTCCCTAGAACGGCCTTTTGAATTTGAAACGAGCCACCAAGGGTCCGAAATCTTCGTTAAACGCAATTTTTCGAATCCGGCGCTTGGATACAGTCACATATGCTTATAATGACTTGCTGGAACCATAAAAGTTGCAAGGTGACCGTTGGAACCCAAAACGACCAAGGTTGGGCAGTAGCTGCTGTAATCTGTCAAATTGCAGGTTGAACCGTCGCGCGATGGAATGAAACAATCGTGCGATGGAATGGTTTGAACAGTCGCGCGATGGAGTGACATCATCGCGCGATGGTTTAGGCACACCAGGCCACCTTTATTTGACCATCTCAGAAGTTTTTATGGGACGGTGCAGAGATGCCTTGTTTGCAGAAGAAAGGACGATGCAGCAAAGACTTTTGCTTTGAGAAGGGGAAGTGTTTCACGCATTCTGGCTATAAAGAGACTGGCACTTCATTCAGTAGAAGCATTCTCCTGGTAGTTTTCCACAAAAACCAAGATGGCGAACAACCTCCCAGTGTTGATTAATCCATGGCTTACTGCTTTTGTTGCTGGAGATTGGCTCTCATTCCGATCTCACGAGCTGGCTGCATTTTGTTTTCTCCGTGATGTAAGGGTTCGTCCTGAGCTTCTGATGGCGGCCCTGCAATTTTGGGATCCGGAGGTCCATGTGTTTAGGTTTGGGGTCAACGAGTTGTGCCTGACTGTGGAGGAATTCCAAGCATACCTCCAAGGTGTTGCCTCGAGTGTGATTGTCGTGCCGCCTTACCGGAAGAATATGCCAAAGCTCCTTCAAACCAGTCTTGACATCACTAGGGGAGCGGCCGAAAGTTTGCTAGTCGGAGGACAAATCAACATCATGCGCCTAATGGAATGGTACGGGCCAGAAGGGGATGTAGAGGATATGGCTTTGCAGGCTAGGCGTCGCTTCGCCTTAACAATCAGCGTGCTGGCTGCTTATTTACTGGTGTCTCCGAATGGGCAGGTGAACCCTTCGCTGGTGAGCGTTGCTGCTCAAATGGGTTCTCGAAGGAATGTGGTGCCGCTTGTCCTGGCTGAAACACTCATGGGGTTGGACTTGGTTTCCACGGGTCAAACAAACGTCTTTGGCGGTAGCCCACTTCTGTTGCAGGTAAGTTCTCACTCAGCTCACCTTTTTCTGTTTTTTTCGCACATTCTGCTTTTACCTCGTCTCTCAGCTAAGGCTATACCAGAGTTTCTCACTTGTTTTTCCGCTCAAGTTTTATGTGGTTTCTGACTTGTTTTTCCGCTCTTGCAGCTTTGGTTGTCCGACAAGTTGGGATTGCTCACTGCGCCAGAAGCAAATTGGCCTCATCTGCCCGGCCGAATGCATCAGCGAGGTATGATTTACCCGGAAATGACTGTGCATCAATGGTACACGTTCATGAGAGAAATGTTACCGAATGAGATCATCTGGAGGCATGAGGCCCTGAACATCCCGGATATGGCCTTGAATTCTGCAGGTTTTGAGAGAATGGTGATAGCTGGGCTGACCGCTTTCACATTCTACATTCCTGGCCGTATTCTCCGTCAGTTGGGAATAAGCCAAGGGCTTCACCGAGCTGGGATTGAGGACTTCCAAGTCCCTGCCTTTACCTTCCAGAACCTGAGAGGATACGAGCACAATTGGGGTCTGAGACAACTCGGAGGAGCTGACCCAGATTTCAGCACAGAGCTTATGCCCCGATATCGAGCATGGCTAAAAAGAGAGATTGCAAGCAGGCAAAACAACAACTGACTCTTCGACAGACTCGAATGATCTAGAATAAACTGTGAGCCTGTTAAGGCCTCGAGCATTTTATTCTGTTTTTTATGCTTAACTGTTTGTGTAAGACTGCTCAGCTTGTGTAATAGAAGTTATAATTAAAATAAAAGTGAAAATTAGAGAGCTTTCCTCGTTTGTTTCAAGTGTTGAACCACAGCATTGCGCGAACATCGATCCGAACTCTGGTAATAGGGAACCGTGGATCAAGTTGATTGATTATGACCGAATCTCACAGAGAGATTGCCTACGTATCCCTTTTCAAGGAATCAGGTCAAAACGTAGTTCAGGCAAAGGTTCGCTCGGGTGTTTTAGCTCTCCTTTTACGCTCTAACTTTTGCCTAGAACCGCCCGTGCGGGTTTTCGGTCTAGCGAGCTGCTTGATTGATGCCTATTTATTTTTGCCTAAACCGCCTTCTCAGGTTTTCGGTCTAGCAGGCTTGCTCTAACTTTTGCTTGAAACCGCCCACCCTTGTGGTTTTCGGTCCAACGAGCTTCTCTCAGGGAAAGTAACGCTTGAGTTGATCCAGGTTAACCAGAGTGTTGAACTCGTTGCCATCAAGATCAATGAGCTGAGCTGCTCCCCCAGAAAGGATGGTCTTAATGATGTACGGTCCGGAACGCTTAGGTCGGAACTTACCGCGGGGATCGAAAACTGGCGCTCGAATCTCCTTCGTGACCATGTCACCTTCAATTAAGTCTCTAGACTTCACCCTCTTGTTAAATGCCCGGGCAATTCTCCGTTGATACCCCTGAACATGATACAAAGCCCGGAGCCTTCGTTCATCAAAGAGCATGAGTTCAGCGAATCTCCCACTGAGCCATTCAGATTCCGAAAGTTCCGATTCTACCGCAATCCTCAGAGACGGTACCTCGAGTTCTATTGGGAGAACTGCTTCCATTCCGTAGACTAAGGAATAAGGGGTTGCCCCTGTTGATGTTCGGATCGACGTTCGATACCCCCAAAGAGCTAGAGGCAGCTGCTCGTGCCAGTCCCTGGCGGACTCTGCAGATTTCTTGATGATGGTTTCGATATTCTTGTTTGCCGCTTCAACTGCTCCATTTGTCTGAGGGCGATAGACGGTCGAGTGATGGATCTGGATTTTGAATTCTTCAAAAAGCTCCAGAACTCTACCCTTGAAATGAACCCCATTGTCTGAGACGAACGCCTGCGGAACTCCATATCGATAGATGATATTCTTCCTGATGAAATGAGCAACTTGGACCGCAGTTAGGGTCTTGTATGATTCAGCTTCGACCCACTTAGTGAAATAATCGATCGCTACTAGGATAAACCTGTGACCATTTGAAGCAAAAGGTCTGACCATGCCGATGACATCGATGCCCCACACAGAGAAAGGCCAAGGCGAAGCCATGCCAAATAAGTTAGAGGGTGGAACATGCATCAGATTAGCATGGATTTGGCACTTGTGACATCGCCGCACATAATCCACACACTGAGATTCCATAGTAGACCAGAAGTAGCCTTGACGCAGAATTTTCCTAGCAAGCATGACACCGCTCATGTGGGGACCGCAAATCCCTTCGTGGATTTCTTCCATAATTCTGACAGCTTCAGCACCATTGACGCAGAGTTTGTGCATCCCACAATGAGATCTCCTGTATAACCTCCCTCCACAGATGATGTAATGAGCAGCAATCCTTCGTAACGCAGTTTGGTCCTTCTGAGAAGCATCAGATGGGTACAAACCACTCTCAATGAAGTTCCATATGTCATGGTACCAGGGTAGGCCATCATCCACATCATCGATGGCGTTGACGCATTGATAAGCGGGATGGTCCCGCTGCTCGATTAAGATAGGACGGAGCTTGACACCTAGTGGCAGTTCAACCATGGATGCCAGGGTAGCAAGTGCATCAGCGAAATGGTTCTTCAACCGGGGAATATGAGTGAAAGTCACCTTATTGAAGCGAGGGATTAATCCCTCCAAGTCCTGATGGTAAGGTTTCAATCTCTCTTCGCGTACTTTCCAGTCTCCATTGGCCTGAGACACAACAAGATTTGAGTCCCCAATGACTTCAAGCTTCTCCACACCGAGTGCGAGCGCAGCTTCCATTCCCACAATGCAGGCCTCATATTCAGCTTGGTTATTGGTGACATCAAAATTAAGCTTGAACGCAAGCGGAATATGAGAGTCGTCAGGAGTGACTAGCAAAACCCCGATTCCGAACCCCTTCTGATTGGCTGCCCCATCGAAGTAAAGAGTCCAAACATCCTCAACGACTGTCAGCACTTCCTCGTCCGGGAATGCGAAGTCTGAATCCTCAGGCCCCTCCACGGGGTGGTCAGCTAAGAATTCTGCAATGGCACGTCCCTTTACTGACTTTCTTGTAACGTACTCGAGATCAAACTCCGCTAAGAGAAGCAACCAACGTGCTAACTTACCAGTAAGCGCAGGTTTCTCAAACAGATACTTGAGAGGATCCATTCTAGAAATCAGCTTCACTGGGTAAGCCAGCATGTAGTGTCTTAACTTCTTAGATGCCCAGACAAGGGCCCAGCATGTCTTTTCTAAGGCGGTATAGCGTTCCTCGGCTCCAACCATCTTCTTGCTCAGGTAGTAAATAGCTTTCTCTATTCCCTTGTCCCCTTCTTGAGCTAGCAAACATCCCATGGACGTAGGACTCACAGATAAGTAGAGAATGAGAGGTTTTCCTGGTATAGGCGGCATGAGAACAGGCGGGTTCTGTAGATAGTTCTGGATCGAGATGAAAGCTGCTTGGCACTTTTCTGACCATACGAACGGGGTATTCTTCTTGAGTAGTCGAAACATCGGCTCGCAAGTTAAGGTTAACTTAGCGATGAATCTGCTGATGAACTGAACCTTCCCCAGAAAACTTCGCACCCCCTTTTCAGACTCAGGCGGCTTCATTTCGCGTATTGCTTTGATTTTTGACGGATCAACCTCAATCCCACGGGAAGTGATCATAAAACCCAGCATTTTGCCTGCTGTGACTCCGAAGGTGCACTTCTGAGGATTAAGACGCATCCGGAACTTGCGGAGTCTTTCGAAAAGCTTCCTTAACACGTGGACATGCCCTTCCCGAGTTTTTGACTTGGCAATCATATCATCAACGTAGACCTCAACCTCTTTGTGCATCATGTCATGCAAAATAGTCGTGGCAGCTCTTTGATAAGTCGGGCCAGCATTCTTCAAACCAAACGGCATAACCAAGTAGCAGTAAGTTCCCCACTCAGTGATGAAGGTCGTCTTCTCGCGGTCTTCGGGTGCCATGAGAATCTGATTATAGCCTGAGAAACCGTCCATGAACGAAAGCAAAGCATGCCCTGCAGTATTATCCACCAGCACATCGATGTGTGGCAAGGGAAAATCGTCTTTGGGGCTTACTTTGTTCAAGTCCCGGAAGTCAACACAGACACGAATCTGGCCATTTTTCTTAGGAACAGGGACGATGTTGGCCACCCAAGTGGGATACTGAGAGACTGCGAGGAAACCAGCGTCAATCTGCTTGGTGACTTCCTCCTTGATTTTCTGCACCCAGTCCGGTCGCATCCGTCTGAGCTTCTGTTTCACTGGCTTAGCATCGGGCAACAGGGGGATTCAATGCTCCACTATCTCAGGATCGATGCCGGGCATGTCTTGATGAGACCATGCAAAGATGTCGCTGAATTCAGTGAGGAGCTCTTTGAACTCACGATGCTCCTCCGGATCTAACGTGGAGCCCACTTGAATCATCCGAGGATCACTCTCATCTTTCAAGTTTATTAAGATTATCTCTTCTTTTAATGGCTGAGCATGCCTTTCGTCTTCCCTTTCAATGAAAGCACGGATTTCCTTGGGGATGTCCCCATCAAAATCTATCCCTTCATCGTCAGGGTCGACACAGTTTATATAAAGATCATTCAAATAGTCAGAAGAGGAGTCCTTCATTTCATAAGACCCTGCAGGGTCGCCAAGTACAAGGGAGTCGAACTCGAAGTAAAAGCTATGACGTGGAAGGCCGAGAGGCACAAACTCCGACTCAGAGCTAGATTTAGACTCAAAAGACCTGACAGACTCAGTGTCGGACTCAGCTATGTCATCAATGCAAGTAAGGCGCGGCTTGAAAATGCAATTTTTAAGGCTTCCCTTAGCTTCCACGATAAGAGAGGTGGGATCCTCGAGGGCGTCGGGCCCGAGCATAAGCACTTCGGCTTCCTCGGCTTCCTTGGCCAAACCCACTTGAGAGAATTCACGGAAAAGCTGCTCCAAGCTCCCCTGATCGAAAGATCCCAGCCAATCAGTCTTCGGCTTGGGTAGGCTAAGCTTCCTCTTGAATTCTGCACTAGCTGGCTCTTCGTCACTAGAAGACCAGGTATCATCCGCGAATATCTCAAAACCAGGTAGCAACTCCCCGGTGACCGAGTTGATAAAGGGCTCAGCTTGCCCACGATAAATATCATTCCCCTTTTCACGGACGAAGTAGCTGTTGGGATCACCATAGAGAGATCGAGGTTTTCCCGTGTATTTCCTTCTTTTGGCATCATTGGCAGAGGAAGAGTATCCTAAGCCAAAGCGGCCCTCACAGGAAGGAAACGCAGGGAATTCCGGAATCCCTTGTTGGTGAATTCCTAAGCCAAGGCCGGGTAGATAGGACATCCTTCTCATAATGTCCAGAGCGACAGAGCTTATGATGAAATCCCCATCCACGTTGATGGCCATCACCGAGCCAGAAGTATCAAAAGAGAATCCTGCGAGATCAACGTCTTCATTGTCATGTGCGATACCCAAAACATGTGTGCCGTTCTCCTCGAGCGGGCGAATGCCTGAATCCCCGCAGATAATCAAAGTCCCAGTGGGAAGTCCCAGCATGACTTTTTGATGAAGAGTAGATGGGACAGCCATGATGTCAGATCTGTGAAGCCATGGCCTTCCTAGCAAGAGATTGAACGAGGCTGGAATGTCGACCACATGGAACTCGACATCCATTTTGAATCCCTCCGCATCGAGAGTGAGCACGAGTGTGCCTTCGACCAGACGACGTGTGCTGTCGTATGCCTTAACAGCCATGCTGGAAGGTGCAAAGTCTTTCTTAGTCAGTCCCAGACGGTGAGCCACCCTCAAAGGGCAAACGTTGATTGCTGAGCCATTATCGATAAGAACGGTCGGAACCCAGAGTCCTCGGCACTTGACTGTGATATGCAAGGGTCGATTGTGGTCAACTCCTTCAAGCGGCAGATCTTTATCGGTGAAGACCACGGTATGCTTAGAAGCAGGTGGGAGGATAAGGGAGATCATCGCTTCAGGTGTGACGTCCGGTCGGATCTCAAGACGAGAAAGAGTGTGACAGAATTTCTGACGATGCTCCCGGGAGGAACAAATTAGCCCCCAGAGCGATATGGCAGCGGGAATCCGCTCCAATTGCTTTTGAATCATGTCGTCGTTTGGGGCATCAATTGGTACCTCAAATGGTACAGACCTTGAGAAGATAGGAGGTTCGTTCTTCCGGTTAGAAGAGTTGGACGAACTTCCTGCTTGCAGATTAGCAGGCTGAAAGACTCGTCCACTTCTTGTAACATTAAGGACGTTCTCTAAAGAGGGCACCATTTGAGGGTCCTGACTATCGTCCCATAGATCAATAGGGACTTCTCCCAATTTGCGTTTCCCTTTGTCAGAGGTCGTAGGGGCCACAGGCACTTCCATGTTCAAACCCAAATCCTCAGTCAGATCTTTGATCAAGAGTGAATCCCAAAAGTCTGGATCCCCAACAGCTATAGCTTCTTGGATTGGTTCTGTACTAGCAATAAAAGGGACATCCCATAGCCCTCCATCAGCAAGGGAGCGATTGACAGTCCAAACTTCGGACCCAACCTGGATGTTGACTACATCATTGACATCCCAAAGATCAGCTGGTGGCACAAGGTCTGTAACCATGATG
Organism: Rhododendron simsii; assembly: GCA_014282245.1. Taxonomy (NCBI): domain Eukaryota; kingdom Viridiplantae; phylum Streptophyta; class Magnoliopsida; order Ericales; family Ericaceae; genus Rhododendron; species Rhododendron simsii. The sequence goes on along the minus strand of WJXA01000149.1, from coordinate 20,356 downwards.
CTGCAGTCCTCTTCAGGCGGGGAAGGCACGACAGGGCGTGGAAGGTTTTCATCGACGATGAAGAACGTGGGATCATACTCGGGATCAGCCACCGAGTTAACCAGCCTGTCAAGAGTGGAAGGGAAGAAACATTCCCCTAGGACGCGGGTCTCATCTTGAATGGGGCCCTCTTCCAAATACTGGATTTCATAGCCGGGCAGAGCGTAACCCTGGAGAGGATTAGGGTCAAATCCTAACGGAAATTGCCAAGCGGGCTCGGGGTCCCAATAGTACTCTTCTTCAAGCAAAACAGGCTGAGGTTGTTGGAAGAGCATGTCCAATGAGAATCCATCCAAAGGATCAACCATAGCTGCCTCGTAATTGGACATCCAAGCATCATACCAGATGTGGTCAAAGGGAATGTCTTCAGGATTAGGTGGGAATCCCTCTAATTCCAGCTCCGTCCATTCGTTGATTATGGGAGTGGCATAATCGTCATTATCAGCTATAGCCCACCCTACGGCTTGCATGTCAAGTTGTTGCTCTGTTTGAGAGGGAATAACAGCTCTGAAGCGGTCCAACAGACTTGAGGAGGAGTTTGGATCCGTCACGTTGAAGTATGGGTTCTCCATGGTAGAGGCAGAATTGAGATGTACAGCAGGCATAGGCTGGTGGAACAGATCACCAATAGAAGCGTTGAACACGAACGCTCCGTTCTGTAGGCGTGCAGAGGGCTCATTGAAATTGGACGACTGTCCTTCCTCGGAGCGGATATAGGAAATTTCGGCCTCGGACTGAGAAGGGATAGGCACCATCGGCCTAGGTTGATTCGTTGAGGCTATATAGTCGGTGGGGTTGAATATAGTGGAGCTGAGGGATATATCAGTGGAGCTGATGGATATCTGGTTAATGCGTGGAGCATTGTTGTGGTTTGGCATAGAATTGGCGAGGATGTTGGGTTTTTGAGGTGCCGGTGGCGGAGCATGAAGAGTCCCTTCATCTATGAGATCTTGAATCGCATGTCGGAGGCGAAAGCAAGAATCGGTAAGATGGCCGGGCCCTTGGTGATAGGCACAGTAGAGATTGGCTTTGAAGTTGGGCGAAGGTTTCTTAGGTATAGGAGTTGGGTCAAGGAGCTTCAGATGTCCTGATTGGATTAGTTTCTCCATGACAGAAGATAGGGGTGCTTCAAAAGCGGAGAAACTACGAGGTTAGTTACGCGGTCGGTTGTTCTGCGGGGTTTGAACTTGATGGACCTCGGCAATTTGGTTAGCAGCTTTCGAGGAAGAGGCATTGGTACCACTGGTTGCAGTATTGGAGTAAGTTCCTCCCCCAAACAGCGCATTAGTATTCCCAGAATATGCCCGAGGCTTTGACTTTGATGGATTGGAAGATTCTCCTTTTGACAGAATTCCACTTTGCAATGCATCTTCGATGGCCAGACCAGAGTCGAAGAAGGTGTCAAAATTGGAGGATGCTTGAACCAGAACCAAGTGCCTAGCATAGTCTGGTTGGAGATTGCGGGAGATGATACGGAGCTGATCTCTCTCGCTCGGGCGATCAGTCATTTGAGCGGCTTTAGCCCTCCATCTCTTGACGAAATCCGCGAAGGATTCCTTAGCGTCCATTTTGGTGGATTCCAACTCCCGAGTAGTCATCTTGAGCTGGGAGTTGTAGCTATACTGCGAAATAAACGCAGCTCCGATGTCCTCCCAAGTCCTTCGCTTGGCAATGTCGAGTGACAGAAACCAATGGAAAGCAGGACCCGAGAGGGTTTGAGGAAACAGCTGAGACATGGCTTCGGGCTCAACAGATAGGAGCTTCATGGCAGCATGGTAACCATAGAGATGGGTTTTAGGATCGCCAGTGCCATCGAACTTGGCTATGTCGGGCATTTTGAACTTGTCAGGAAGCTTGGCATTGGGATAGAGGCAGAGACGGTCCAAGTCAATCCCTCCAGCACTGAGTTTCTCGGATTTTGAAACAGATTCTTCCAGCTTGGCCATCTTGGCGACGAGAGCAGTCATGTCAGGATGTTGGACAGTCCTAACAGCAGTGATGCCTGGATTCTGAATGGGATTTCGAGTGCCCTGAGTGTTGACCAAAGCGACTAGACGCCCTGGATGGTCCGGATCTTCGACCATGATAGGTTGCTCGTGTACGTCCTCTTCGGCCTCGCCCTCCTCTTGCACAGTTGGAGGAAGACGAGTGTTAAAGAGGTCATTCAAGCGGGTCATGTTGGCATCCGTCTGAGCAGCCCTTTGTTGTATAACAGTGATACTAGCCTGGATGTTCATAAGTATGGTTTCCAGAGAGAGCGGTTGCGGCTGATCTGCCATGACGGTTGGCCCAGAGGTGCTTGATGCAGAGGATGGGGTAGGAGATTCCGGAGAGTCTGTTTCTTCGAGGACAGGAGAAGATGCTGACTGCAGGGTAGCAAGCAGAGAACGCGGGGTGTCTTCCGTGGTGACTGACTGGGCTTGCAATCTGACTAGCCTCTGAATCGGATTCCGGTGCAGACGTTCCCAAGTGGGTTTGGTTTTCTGCCTCGATACTTTCCTTGGCGGTGCAATGATTCAGAACCTTTGCTTGCAGAAAGTGAGAAAAGGCTAATAAGGGCCCTGCAGAAACTTTAATCTAAATAAAAGACTAAAGCGAAAACACAGTCACCGTCGTCAATGTCGCCCTTAGACTCTAATACTAGCAGACAAGTTTGTCTTATGACGTTTGGACATTACCGGTGATCCTCAGAAATCTTTTCATGGTGTATCCTTTTTGTATCAACTAAGGCAAAGAGATGTCAAAGCAGTCTAAAGATTCTGGTTTATTCCGTTTCGAAAGTTTCAACTTTTGAACTTGGAATAATTCAGTGTAGATAGGCACGATGCTATGACCAGGGAGGCATAGGCAGCACAGTGCCGTAACCCAAATGGTGTACATGCTTCGCATGATGACCAAAATGGTGTAAGCATCGCGGTATTTTTCCCGTTTTGTTCCTCGTTTTCTGTTTGAAACCTCGACTGGGTAATTAGCCAAAGGCTTTAGAAAGTCTTGATTTCCCAAAGTTTAACTGATGCAAGGAACTTGAGAATTGACAACGTGCATCATTGAGATGCACGACTCCTCATCGGGCCATGGTAAGGTCCTAATAAACATAAGACAGACTTAAAGGAGAGAGAACCTAGGAGCCGCCCTAAAACATGCTTCTACGCAAAACGGTATGCAGGTATGAACAGTGCATGCGATAGAGAAAGCAGTAGCACATCGACAGTATAGGGGGTTAGATGCAAGTAATCTTACCCTGTAGGTACCTGTCCTAATTTGGAGAGTGCTAGTGCTTTGTATATGCAAAGGCTGGTTTTGGCTTGAAACAGGTTCCTCGGACTAGAGCCAAAGATATACCTCCCGCTGCCCGCGTAACCGCAGAGCAACAGTCAAACGGTAGAATGACTCATCATCGTCGAAGGTTGTTAGTCATTCGGGGTCCCCGGGCTCCGGTAAACCGTGCCGGATTGCCAAAACGATCCAACGAGGCTTATCCCACATCGATACAAATGAGAATGCTAGAAGGTTTGATTAATGGAACAGAATCACAAATTCGCAAATGCCTTTTCAAATTTGGCTCTCTTTATTAATCAATACTTTAGAAGAAACTACGCGAGAGAACAATCGAAAAAGCCCCAGATTGGATGGCCGGACACGAGGTCCTGTTAAATCACCAATCCTTTCTTCGGCAGCGCGAAGCTCACCGTTTTGACAGGCTTTTATGGGATTGTTCCCAAGCGTATTAACTTCTAAGTATAGACTAATATTGATTCAATCCCCAGCGGAGTCGCCACTGTGGGCAATGCGAATTGCCCCGACTCTTTCTCTCCTCCGAGGGAAGGGATTCCGTTCCCTACCCTTTTTGAGAAAGGAGAGATGCTGCCGGTTCGCGGGAGCGCTTTTTGAAGCTGGACGTCAAGCGCTCGCGAAAATACAGAGTCGCCACTCGGGTTTGAAGGTCCGACACCCAAGGAACCGTATTTTGGAGCACTTGCCGCGCTGTTTGATTTGAAAAGATTAAGGAACCAGTCCGTCATAACCATATCTGGGTTCGGGAGCCAGGTTACGAGAGGGGAAGGGTTTTATGGCACCCCTCTCGCCCAATCCGGAGATCGGTCTCTACTTAGGCATTTGCAAAAATGTTTTTTTTTTGTTTGCGATTCTGTTTGATTAATCATTTTTTAGCCAATTAGGGCGGGGGAACAGTTAAAGGGGATTAAAACTGTAACACGTTTGCAGGATGTGAGGAATAATATCATGGATTCATGGAAGAGTGAAATAAAATGAGATAAACTTTAATACCGATTTCAGGATGTGAAGCAGTACGATAGTTTTGGGTTTATCGCGTATAATGGCCAACTTGCATGCACGGAATTGTGGCATGCAACCCATCCCATCGCGCGATACACTCCAACCATCGCGCGAGTGTTCACACCTCAATATCAGGTTTAAAATTTATCTCCCTCTGGGCTCTGGAAGGACCAGTGCACACCCAGGGCCAAACCAAGCAGTTCATATGTACTGAAAATAACTACTTATTACAATTTGATCGGATAGGAATAAAACACAACCCTTAAACAGTGAGGGTGATAAAACAGAGACCAAAGGCCTAGTTGCCCATGCAAGGGCAATTACTGGAAATGACCAAACCATCGCGCGATGGAGCCATTTCATCGCGCGACTGTTCTGATTGGACATCCAGGAATTGCTTTGCATGCCTGGGCTCTGAGACATATTCAGAAGCTACCCAGGGGCATTCCAATATGAAAAAGGAGAGTAAATTAAACTGAGCTACTGATTTTAGCATGCAAGACAGTGAGATATATCAAATATGCTTAAACATGAAAATATGAAATCATATAAACTAGGTCAGAACAAGAGATCCATCCCCTCGAGAACCATATCACGCAAGCCAGAAGCATCGCGCTATTGTATGGGTTCATCGCGCGTGGGTTCTCTTGTTTACAGCAACTTGTAAATTTGCTGGCTTTGGGGTCAGAAGCTGATATTGATTACCAGTCCTGACCCTGTCAGCCCCCCTCAGGGATCAATACAGTAAAGGCTGAAAATTATACCTTTGCTTGGATGATTTGAAAATGGTTGAGTGGGGTGGTATGCTTGACAAAAGGAGAAAGTGGTAGTGACTTTGATTGAGAGAGAAGATCAAGATTGTGGTTCTTGTTCTTTCCTTTGGGATTTTTTTGGTAACCCTTTGAAAGAGAACAAAGGGGGGGTTTTATAGGAAAAGAGGGAGCTCTTTGGTGGTGGTGAACTTGGTCATGCAGCCAGCCAACAATGCTGGCAGCAATCACTTGGTAGAGAAGTGGGGTTTAAGTTGATGGGAGAGTGGGGGTTTAGGTGGTGCAAGGATGGCCGAGCAAACGCCGTTCAGCTGATGGAACGGGGTCACATGGCCCTGCAGGCGCTTCATCATCACAAAATCCAGCTGGATATGACAGGTGTCGACCATCGCGCGATGGAGTGGGACCGTCGCGCGAGGGTTCTAATTTCCCCGCGATGGTCAATCAGTCAAAGTTTGACTTTGACCACCACCTGGCAAGTAGAGCATCGCGCGAGTGTCTCAGAAAATCGCGCGAAGGTCAAATCCATAGTCAAAGCTGGGCTCAATGGTTCTGGGGTTAAGGAAAGGGTTCCACATATACCAAACTCAAACCATTTTCAATCAAAACTGTTCTCGACCTGATTCATCATCGGGGGAACAAGAAACTGAAAAGAAACAAACTGAAGATAGACAAAATGATTGAGAAATCAGATTGGGGTGTCTACAGTTTTAAACATTAATTGATCCCACTCTTAGATCTATTTTGTCTATGTGTTTGTTTTGACAAGATAAATGTAGGTGGTTCTATTAGATTGTTCTTGTTTTGGGCACCAATTTATGCATCCATTAGTGGGCAGTAGTTCACTCCTACCATCTACAGTCGCCTGATTTTCCGTAAAAGATCCCGCCGTTGAAGCCCAGGTGTGGCAGTTTAGGGTTGGAATGGGGTGTCGACTGTAGGTATGTGTAGGGTGGTGTGCTTCAAGCGCTAACTAGTGAATGCATAAGAGGTATGTTCTAAAAACAGGAATAAATCTTGTAGAAACACAGTACGAGAATCTTAGGATAAACACAAGAGACGGTTTTTAGATATAAGTCTCGGATCAGTTTCTTTTAAAATATAAACAGATCACACAAGAATTATTCATTCACCAATCCTTTCTCTAAGTCAGGAGTAGCAACCATCCAACCAATCCCTCGCACCACTCTACGGCTTTATCAATCATGGATTCTGATTATGAATCTGGTGATGAAACTTATAATAATACATCTGATTTTGATGATAATGAATCTATTGATGAACCTGTTAAATCTATATTTGAATCTAAAAAATATAGATATTTTTATGATAATTATATTGAACCTTCTTATGATTACTTACCCAATCTTACCAAATTAATGAAACGTATACCACCTAGGTTAAAACAACATCAGCAAACTAAGATAGATCGAATAAATGAATTAATCATGGAAATAAAAAATATTAATTTCTTAGATAAAGATAAATTATATGCTGAATATAAATCCCAGGCTAATAAATATAAACGAAGAGAATTTCGGAAAAATTACTCTTCTGATAAGCAAGACAGATTATTTGATAAATGGGAACAATATATGGATAAAAAGAATAAAGAAATATATTTCTTTGATTTCTTAGAAAAATTTTATCCTATTAAATTTACTACCACTATTACTAAATCCAGATGGAAAAAACTGGATAATACTAAAGTAAGTTCTAGTCATCCACCACTAGAATCAATTAAAATTGATCATAAGGGTACTGAAATACCTGCTACCCCATTCAAACTTGCTGATGATAGATCTAACTGTAAACAAATTGTTGAACAAATTAATTATACTAATCAGTGTTTACAAACAATAGGTAAACAACTTGATAAAATCGAAATTAAAATTGATGAAGGAACATCTAATTGTCCTTCTTCTAGTAAACAAATTGAAAAACCCCTTATTAATCTGCCTGAAAAAAGACCACAGGTCAGCTTAGACCAAAATCAAAATATTCAAAAAATTGAGGATATATTCAACAAATTAATTATTAAACTTGAACCTGAGACTCCACCACATCTAGGAGTTATTAACCAAATTAATGACACTTCTAGTCAACTGACATCTTCAGATGAAGATATTAATAAAATTCAAGAACAATTTACTGATCAATTTAATATTAACAAAACAGTATTAACTCCATATAGTAACACTACTAAAAATTGGTATTCTAGACCAACACCCCCTGATCTTCAATATGAAGAAAATAATATTGCTAATCAATTTTCTGTTTCTTCTACTAAATTGTATGAATGGAATATTGATGGTCTTAGTGAACATCAAATTCTGGAAAAATTAAATCATATGTCTATGGTTGCTAATAGCTATTTAAGCAATACTAATCTTGATCAACCCCAAATTGTTGAATTATTAGTTTCCGGTTTCACTGGAATGTTAAAAGCATAGTGGGATAAATATCTCACTACTGAATCAAGAAATGAAATTATTCATGCTGTTCAAAATGATGAAAATAATTTACCTATTTTTGATGATGATATTGGGAGAGGAATCCCAGATGGTGTTAACACACTTATTTATACTATTATTAAACATTTTATTGGTCAACCTAGTAACATTACTTCACGAATTCATGATCAACTTAGTAATTTACATTGTCCAACATTAAGTGACTTTAGATGGTATAAAGATGTCTTTATATCAAAAGTTATGTTAAGAGATGATTGTACTAAACCATTCTGGAAAGAAAAATTTATTAATGGTTTACCTAGTCTATTTGCTCATAAAATCCGAGATGTACTTAGTCAACCTACTGGTATTATTGAATATGATAAACTAACATATGGTGATTTAGTCAGTATTATTCAAAAAGAAGGATTAAGAATGTGTATTGACATGAAAATGACTAAACAAAATCAAAAGGATAAGCATAAAGCTAAATATGAACTTGGTAACTTTTGTGAACAATATGGTTTACCCCCTGTTGCACCTTCTCGAAGGAAAAAGAAGGTTGATGCTAAAACTAGTAAAAATTATAAATATAATAGAACTGATAAACCTAAAATTTCTAATGAAAAGTATTATGCTAAACCCAAATCTCAGCATAATAAAAAGCAGTCCTCTGATACTATTAAAGATAATAAAAATGTAACTTGTTTTAATTGTGGTAAAAAGGGTCATTATAAAACCCAATGTAAAGTAAAACAAAAAATTAATAAACTCCACATTTCTGATAATGATAAAAAACAAATTTTAGAAATTATTAAAACAGCTCAATCAAGTAATTATGATAATTCAGATATTGAAAAACTAATCCAATCATCCAGTAAATATCATTCTATTAATGATTCTGATTCTAGTGAAAACCAAGTAAAAATTGGTTGCAATAATAACTGTTGTTTTAAAAATATTAATGTTCTTACTAAAGATATTGCTAATGAAAACTTATTAATAAAAATTATTAGTGGATTGGATGATCCAGAATTAAAACAATATTATACCAAAAAATTAAAAAAAATTTTAAATCAACAAGATAATAAACCTCAGTTCCATAAACCTATAATAAATCTACACACTACTATTGAAAGATTTAATAACACTCCAAAAGAAATTACTTTACAAAATTTACAACAAGATGTTGAAATACTAAAAAAAGAAATTAAACTAATTAAAAAACAAATCCCTATTAACAAAAGAAATATTAAATTTAGAAATAACAAATTTAAACCATCTAATTATTCTTCTGATGACTCTTTAAAAAGTCATACTACTATTGATCAATCTGATTCAGATAATGATACTGGTCAAGATGAAATAAGAATAAAAATATTAAAATCTATTAATATTCAAAAATGGCACACAAATATTAAACTTGGCATTAATAATTACAAAATTGATTGCATAGCTCTTATCGATACAGGAGCTGATTTAAACTGTATTCAAGAAGATATAATCCCTAGTAAATTTTATGAAAAAACTACTGAAAAATTAAACTCTGCCAATGGTAGCAGAATGATTATTAAGAATAAATTATCCACTGTTGATATTATTCAAAATAATATTTGTTTCAAAACATCTTTTGTTCTGGTTAAAAATTTAACTGACAAAGTCATTCTTGGAATGCCTTTTATTTATTTGCTCTACCCATTTACTGTTAGTAATAATAAAATTACCGCTACATTTTCTGATCAAGTAATAAATTTTGATTTATTGTCTATTCCTGATGAACATGATTTACAACAGTTACAAAATCACTCTATTAACCATTTTACTGTGTTAACAAATGAATCAAGCCAGCCTGAGCTTCGGCCAGAACAGGTTACCAGTGATCCCTGAGGGATCTAGTTTAAGTTTTAAAAAATTAAACCATTTAAAAAATATAGACGAAACCCAATAGTGTCTCCTAGATGCGCTCTGAAACTTATGTGGGGAATCTCGCCATAATAAACAATTTATTGATAGTTTAAATTGCTTAAATTATTATTTTTGTGAACAAAATCTACTTTCAAAAAATAATAATGATGCTTATGCCTCAATGGCCTCTGAGTTAAATCATTTATCTGTTAAATATTCAAATCTATCTCAAGAAAATGTTCAAACTCAGGCTAAATTGCATATCATGCATCATGATTTTAAAAATATTAAAAAGGAGTGTTTTGCATTGAGGGAGCAAAACAGTGAGTTATCTAGCAGATACATTAAATTACCAGTGGGGAATGCACAGTATGCCACCCATAGTAATTTTGACCAAGACTTAGCAGTTAGCACCAGCAGGGCTAGCAGAGACATTAAATTGCATGTGGGGAGTGCACCGTATGCCACCCATGGTAATTTGCATAGGACACGCATTGCCTCTATGAGGAGCTATTTCTCTACTCTGTTACAGAGTATCCCTCACACACCTGTCTCATTAAAAAATCAAATTGTTTTTCCACAAGATTTTCCTGTTGATTTAATAAAAAATATTCAAAATATGGCTAAAAGGGACGGCCACTATTTTCAGGAATTTTTATTCCAATTACTTACTGATTTATCTACTAAAATTACTCCTGGTTTAGAAATATCTTGGGAAACTCTTTACAATAAAGACCAAGATCGGGTTGAATGCCCAAAAACTAATCTTATTTGCTCAAATTATCCTTTACATCGGATTGATTGTCCCTGTAATTTAATATATAGTGTTCCAAGAGCTTGCATTGATATGCAGTTCTTCAAAAATATTAATGTTGAATATAATAAAAAGATAATTGAAATCACCCCAATGACCCTATTGGATCATGGGTTTTTAAGACAAGTTATTTTTACTAATCCGGAGCAGACTGATAGTTTTACCAGAAAACTGGCTGTCTCCATTTTAAACCTTTTTGCTAAATATGGATCATTGAGATGCCAAGTCCTCATTAGAAGCAAAATGCCAGAATGGACTTGGACTGGTAACATTATCCCTGCTCAACATATCATGCATATTGCAGTCAACTGGCCATTCAGTAGTGTTCATATCCCTATTCACCTTATTGGAGATGAAGAACCATGGCCCTGCTCAAAGCCAATTCGTAGTCAAATACGCCATTACAGAGCTCATTCAATTGCAGATAAACTTGGAGATGCTTATCAAGATGATGATCTTCATGTTTATGTTGACCCCAGATCAATCTATTTAATCTGTGAAGATTCTATCCAGAAGATTCGCTGTACTGAACAAATTCAGGAAGTCCCATTTATTCACTATACTCAACACAAACAATTAGTCAATCACTATCTTGATCGATTGACAAATGACCACTTGGTTAATTCATCAGTATCCACTCCAATTACTGAAGATGAAGGAGAAGATTATTGGCATAATCTTTCCGCTGAAGAATTGATAAACCTTGATAATATGATGGATGTTTAAGCTGCTTGTTTCCAACTATTTAAACAAGCCCATTGATACAGCCCTGGTCAATCAACTTTCCTTCCTAGGAAACTATTCAATCAACGGCTGACTATTCAATTACCCTCAATGACGTTTCAGGGTACTATTCAAACAGTAACAACTTTTTACTGTTCATCAATCAACTGTTCACTCAGCCGACAGCACTACTGTTAAATCACCTGCTGTTTTACTTTTTCACCGAAAGTAAAAGGTTCACATGGTTCACCCTGAACCCCCTAATAATTGTACAGCCTTTAATCCTTCATCTATAAAAGGATTGCTGGCTCTTAGTAAAGGGGGGGGGGGGGGGGGGGGGGGGGGGGGAATTCAGAGCTCCTTCTCTAATTCTCTTGCCCTCTCTCTTCTTCTCTCTACTCAAATGTAATACTGCTTCTGCAGTACCCCCTCCCCCATTAAACCTATTCACCTCCTTCTCCGAAGGTAGTAATTCTTACTCATGTAAACTGTTAAACTGTTTTACAGTTTTACTTTTGTTAAATGGTTGGCTTAGCCACCTACTGATTATTCAATGAACTGAATGGAAGGCATTGCCTCCTAATTTATTATTTGTTTTCTTTATTGTTCATGGTCGGCTCAGCCGCCTCTTTACTCTGATTATGCTTCTGTTTTCCTTACTGTGTCTCTCCTTCCGCCCCCAAATGGTATCAGAGCTAAGTAGGGAGTAGCGTGTAGGTGATTGGTGGATGGGTTGCCACTGACAAAGGTTTAGGGCCGGTGGATGAATAGTTAGTGTGTGGTTTATTTATGTTTTAAACATTAATTGATCCCACTCTTAGATCTATTTTGTCTATGTGTTTGTTTTGACAAGATAAATGTAGGTGGTTCTATTAGATTGTTTTTGTTTTGGGCACCAATTTATGCATCCATTAGTGGGCAGTAGTTCACTCCTACCATCTACAGTCGCCTGATTTTCCGTAAAAGATCCCGCCGTTGAAGCCCTACGAGTCTTTTATTGAGTATGTTTCTGTCCAAAGCATTTACAAATCAGGTATAGAAAAACTGCAGAGATTATGAATAATAAAAGGGTCTTCTCTAATTTATAAATTTTTAAAATCCATTTCTTTTGTGTAAAGGAATATCTTATTTAGTAGTCGTTCATCCACTAGTCCCTCCCATTATTCAGGTACAAATTCATCTACCAGTCCTTTTCTCTGTGTCAGGAGTAGCGACCATCCAACCAATCCCTAGCACCACTCCACGGCTATTGATTTTAATTTATGGATTATGAATCCGATAATGATTATGCATCTAATAATTATGAATCTGATAATGAAACTTATAATAATTATGATAATACATCTGATTTTGATGATAATGCATCTATTGATGAACCTGTTAAATCTATTTTTGAATCTAAAAAATATAGATATTTTTATGATAATTATATTGAACCTACTTATGATTATTTACCCAATCTTACTAAAATAATGAAACCTACACCTAGGTTCACATCCCAACAGCAATCCAAGTTGGAACAATTAAATGAATTAATCATGGAAATAAAAAATATTAATTCCATAAATATGGATAAATTATATGCTGAATATAAATCCCAGGCTAATAAATACAAACGAAGAGAATTTAGAAACAATTACTCTTCTAGTAAACAAGATAAAATATTTGATAAATGGGAACAATATATGGATAAAAAGAATAAAGAAATATATTTCTTTGATTTCTTAGAAAAATTTTATCCTATTAAATTTACTACTACTATTACTAAATCCAGAAGGAACAAACTGGATAATATTAGAGTAAGTTCTAGTCATCCACTACTCGAATCAATTAAAATTAATTGTAAAGGTACTGAAATACATGCTACACCATTCAAACTTGCTGATGATAAATCTAATTGTAAAATTGTTGAACAAATTAATTATACTAATCAATGCTTACAAACAATTGGTAAACAACTAGATAAAATAGAAACTAAAACTGATGAAGAAACATCTAATTGTCCTTCTTCTAGTAAACAAATGGAAAAACCCCTTATTAATCTGCCCGAGAAAAGACCACAGGTCAGCTTAGACCAAAATCAAAATATTCAAAAAATTGAGGATATATTCAACAAATTAATTATTAAACTTGAACCTGAGACTCCACCACATCTAGGAGTTATTAACCAAATTAATGACACTTCTAGTCAACTGACATCTTCAGATGAAGATATTAATAAAATTCAAGAACAATTATACTCCATTACGGATCAATTTAATATTAACAAAACAGTATTAACTCCATATAGTAACACTACTAAAAATTGGTATTCTAGACCAACATGATCTTCCTAATAATGAGAATAATGTCACTAATCAAATTTATGTTTCTCTACTAAATTGTATAAATGGAATATTGATGGTCTTAAGTGAACATCAAATTCTTGGCAAAATTAAATTATATGTTCATAACTGCAAATAGTTATCTTAGTAATACCAATCTTAATCAACCACAGATTGTTGATTTATTATCATTTGGTTTTACTGGAATGTTAAAAATTTGGTGGGATAAATATATTAGATGATAAACAAGCAATTAAACAGGCTATTCAAATTAATGATAATTGTCCCCTTATTTGATCATAATAAAAAAGTTATTCATGATAGTATTAATACCCTGATTAACACTATAATAAAACGTTTTATTAATCAACCTAGTAATAATAGAATACGTGATCAATTAAGCAATTTATATTGCCCAACATTAAACGACTTTAAATGGTATAAAGATATCTTTATATCAAAAGTCATGTTAAGAAATGATTGTACTAAACCATTCTGGAAAGAAAAATTCATTAATGGTTTACCCAGTTTATTTGCTCACAAAATTAAACATGTTCTTAGTCAACCTACTGGTGTTATTAAATATAATAACTAACTTATGGTGATGATTTAGTTAATATTATTCAAAATGAAGCTAAAATACTTAAAACACAGTTTCCAAAAGGGAAACAAGGTTGAGAAATAAAAATTTAAAATAGACAACCAATTATCTAATGAATATTCTAGTAAATCTTCTGATAATCCTATGTGTCTCCACTTGCTAACCCAGAAATTATTAAAACAGCTCAATCAAGTAATTATGATAATTCAGATATTGAAAAACTAATCCAATCATCCAGTAAATATCATTTAATGATTCTGATTCTAGTGAAAACCAAGTAAAAATTGGTTGCAATAATACTGTTGTTTTAAAAATAAATGTTCTTACTAAAGATATTGCTAATACTTATTAATAAAAATTATTAGTGGATTGGATGATCCAGAATTAAAACAATATTATACCAAAAAATTAAAAAAAATTTTAAATCAACAAGATAATAAACCTCAGTTCCATAAACCTATAATAAATCTACACACTACTATTGAAAGATTTAATAACACTCCAAAAGAAATTACTTTACAAAATTTACAACAAGATGTTGAAATACTAAAAAAAGAAATTAAACTAATTAAAAAACAAATCCCTATTAACAAAAGAAATATTAAATTTAGAAATAACAAATTTAAACCATCTAATTATTCTTCTGATGACTCTTTAAAAAGTCATACTACTATTGATCAATCTGATTCAGATAATGATAGCAAGATGAAATAAGAATAAAAATATTAAAATCTATTAATATTCAAAAATGGCACACAAATATTAAACTTGGCATTAATAATTACAAAATTGATTGCATAGCTCTTATCGATACAGGAGCTGATTTAAACTGTATTCAAGAAGATATAATCCCTAGTAAATTTTATGAAAAAACTACTGAAAAATTAAACTCTGCCAATGGTAGCAGAATGATTATTAAGAATAAATTATCCACTGTTGATATTATTCAAAATAATATTTGTTTCAAAACATCTCTTTTGTTCTGGTTAAAAATTTAACTGACAAAGTCATTCTTGGAATGCCTTTTATTTATTTGCTCTACCCATTTACTGTTGTAATAATCGAATTACCGCTACATTTTCTGATCAAGTAATAAATTTTGATTTATTGTCTATTCCTGATGAACATGATTTACAGCAGTTAAAAATTCACTCTATTAACCATTTTACTGTGTTAACAAATGAATCAAGCCAGCCTGAGCTTCGGCCAGAACAGGTTACCAGTGATCCCTGAGGGATCTAGTTTAAGTTTTAAAAAATTAAACCATTTAAAAAATATAGACGAAACCCAATAGTGTCTCCTAGATGCGCTCTGAAACTTATGTGGGGAATCTCGCCATAATAAACAATTTATTGATAGTTTAAATTGCTTAAATTATTATTTTTGTGAACAAAATCTACTTTCAAAAAATAATAATGATGCTTATGCCTCAATGGCCTCTGAGTTAAATCATTTATCTGTTAAATATTCAAATCTATCTCAAGAAAATGTTCAAACTCAGGCTAAATTGCATATCATGCATCATGATTTTAAAAATATTAAAAAGGAGTGTTTTGCATTGAGGGAGCAAAACAGTGAGTTATCTAGCAGATACATTAAATTACCAGTGGGGAATGCACAGTATGCCACCCATAGTAATTTTGACCAAGACTTAGCAGAGTTAGCACCAGCAGGGCTAGCAGAGACATTAAATTGCATGTGGGGAGTGCACCGTATGCCACCCATGGTAATTTGCATAGGACACGCATTGCCTCTATGAGGAACTATTTCTCTACTCTGTTACAGAGTATCCCTCACACACCTGTCTCATTAAAAAATCAAATTGTTTTTCCACAAGATTTTCCTGTTGATTTAATAAAAAATATTCAAAATATGGCTAAAAGGGACGGCCACTATTTTCAGGAATTTTTATTCCAATTACTTACTGATTTATCTACTAAAATTACTCCTGGTTTAGAAATATCTTGGGAAACTCTTTACAATAAAGACCAAGATCGGGTTGAATGCCCAAAAAAATCCTATTTGCTCAAATTATCCTTTACATCGGATTGATTGTCCCTGTAATTTAATATATAGTGTTCCAAGAGCTTGCATTGATATGCAGTTCTTCAAAAATATTAATGTTGAATATAATAAAAAGATAATTGAAATCACCCCAATGACCCTATTGGATCATGGGTTTTAAGACAAGTTATTTTTACTAATCCGGAGCAGACTGATAGTTTTACCAGAAAACTGGCTGTCTCCATTTTAAACCTTTTTGCTAAATATGGATCATTGAGATGCCAAGTCCTCATTAGAAGCAAAATGCCAGAATGGACTTGGACTGGTAACATTATCCCTGCTCAACATATCATGCATATTGCAGTCAACTGGCCATTCAGTAGTGTTCATATCCCTATTCACCTTATTGGAGATGAAGAACCATGGCCCTGCTCAAAGCCAATTCGTAGTCAAATACGCCATTACAGAGCTCATTCAATTGCAGATAAACTTGGAGATGCTTATCAAGATGATGATCTTCATGTTTATGTTGACCCCAGATCAATCTATTTAATCTGTGAAGATTCTATCCAGAAGATTCGCTGTACTGAACAAATTCAGGAAGTCCCATTTATTCACTATACTCAACACAAACAATTAGTCAATCACTATCTTGATCGATTGACAAATGACCACTGGTTAATTCATCAGTATCCACTCCAATTACTGAAGATGAAGAGAAGATTATTGGCATAATCTTTCCGCTGAAGAATTGATAAACCTTGATAATATGATGGATGTTTAAGCTGCTTGTTTCCAACTATTTAAACAAGCCCATTGATACAGCCCTGGTCAATCAACTTTCCTTCCTAGGAAACTATTCAATCAACGGCTGACTATTCAATTACCCTCAATGACGTTTCAGGGTACTATTCAAACAGTAACAACTTTTTACTGTTCATCAATCAACTGTTCACTCAGCCGACAACACTACTGTTCAATCACCTGCTGTTTTATTGTTCAACCACTGCTGTTTTACTTTTCACCGAAAGTAAAAGGTTCACATGGTTCACCCTGAACCCCCTAATAATTGTACAGCCTTTAATCCTTCATCTATAAAAGGATTGCTGGCTCTTAGTAAAGGGGGGGGGGGGGGGGGGGGGGGAATTCAGAGCTCCTTCTCTAATTCTCTTGCCCTCTCTCTTCTTCTCTCTACTCAAATGTAATACTGCTTCTGCAGTACCCCCTCCCCCATTAAACCTATTCACCTCCTTCTCCGAAGGTAGTAATTCTTACTCATGTAAACTGTTAAACTGTATCTTGTTTTACTTACTGTTAAATGGTTGGCTTAGCCACCTACTGATTATTCAATGAACTGAATGGAAGGCATTGCCTCCTAATTTATTATTTGTTTTCTTTATTGTTCATGGTCGGCTCAGCCGCCTCTTTACTCTGATTATGCTTCTGTTTTCCTTACTGTGTCTCTCCTTCCGCCAAATGGTTTCCTTGCCCTAAATGGTATCAGTATAGCCACTTAGGGAGTAGCAGTGTAGGTGTTGGGGATGGGTTGCCACTGACAAAGGTTTAGGCCGGTGGATGAATAGTTAGTGTGTGGTTGTTTATGTTTTAAACATTAATTGATCCCACTCAGAATCTATAGATGGTTGAGTCTATGTGTTGTTTGACAAGAATAAATGTAGGTGGATTAAATCTATTAGATTGATTTTGTTCTTGGACACCCAATTTATGCATCCATTAGTGTTGAGTCTAGACAGTTGTTTACTCCTACCACCTATAGTAATGTTGAATCCCCTACCACTCCTACCATCTGCAGTCGCCTGATTTTCTGTAAAAGATCCCTCCGTTGAAGCTCAGGTGTGGCAGTTTAGGGTTGGAATGGGGTGTCGACTGTAGGTATGTGTGGGGTGGTGTGCTTCAAGCGCTAACTAGTAGATGCATAAGAGGTATGTTCTAAAAACAGGAATAAATCTTGTAGAAACACAGTACGAGAATCTTAGGATGAACACAAGAGACGAGTTTTAGATCTAAGTCTCGGATCAGTTTCTTTTAAAATATAAACAGATCACACAAGTATTATTCGTCCACCAATCCTTTCTCTAGGTCAGGAGTAGCAACCATCCAACCAATCCCTCGCACCACTCTACGGCTTTATTAAACATGGATTCTGATTATGAATCTGGTGAAGAAACTTATAATAATTATGATTATACATCTGATTATGATGATAATGAATCTATTAATGAACCTGTTAAATATATATTTGAATCCAAAAAATATAGATATTTTTATGATAATTATGTTGAACCTACTTATGATTACTTACCCAATCTTAACAAACTAATAAAACCTACACCACCTAAGTTAACACCTAACCAACGATCCAAAATAGATCAACTAAATGAATTAATCATGGAAATAAAAAATATTAATTCCTTAGATATGGATAAATTATATGATGAATATAAATCCCAGGATAATAAACATAAACGAAGAGAATTTCGGAAAAATTACTCTTCTGATAAACAAGACAGATTATTTGATAAATGGGAAAAATATATTGATAAAAAGAATAAAGAAATATATTTCTTTGATTTCTTAGAAAAATTTTACCCTATTAAAACCAGTACTACTATTACTAAATCCAGATGGAAAAAACTGGATAATACTAAAGTAAGTTCTAGTCATCCACCACTGGAATCAATTAAAATTGATCATAAGGGTACTGAAATACCTGCTACCCCATTCAAACTTGCTGATGATAGATCTAATTGTAAACAAATTGTTGAACAGATTAATTATACTAATCAATGTTTACAAACAATAGGTAAACAACTTGATAAAATAGAAATTAAAATTGATGAAGGAACATCTAACTGTCCTTCTTCTAGTAAACAAATTGAAAAACCCCTTATTAATCTACCTGAAAAAAGACCACAAGTCAGCTTAGACCAAAATCAAAATATTCAAAAGATTGAAGATATATTTAATAAATTAATTATTAAACTTGAACCTGAAACTCCACCACACTTAGGAGTTATTAATCAAATTAATGATACTTCTAGTCAACAGACATCTTCAGATGAAGATATTAATAAAATTCAAGAACAATTTACTGATCAATTTAATATTAACAAAAACAGTATTAACTCCATATAGTAACACTACTAAAAATTGGTATTCTAGACCAACACCCCCTGATCTTCAATATGAAGAAAAAATTGCTAATCAATTTTCTGTTTCTTCTACTAAATTGTATGAATGGAATATTGATGGTCTTAGTGAACATCAAATTCTGGAAAAATTAAATCATATGTCTATGGTTGCTAATAGCTATTTAAGCAATACTAATCTTGATCAACCCCAAATTGTGGAATTATTAGTTTCCGGTTTCACTGGAATGTTAAAAGCATAGTGGGATAAATATCTCACTACTGAATCAAGAAATGAAAATTATTCATGCTGTTCAAAATGATGAAAATAATTTACCTATTTTTGATGATGATATTGGGAGAGGAATCCCAGATGGTGTTAACACCACTTATTTATACTATTATAAACATTTATTGGTCAACCTAGTAACATTACTTCACGAATTCATGATCAATTAGTAATTTACATTGTCCAACATTAAGTGACTTTAGATGGTATAAAGATGTCTTTATATCAAAAGTTATGTTAAGAGATGATTGTACTAACCCATTTGAAAGAAAAATTTATTAATGGTTTACCTAGTCTATTTGCTCATAAAATCCGAGATGTACTTAGTCAACTACTGGTATTATTGAATATGATAAACTAACATATGGTGATTTAGTCAGTATTATTCAAAAGAAGGATTAAGAATGTGTATTGACATGAAAATGACTAAACAAAATCAAAAGGATAAGCATAAAGCTAAATATGAACTTGGTAACTTTTGTGAACAATATGGTTACCCCCTGTTGCACCTTCTCGAAGGAAAAAGAAGGTTGATGCTAAAACTAGTAAAAATTATAAAATATAATAGAACTGATAAACCTAAAATTTCTAATGAAAAGTATTATGCTAAACCCAAAATCTCAGCATAATAAAAAAAAGCAGTCCTCTGATACTATTAAAGATAATAAAAATGTAACTTGTTTTAATTGTGGTAAAAAGGGTCATTATAAAAACCCAATGTAAAGTAAAACAAAAAATAATAAACTCACATTTCTGATAATGATAAAAAACAAATTTAGAAATTATTTAAAACAGCTCAATCAAGTAATTATGATAATTCAGATATTGAAAAAAATCCAATCACAGTAAATATCATTCTATTAATGATTCTGATTCTAGTGAAAAACAAGTAAAAATTGGTTGCAATAATAACTGTTGTTTTAAAAATATTAATGTTCTTACTAAAGATATTGCTAATGAAAACTTATTAATAAAAATTATTAGTGGAT
>WJXA01000148.1:0-37385 GCA_014282245.1 Rhododendron simsii | reverse complement strand
GGTGTCGGATCCGTTTTGTATGTTTGTGGAGCCATGTAAACCTTGATTACCTTTTAAATTTTTTGATTGAAAAAAAATATATATATATATATATATGAGATAAAAGAGATAGACTTATTCACGAAGGAGCTGTAAACATGTTTACGAAGTCGCGTAATCTCGGCAGTCCGTTTTGATTTTGGAAGGTTCAGATTTAATTGATTTTCCGGAAAAGAGTATCATTAATATCTGGACCGTCCAAAACACTCTTAGACAGTCGCAATTCATCTTCGTAAATAACTGTTCATGAAACCCTCTGTTAAAAAGATTTATAGGACAAAAAAAAAAAGCATTAATTTTTGAAAGAGTACCCAAGACTCTTCTATTGCTACTTCCAAATCTCTCAATCTAACTCCAGAGTGATTTGTTTGAATGAGTTTTTAAGAATATTTTTTTGGTTTTTGGAGTGATGAGTAGAGAGAGAAATTAAGGTAATAATTGAATATATAGGTAATGAATGGAGAAAAAAATAAGAATAATAATTTGAGATAAGGATAATAAGTGGAGAGAAAAATGAGAGTAATGATTGAAAGAATGAATAATTAGTGTTTTTTGAGTTGGAAATTTATTTCCAAATTAGCATCCAAACAAGCCACAATGATTTTGTCAACTTTTCACTAGAAGAAGAGAAGCCGAAGAGGCAGGGAGAAAGAAGAAGGAAGGAGAGAAACAAGAGGGGGAGAAAGATCAATCCCCCGAGCTAAAACCCAAGCTGCTCAAAAAGTGCAACGAAAAGTTTTAAATAGTAATAGCAGACTGCGTAGTTGTGTAACGGTAGCGGGAGTATCAAATCATATGTATATAGCGGCCATGAAGCGGGCGAAAAATCAGATATTAGGCGATGTGTAGTAGGAATCAACCAATACAGATGAAAACTTTAAGTAGGACGGATTAAGCGAGATGTAGCGGAATAGGAAGACCCGAAAACCGCTACGTAGGATTGCGGCCGATATTTAAATATATCCATGGTGTAAAGGGAGAAGGGAGAGCCAGGCAAATAAAAGGAGATCTATGGTGGATCATGGACAACGGATGGTGATCGTGCTAGATTCAGGGATCAAGATCTTAGGCGGCGGAAGAAAGTTCTTTACTTAGCCACTACAATCGATCTACAACTAAAAGATAGCGAGGCTTTAAACTGACTGAGATTCCGCATGACTGAAAGTTAGCAAATACGTAATGTACCACCTAACCGACTCTTAATTTTTTTATTTTTTATTTTGGCTTTCTCCTTCATTTATCAGTGAAAATATTTTAGACACAAATGTTTGAACTCAGGATCGGATAGAGATGTGCCTATAGTACTTTGATGCGTGCAGGATTTCACATCTTTTGTGAAAAGCTCACATGCACCGAACCATTCTAAACACCTCTGGGTTCGAACATCCGTGTTTATACCGTTGATGGGATGAAGTTTCCTCACTAATTACCTTTTTGATTCCGTCGTACTGGACCCAGACGTTGAAGAAATTGGCCGTTGTGCCCTCACCAACTAGTTGGAATCCGAGTGGGCTTAAGGGGGTGGTTTTGTTAGACCTGACGCTGTTGATGTTGAGTCCGACGTGGTTTGAATCCGGGTCAAAATCCTCCTTAAACGTGTCCAACTCGACAGCGATAAGGCAATTTGCATTATCGCCGTCGGTGGTGGAGTTAGTCAAACCCAAGTACTCGCCGTAACTATTTGGCGGGAGATTGAGGTCTGGTGCCACCACAAACGTGAGGCCTTCGCCGGGGGTAGAATTGTCCACTCGGTACAGGTTGACGAGGAATGAGGAGTTAAACGATGCCACCCTGTTAGTGCTGTTTTGACCTTCCCATAGCGTGAAAGGGGATTTGTACAGAATTCGACCGGCTTGGTTGATGAGGAGGTCGGAGTTGACGGAGTCAAGCGTGAGTTGGAGGGCATCGTTGTCTATGACCGCGGGCGAGTCAACCTGGAATGCTTTGCTAAGGTTGTAGGTCCCATTGAAGTAATCAAACTGGATGTTGGAGATATTGAGTTTGGCAGTGACTGGAGGCACCGCCGCGAATAGTGAGAGCAGGAGGAGGGGTGCTATGAGGAGCACGACGGAAGTGATTGGGTTCGCAGCCAGTCCCATCCAGTTTAAGGCGTGTTGGTTGGATTTGGGTAATGTGAAAATGGATATGGAGATTTGAGAGGGAGAGAGAGAATAAATAAGAATTTGATGCTGGCACCTAATTTCCACCCAAAAGTTTCTCTAGAGAGAGAGAGGGGGATGGGTTTGAAGTTTGAATATGCCAGCCAATGGTCTACGCTCTCTCTCTCTCTCTCTTTCAATTGCTTGGAAATTTCCCTTAACAATTTTGAGACTAGTACTATTCCAAATTTCCGCGTACAAAAATAAAGAGAATTTATAGTAAAGGGACAACCACCAATGAGTTCAACTGCCACTTTAGTAGACAAACAATAGACAAAAATACTACAGATTGCAGATGAAAGCTGAAAGATATCGGACACCGGGTTAAGACTCTGTTTGGTTTTAATTTTGAGTGAAATTTTTTAAAATAATGAGTAAAAAAAAATTTATTAAAGACCGTGTTCAAGTATTTTGAAACTTCAAAACGAACAATTAATATCCACAATTATCGAACAGTTTTGAGACACACGTGTTATCATTTATTTGCCTAACAATTGAAGAACCATAAATTGCTATTGTGAATTGAAAAACCAAAGTGAAACCCAAAATAGGTAGACATTCACTTTACCACTTCCCCACCATAGATTGTCAACTCTAAGGATTCAAAATATCCTCACCATGAGTGTCCCAATTATTCCAATAATATTCTCGCATTGCAAGAGTCTCTGACCTGTTTCTTAGTGAGATAGTTCAAGTATCGTCCGACACGGTTGCTAGAGAGGATCCTTTCGCTAAGTAATCAACCAGAATAAGAGAAAACCGAGCCCCAACAGCCATGGGACAAAACACCCCATGGTACAGTCATAAGTCATTGGTATAAGTCATCAATTTATGCATAGTACAAAGTTGTAACCCAAAAAGAGTTCAGTTGAATCAATTGATTGGCCAAAAAAGCATATATAACCGTATATGTTCAGAATGGTAAGATCAGCACCATCGATATCGAATTCAGCATTAGCATTTGTTTTTTTTTTATGCTTTTTGTTGCAGCCCGGCCTCTCAAGTCTCAACTGGCTCTCTCTCGAAACGAAAAAAACCTAGCCGACGTCATTCTCTCCCTTTGAAAGGTGGAGGGAAGGGAGGGCGCCTCCCCCTCTCTAAGGGGTTTCCTCTCCGGATCTCAGATTAGAAAACCCGTTCCCTCTCTCATCACCTTCCACCATCTTCCTCCCTTATTGCTAGCTAGATGCAGTTTCTCCGCCGCGTCCTCTATCCTGTACCTCCTCCATCATCTTCATCACATTTTCATTAGTGTTTCATCACTGGAGGCGCATCGGAATCGTGGATTGAACTTTCGGGGTTTGTGGTCGCCAGAGTTTTGTGCCAGTCTCGCCGGAAAAGGGACGATTGGGTTGGCTTGTGATGATTGTAGGGTAATAAGCTTTTTCTTTTTTCTTTTTTCTTTTTATTTATTTCTAATAGTAGCGCAACTGGTACCGGCGGGTGTTGGTGAGAATTTAATTTTGTTCACCCTTCTTTTAACCCTCCTTAAAAGGAGGGTGAACGCTACCCTCTCTTCTATTGCTTGGGTGTGACCTACAACATTTCAATTAATAAGAGAGGTGGTAACGTTCACCCTCTTTTAAGGAGGGTGAACAAAATTACACTCGGTGGTGGTGAGAAAATAAGCTCTTAGTTTTTAGTTGTTTTGGTTTTGTTACGGGTTCTTGGCCTCGTTTGTTTCTATGCTCGCCGTGGTCTCGAGGGTTTGGCTTTGTCGATGGTTTGCTTCCCCAAGACCAGAGCTCGCTGTGTCAGCGGGGGCTAGCCCAGGAGTGGCCTCCCTCACTCCAGGTTGTGAGGACTAACTGACTTAGTCGAAGATTTCTCATGCTAAGAGCTAGTCAGCGATGTGTTTTGAGAAAACAGATCTGTGGTCTTGAAGATTGCATCGATGCTTCTTGCATATTGGTTTCCGTTGGGTTCTCTACCATCATATCGAAGATGGGTCATATGCTGGCACCTCTTGATGCATAGTCTGCTTTGGCAGTACGCGTCGTAAAACCGGCCTATTAGCTTAAGCGCTTTTAAATAGTTGCTCATGTCTAAAATTTTGGTGGTTTTGGTTCACTCCTGAGTGTTGGATATAATCTTTGCCCTCAGGCTTTGAAATGTAATGAAATTTGCAATTGATCCCCAAAAAAAAAATCAGCATCAGCTGAAGTTTTCCAGCATCTTTCCATGATTTCCATGATGTGAGCCTTTTATTTAGCATCCGAACTTATTTTGATGATCAGAATTGTAAGTTTAAAAAATTAGTCGAGAATATATGTTCTGATCCATATATGGTCAAAAATAATGCTCAGTTATTCATATATCTTCACAACATATCTATCAAGAAGATAGGTTCTGATTCAGTGTTCTAATCTTTATTTCTTCATGTGATTGGTTTCCTCTAGGAGTTCTAAGAAATATTTAATGGTTTTAACCACTAAATTAAACCGGACACAAAATTGGCCCAAAACTAAATGAACAGCACCGTGAGAAGGTCCTAATACATAATTTCTGTATATTACTTTTAAAGTTTTTAATTTCTTCGATCATTGTAAGAAATTTTTATTTTTAATACATTTTTCTTTCCTGATACGCAACCTCTCTATGGTCAACTAAGTCAGCTAATAGCATTTGCGGTGAAGTCATTTCAATCTCAGTCGGATCAAAAAGAAATAAAAATAATAATTAGAGATCTTGGACGCCATTAGCAAACATGATACTCTATTTTATGACAAATAATAAGCATTTGTAATATTTGTTTACTACTTTTCGATTATTCATATCAAAAATGTCATCGTTATGAACCAACATCATAAAAAAGAAAACACTAAAAGCACATTGTCAATATCGTTATGAACCATTGTTCTAGAGAGGAAAAGAAAAGAAAAGAAAAAGAGAGTTTATATCTCAATTTTTTTTTCCTTTTTCTAAATCTATATAAGGCTGAACCAATTCAAGAGCTCATTGTCAATACCCAAAGCGTACCGATGTTTTTTTTTTTGCTCGGCAAAGGAATTTTTTTTTATTAAACTCGAAAGGGTACATCGAGTAAAAGGGAAGGGAGAACCAGAAAGTTCACCACAACCCCAAGGAAAAACAAAAAATGAAGCAAAATTACATCAAAAAATACATCCAAGGGTACACCTAAATCATGAGTCTTCTAATACCATCAAGATTCCTTTTAAAATCTTCCACCGTATACACCTTAACATCGAATTTGGCTTTGATCCACAAGGCTGCCTTTGTTTTGATTAAATCAACCAATTGGTGGGGATCAGCAACTTTGTTGTTGAAGATAGCATCATTTCTTGCAGTCCAAATAGATCACAAAGTAGCGTAAAAACAACACTCCCAAAAAAATTTCTCCAGATTTTTGAACCGAAAGGAAAACCACCAAGATAATCCCAGCACGCTAAAAGCACATGGCGGCCAGAACCTTAATTTGTGGCTTCAGGAACAAAAGCAGACAGATGTACGTTACCCTACTCGTTGACATGTCATGTCTTGCGCACGCAATGGTCATTGACATGAGACATGATGACGTGATTTTTCTTGGCCTGTGCAATTGGCTTACTTGCGCTCCAAGGAAAAATTCATATTACTTCACTTGGGTGATTCACTTTCCAATCATTCTCATAAATTTTGGGAATTAGAACACTACTAGAATTATTTGGGTGTGTGGTTTTCTCAGAAGAAGAAAAGAATACTACCTAGAAAATCAAATTAAGTATAATGATTTTGATTTGTAAATCACCGTTCTCCAAAATACCCTCCTATTTTGTTTATTTGTTGAAGTTATTGAAATAACCTTCAATGTAGCTGTGATCATGAAAGTTTTTCTTGACCTTTGCCTACCAAAAAAAAAAAAAAAACAAAGAAACAAAGGAAATAAAATAAATATTCTACCATGTCAATTGACAATGTCAAAATTATTTTTGTTAACGCTTAAAAGTATATAAACCAAGTGTTTTTGCACTACTATGTTTTCTTTCCCTTGTTATACATAAATTAATGTGCACATAGAAAACTTCACGTATTCCTCCACCGTTAAATTGTCAACTCAACAAATGAAAGGTTCTAAATCCTAAATAACCCTAAGGTGTTTTATTTTATTTTTTTGAACAGCTCCTCCCCCAATGTATTAATCTAATTATTCCAACAATATTGACTTTTGCTGATAAAAAAAAAATTTTGTTGCCTTTTGCTGATAAAAAAAAATTTTGTACCTAGTTTTCTCACAACGCAAGAGATTCTGACTGATAAGAATCTGTCTAGAACACAAATTAACTTGTTAGATAACTCCAGTAACTGCCTGGGACTATTACGAGAGCAGATCCAGCCCTAAGAGAAATATCAAATTTTAAGCTTGAGAAAACTAAAAATTGAAGCTTGCTCATTTTTTGTTCCCATATATGATTTGGTTGGACGTAATCTGAATATGACAATTTGATCATGTCGTGACTAGGTCAAGTGATTGGTTACATGTTGCAAAGTTTTTTTTTTATTTTTTTATAGGCAACAAAATTTTATTAAAACTCAACAAAGAGTACATCGAGGTGGCCGAACTCTAGATACAAGAAGATCATGTTGCAAATTTGAGCCTAGAAATTGGATTGCTCGTGATAATGTAGCTACATGAGAATGGAATTGAGATTGCTCTTTTTTTTTTTCCTATCGAAATTTTTTAGCAACAAGTTTATAATTTTTTTGCAAATCCAATGACATTAATATTACACATAAAAATTTGATCCCAATGACGAAAATAGGGCGTACCAAGTAATGTGTCATTTTGTCTAATTTTCTGTATTTTTTTATCGACAAAAGTAATATTTTATTAAGGTAAAAGGGAAAGGAAAATCGAACCAAGGGTTGAAAATTACAAACACCTTAAGGGCCAAGCACGAGACACCTAAAGGCTAGGCCTACCAAGTTCAGATATTACAAATAAAGCTCAATAACATTCGAAGGCCTAAGAGCCCAAATATTACAATTAAGCAAAAAAAAACCTAACCCACCAAAATGAGTTAGGCCCTACCAAAAGCTGGTCCAAAGAAAGACCCAAAACCAACACACTAAAGAGGAACCCTATCAAATCGCGGTCAGCCACCCTCTCCAACCTGAATCAGACAGCAACAGCCACCAAACAAGGCCGGAACACATCCTACAAGCATCACCAAGTCACCGCAGACCCACCCCCAGGAGGAAGCGAACTAGCGTCCATCACCCACTGCCGCGGAAGCTCACCTTAGCCATTAGATAAGGATTGCGACCACCCAGCAGTGATCACGGCGACAGACCAACGCCATCCAGCCACCCACTATTTTCTGTATTACATCGAACATAATATTTAAATAGAACATGCGTACGCAATTTCTGCTCAACATTTCACTCACTAATATAAGTACTTTTTTTTAAATTAAAGGCAATGTATTGTGAGAGAATGACCTATCTCATAAAGCAAAAAATAAGCACTTACTCCCTCCGTCACTTTTTAAGTGTCTTGCTTCGTAATTCCAACTTATTAAAAAGACATCATCATTATACCTTTCACATCAACTTTTTCTTCCACTTTCCTTACTTACCCATTATCATTATACGTTTACTCACTAACTTTTCAAAATGGAATCTACTTTTAGGGACAAAACAGACAATGCACCAACTTTTACCCACTAACTTTACAAAATGGACACTTATTAAGGGACAACCCAAAATAGAATACCAAACTCTAAAACAAGGACGGAGGGAGTATAAAATAAGAACCTCAGCAGAACAGGGAGTATACGTGGTGCAACATATGTTAGTATAAGTGATTGTTGGTCCCTTGCCAACTTTTGATTTTTTTTTTTTTTATCGGCAACAAAATTTTGTTGAACTCGACAAATGGTACATCGAGATGATCCACTCTAGATACAAGGAAAATTTGAATCATAAAGAAGAAATATTCTCTCCCTTTGGGTAGTTGGTGGCATATGATCACTGGATCTTATTGTTTCCCCTCGTGGATTTTTTGTTTTCCGGCTCGATGTTGCTAAGGGTTCTTTAATCTTTGTAATTTATTTTTAAAAATTAATAAATTTTTTCTGCCATTCAAAAAAAGTGAGAGAGAATCGTAGAAAACGAAGTGATCCTGTCCTACATATATTCTACTATTTTAATTTTTTTTTTTTTTGATCCGCAAATATTTTAACATGTTGCTTTAGAAACTTGTCAAAGAAACTGTTAAGAAAGACTTGAGCGTTGAGGCAACCCTTTAATTCAGCTTTAATCTATTTAATAATACAAATAATTAAAAAAAAAGCTCAATCTTTTCGGTGCTGTTATTCTTCGTTATTTTAATTATAACAATTAAATGTACAGAGTCAGCCGTATCAACACATATTAAAGGCCCTACAACATAATTCAATTCCCTTTTTTTTATCTTTGTTTTGCTATCCATTAATCATTACTTTTCTAATGAATTTTCTTTTCATCATTATTAGAATTTTTATCTTTTTTAATTACTTTTTCTTTGTTGACACTTGACACGCAAGTTCTCATTATTCTGATAAGCAAACTGACCGAATTCAATTAGAGATATCTGACGAAAGAACTCATGTACACAATTACTTTTTATTAAAAGTAAGTGAGCGTATATTTTAGTTTTTCAGAAAGTCTAATGGTATAGATTTTAAATCTGTAGCAGTGGGTACAAATTCATTTTTGGGCCCATTTTGGGTCAAAAAAATAATCGGACTGCTCATTTTGTTTAAAATACTTTGCTTACTATCCTTACAGAAAATAAGCTTAATCCAATATCGGTAAAAGCATTTACGAAACATCCAAATTTTGCTCTAGAATTCAGGCTTGAATTTTGGGATAAAATTTAACGTTTTGTAGGTGCCAAGCTTGACCGATATCGAATTGAGCATATTTTTCATGGGAGCCGTAAACAAAGTATTTTAAACAAAATAAGCGATTCCGATCATTTTTTTGAGACTCAAAATGGGACAAAAAAGAGATTTGTACACACTGGTATAGATTTAAAATCTGTACCAGTAGCACCGTTGGGTTTTCTAATTTGAGTGCAGGCATGTCCTTTTGTTTATTTATAGATACTAATTTTGTATCTTTTGTGTAACTTTTCCACAAAATATACCCAATAAAACCTTCCAAAATTGTCGAGGCTGGCTGAATATTTTTTTTGAATGGCGAAAAAGAATTTTATTAATCTTTAAAAGATTACAAAGATCAAAGGGAGCTAGGAGAACAGGTTCGAAGACCCAAATCTTTGATTTGCAAGATGTCAATCAAGGATACACCCCAGGCTCGCCTAATTTACTTAAATTGATGCACGGACAAACCAGTCATTGACTTGGACGGAAATTCAGTGGCACTTTCCTAGCATCAGCACATGATCAAGAATAAACTCCTATATCTTGGTCTAATTCAAAATTTTGATTTGATCACACCATTGGTATTCTATTAAATAAGAGATGCATGACCAGCTAGATTTGGGATAGAAGTCCACACAAACCTCTCCAAAAGAGAGAAGGACGGAAATCTTCTGATTTCTTATTCCAGCGTTAACAACTAGCTGGTACAAAAGACCAGAAAAAATAAGAACTTAAACGATATTAATGTGGCTGTCACTATCTGGGCGTTGGATTTCTGGGTTGATGGCCACTGGTGCCGAACCTGATCCATAATGTGCGGTCATGTAGGACGTTGTGTCGGTGGTAGTGGCCTGACTGATGTCTTCCTCCCCGATTGGCGCCAACGGCAACATGTAAGGCGGCCTGAACAGTGGCACGTAGGGCACAGGCACCGAGCCCGATAGCATCTGAATAATTTCTTGAGTTTTCGGCCTTTCACTCGCTGTCGGATGAGAACAGGCCAGGCCTAGAAGCAAAAATCTTTGGGCCTCCTCCGCAAAATTGTTCTCGTCGAGCCTATTGTCGATCGCCTCAAGTAACTGGCCTTCGCAATGCAAGGCCCAGACCCAATCTACTAACGACGGGTACGTGCCAATTTGGATCCTGGGCCTACGACCACAAACCACTTCCAACATAACAGCACCAAAAGCATATACATCAGACTGCACGGTGGCTTTGCCCGTGAACACGTATTCGGGGGCCATGTACCCCGGTGTTCCCAGAACGCCTTGGGGTTCTGTGTATGAGGTTTTCTCGTTGTCTAGGGCTCGTGCAAGGCCAAAGTCTCCTAGCTTGGGGTTGAACTCGGCGTCAAGCATGATGTTACTGGCCTTAACGTCGCGGTGGACCACCCTCTTTTGGTACTCGTTGTGGAGGTAGTGGAGGGCGGAGGCTACCCCGGAGATGATCTTGCAGCGGAGATTCCAACTCAATGGCGTGCTGTTGGCATCGTTGAAGAGGTGTTTGTCGAGGCTGCCGTTGGGCATGTAATCGTAAACTAGCAGCAGCTTTCCATTATTGTGGCACCATCCTGTGATAGAGATAGAGATGGTTTTACAACAGCAACTAGATTTTACTATCTACATAGTAACATCAGACCCTTAATTAGCAGACTTCCTACTTTTGCAAATCCTTAACTAGAGAAAAAGTGACCTTCTTATTCCTTTTACAAGGACACTTCATGCATGTAGGGTTAGTGTTGACGTATTTATGTTTGGTCCCGGATTAATCGGCCTATTTGTGTTGGTTTGTAAACTTATTGTTGAGACAAAGAGATAAGAGAGGAAAAAAGAGTGCATGTGAGAGGGGTCAAGCAAGTGTTGGCTTTGTGTGGGAAACTAAGAGGGAGGGGAGAGAGAGAGAAAGAAGAGTAACGTGGGAACCCCTTTGGGGTATCTCCCCTCCAGTGCATAGTGCATGTGAGACTGTAGGATTATAAATGAACTGAGTTGTTCGTAAACTGTTTGAGGCTCAGTTTGATAAGGGTTTATTCAAGTTCGATTCGTTTATTTGATGAACTAAATCTGAACCTCAATTTTAGGTTCGTTCAATAAATGCGAGTGTGAAAGAGAGAGATATGTGAGTTGTGAGATTATGCAATTTTGTGATTGTAATAGAAGTTATTTGGTGTGTTTGTGTGAAGATTCGCTCTCTAATTGCCTGTCAATTTGGACAGGATACCCAGGAAAAATATATCTTGTAGGGGTGCAAATGAGCTGAGCTGAGCTTTGTAATTCGAGCTCGGCTTGTTTGATGAAAGACCAAAATACTTGAGCTCAAGGTCAGCCCGTTTAGCAAACGAGCCAAGCCATGTTCATTTACGTAACGAATCTCTATAAACGAGCTAAGCCTATGTAATCGAGCCAATTTTTTTCGGGTCAAGCCGAGCTTTAAAGTGTTGAGTTTAGTTTTTTTGCTAAATGAACATAAAATTTGAGTCTGGCTTATTTACTAAACGAGTTGAACCTAGCTGAGATGAGCCTCATGCTATTCACGAGTAGCTCGGTTTGTTTATAAATAACAAGACTCCCATAAAAATTGTACCAAGGCCTGGCACGGACATCGAGTAATATTGTGCTCCACATCGAGTAATATTGTGCTTCTCGTTGTAGAAGTTATCTAAGATAAAGAAAGCAGTAGAAGAGAGGTGGGGTGAGCGATCTCAGCATTGTAATTCTTATTGTTTTTGGCCAATTTGTGCAGATTTTATATCTGTAACAGTAGCGCCATTGATGTTTTTAAGACATAACTTTGGTTACAAGAGACGACTGTTATAAGGTTCTCAATAACATCTTTCACCAATCTTACGCGTTGTGTTCACACTTTAAATGTGGAGTGGAATATCACAGAGAAAATTTAATTTTAGGCCGACTAGTCCCCGCTTAGGCAGCAGCTGGTGGTCAAACGTGTAGATGAGGCCGAGTAGTCCTCACCTAGGCTTTAGACACCCTTTTTCCACCCGACTAGCGCCCAGCGATTTTTAGAATATCGCCTTTACACATACAAAATATGACTTGGGAAATAAGGTACTTTTAGACTGAATTAAAGATTCAAAAAAGGACTAACCGAGTAGTTGGACAAGATTTTTGTGCCTGAGAAGATTGATGATTTCGAGCTCCGCCAAGAAATCATCCCGACCCTTCAAACTCTCTCTAGAAAACTTCTTCACGGCCACCTCCACATCTCCCTTCTCCAAATCTTCGCGATTTGCCAAACACCCTTTGTAAACCATTCCACACGCACCTTCTCCCAACTTCCTCTTGTCGTCGAAATTGTTCGTAGCCTTCAGCAAATCTCTGTACTCGTACTCCCTCGTCATCCCGGGCATTCTCTTCACCTTTCCCAACATTTGCTGATTTGACCGCCGTGTTAACAACCGCTTTCGGAAGAAACATACCAAAACAGCCGCCAGCGGTAGGATGACCACCGTTGGAATCCCGGTGGCGAGGCCAATCTTCACCCACTTTTGTCTTTCGTCGTAGTAGTGCTCCACCGTCAAGTTCCAACGCAAGACGGAGTTGAGCTCGGTTACGTTGCTTGTTGATGCGGAAAACCCAAAATATGAGTGCTGACTGAGGACCCCTCTGAGGTCCAAATTAGACTTCAGGATCGGGTTATCGGGCCTGGGAGGTGTCGGATCCGTTTTGTTTTCTTGTTGAGCAATGTAAACCTCGATTACCTGTTTATTTTTGTATCGACAAAGTACAGAATTTTATTACGATAAAGCTAAAAATAAAAATCCGTTTAATAAGAAAAAAATTATTGAAAGAATTCTAAAAAAGTAGACAGGACACTTTGATTGTTACTATTGCTTCTATTTCAGATTCTCAATCTATCTGTCAACTTTCTTGATATTTTTGGGAGGAAGAGGAGAGGAAAACAGAGGCGCGAAAGAGGAAGTATAATAAAAGGAGCTGCCTCTCCTACGTTATTCTAATAGTCGGCCGACTAGTCTCCGCCTAGATGCTAGGCAGCGGTCAAAGCATAGATTAGGCAGCTGACTAATTGACACCTAATCTCCGTCTAGGTGCTAGGTGTTTCTTTTCCACCCTGTGTCCGAGCAGGTGCTTATAGCATTGTTAGGAATATCGTGTTTAATTACCTTATTGATTCCGTCGTATTGGACCCAGACGTTGAAGAAATTGGCCGTTGTACCCTCGCCAACTAGTTGGAGTCCGAGTGGGGTCAAGGAGACAGTTATGTTGGATCGGACGGAGTTTATGTCAAGTCCAACATGGTTCGAATCCGGGTCAAAATCCTCTTGAAACGTGTCCAATTCAACAGCGATAAATTTGTTTGTCATATTACCGTCAGTTGTAAAATTGGTCAGACCCAAGTATCCACCGTAACTTTTCTTCGGGAGATTGAGGTCTGGTGCCACCACGAACGTCAAGCCTTCACCGGGGGTATAATTGTCCAGTCGGTAGATGTTCACGAGGAACGAGGCGTTGAACGACGCCACTCTGTCGGTGTCGTTTTGACCTTCCCACAGCTTGAAAGGGGACTTGTACAGGACTCGACCGGCTTGGTTTGTGAGGCCGGCGGAGTTGACGGAGTCCATCGTGACTTGGAGGGCATTGTTGTGTATGGTCGCGGGTGAGTCGAGCTTGAATGCTTTGCCGTCGTAGGTGTCCTTGAAGTAATCGAACTGCATGTTTGAGGTTTTGAGTTTGGCGGACACCGGAGGCGGCCCTGCCGCGAGTAAGGAGAGGAGGAGGGGGAGGAGGAGAAGGACGACTGTACTTGGGTTGGCTGCCAGTCCCATACAGTTTCCGGTGTGTTGATTGAGTTTGGGTAATGTGGCCATGTGGGTATGGAAGTGGAGATTTGAGAGGGAGAGAGAGAATATAAATGTGACTGCCTTCTTCGGCTAAATAATTCGGATTATTTTTTTTGTTCTTATTAAAAAAATTGTATTTTTTAGTTTTTCGTTAATTTTTAGAAACTTATTGTTTCGCCATGACGAATGGAATCTAAAAAGTATAAAATTATCATTAAAATTCAAAATTTTTAAATAAAGATAAAAATAAGCCAATAAGCTAATTTTTTCGTCTTTACTCAAAAAATTAGGTTTTGATTTAATTTTTTACTTTTTAAATACCTTTTGTCATGATAAAATAATCCTTAAAAAATTGACCAAAAATTAACAAATGCAATTTTTTTTAATAAGAATAAAAAATAATCTATGATGGATTATTTTGCCGAACAAGAAGAGGAGATTGATTCTACGGAATAAAAAGGAAAAAATTCAAAATACCGTCCAACCTTTATTCTAAATTTTAATTAGACTCTCGACCTTTTAAAAAAATCAATTTTACTACCAACGTTATCTTCCGTTAAACAAAACTACCATTTTCGTCCAAATGACTAATGGATTTCTTTAAAGGCTCCGTTAAATAGCATCTCAATTGAATTTTGATAATCCGAACCGCTCAATATATTTAGAAAGTGATTTTAAGGGTACATGCGGGAAAACTGCAAAAAAAATGACCATGAAGGTCTTCATCGGAATAATTTTTTATTGAACAATTCAATAAAAAATTATTCAATTCAAGCCCTTTCAGGTCATTTTTTTTGTTGATTCGTCGCGAATACCGTTAAAATCACGTTCTAAACACATAGAGCGACTCAGATCATCGAAATTCAATCGGATAAGGGGAGGTGCGGACCGAAGCAAAATCCAGACATCGTGACTTGAACAAAATCCGGATCGGTCTGCACCTCCCCCTTCCCAATTGAATTTTGATGATCTGAGTCGCTCAATGTGTTCAATTTTTGCTGATTTCTTTAAAAGACACCTTAAAATCACGTTCTGAACACATTGAGCGGCTCGGATCATCAAAATTAGATTGGAACGCTATTTAACGGAGCCGTTAACGAAATTTGTTAGTCATTTGGACGGAAGAAGACATTTTAATTAACGGAAGATAATATTAGGAATAAAATTAACTTTTTTAAAAGGTCAGGAGTCTAATTGAAATTTAAAATAAAAATTGAGAGGTATTTTGAAATTTTCCCGAATAAAAAACACATGGAGAGAAAGAGGGGAGGAGAGAGAGTGGTATGGGTTCCCGTTGGTCTCTCTCTCGGTTGCTTGGAAATCTCCCTTACCAATTTTATTTCTGACTACAAGAAGTACCATTAGAGAAACAGATTCATAGCAGAGCCGTGAAGAAGTTATTCACAGTTAATAGTTTTGTGCGATCTCGATCATTTGGTTTGGCTTTGAATGATTTGGAAAGAAAAGTTTTATTAACATCCGAACTATCATTGACTCCGTAAATTACTATTTACGGCACCCCCGTTAAAATGATTTTCTCAAAGTGTACCATTCCAAATTTCCACTAATGAAAATAAAGAACACTCTAAGCTTCGACATCTTGCCCTTGAGTAATTATTCAGTAGTTCCGAGGAGTACGGAATAGTGTTCGTTCTCCCTCTCACATGACATGTGGGACTGACAAGATGGACCCACAAATCATATGTGGGTCCGTCATTTTATGCGAGAGGGAGCGCGAATATTATTTCGTGCTCCGAAACTATCTAATAATTTTCGCTTGCGCTTTTAGTACGTAAATCGATGGTAAGATCACTTCCATTTAGAATATCTAAAATGACGCCATTTCATTATTAAGAGTTTTTTTTTTTTTTTTTTTTTATGTGTATATAGATTTTGAATTTGTCAAGAAATTGTACGGCAAAGACTTGAGAGTTGATCGAGTCGCTCTTGATTTGTTCCCTTGTGACTTTTGTCTACGTAATATTACTAATATTCTTGGTTCTTTTATTTGGCCTAATAATTTCAATCATTCAATTAAATATAAAAGTCAACCATCAAGAAAGGTATGTTACTAATATTTTGGCATCAAGAAAGGTATGTTACTAATATTTTGGGAGTATAACATATTGATGCCATGTGTTAATGTAATTTTTGAAATACGATCCTCCTTGATTTCCTTGGTCGCGTGCATTTGCGAGCTCTGTCTGAGTTTACTTTGATGATCGGAA
The DNA here is from genome assembly GCA_014282245.1 of Rhododendron simsii. Lineage (NCBI taxonomy): Eukaryota > Viridiplantae > Streptophyta > Magnoliopsida > Ericales > Ericaceae > Rhododendron > Rhododendron simsii. Next base: position 21,274 of record WJXA01000148.1, on the reverse strand, counting down.
TTGCAAATTTTTTAAAAGTTAGGTGAGTATATCAATTAATCATGTCAAAATCAATGCTCGGCTGTCGATTGATATACGTTCACATTATACTTATGTCAAGAAGATAGGTTATGACCCCGCGTGCATTTGCGAGTTCTGTCTGAGTTTACTTTGATGATCGGAATTGCAAATTTTTTAAAAGTTAGGTGAGTATATCAATTGATCATGTCAAAATCAATGCTCGGCTGTCGATTGATATATGTTCACATTATACTTATGTCAAGAAGATAGGTTATGACCGATTCAGTGTTGTAATCTTTATTTTTAAGTAGCTTACCAAAAATATCTTTATTTTTAGGTAATGAACGGTTTTAATTATTGGAGTGGACTCGAAAATAACCCACAAACAATAGAATAGGACCGTCAAGTAATAAGAGAAGGTGCTATTTGTAATTTTTTTTTTTTTAATGGTGAAGTCATTTAAAGATCTCAGACGTTATTAGCAAATATCATGTAGTACGTACTCTATTAGTACGGAGTACGTACTATCATATTTACTTCACTTGGGTGATACACTTTCAAATTACTCATAAATTTTGTGAGTAAGAACACTATAGGAACCTTCTCTGTAGCTTATGGTTTTTCGGGTTCGTGTCTTCTTCTCGTACGCGACTTTTCTTGGCCTGTACAATTGGCTTATACCTGCACTCAAAGGAAAGATCTTCATTTGACTTTAATTTTTTTTTTTGGTAAGTACTAGTATCATATTATACTTCACTTGGGTGATACAATTTCAAATTACTCATAAATTTGGTGAGTTAAAACACTTCAAGAACCTTCTCGTGGTTCTTTGCGCAAAAGTAAATTACTCCATCTGTCCCAGAATGTTGTCTGTTTCCTTTTTTGGACATCTTAAAAAATTGTTTATATCTTTTAATGTATAATGTTTTATATATTTAATATGGATCTTGTTTGATAGATCTTAAATTTTTTTTTTTAAAAGATTTAAAATCATAAAAAATATTTTAAATTGCGAGATATGAACAATTTTTGTGAAGTTCAAAAAAGGAAGACACAACAAATTGGGACGTGGAGTAAGAAGTAGGGTCTTGAAAGTTTTTCTTCTATCTTTGCATAACAAAAACAAAAGAAAGAGTAAAACTGAAGAAGAGTGCGGTTTGAAAAATTAATACAAAACAAAGGAAGTGGAGTATGTTTTATCTGGGAATGCTTTCGGGAAAATAATAGAGATTAAATTTTTTATATCGTTAGTGTAAATATTTGTTTCCTTCAAATCAATTATATTGCGTCACGTCGCCATATTTTATTGATTAGGACCATTGTATTGCAATGTGGCGCAATTTAATTGATTTGGAGGGAAACAAATATTTACACCGATAGTGTAAAAAATTTATTCTGAAAAGAATAAAAGAAACAAAGGACGTAATGGACAGCTTTTACCTAGTTGCTCCTTCAGTATTTTTTTTCTCTGTTGGTGTCAAATGGGGGCAGGCCTCAATTGCACAGTATGCGTGTCGAGCACTATTTTGGCCATTCGTTCGGTCATCTGATGGTTCAGATTTCATCTGAACAATTAACGACCAAAAGTCGTTAATTTTCAAGACGAGATCTGGACCATCAGATGACCAAATGAACGGCCCAATTATGAACAACATGCATGCGCAGGCCCCAGGTGTCAATAACTTTTAAATTACTTGACCAATTGGATATTCATGCTTACTTTTAGTCTGCCCAAATGATTTTTGACACCCATATTAATTGTTTAATTTTAGGAATACCAAGGATAAAATACCCACCTGTAAAGTTGGAAAATAATTAAACAAAGCAAAATTATGGTATGGAAAGAGAAGACTCTCTCTCTCTCTCTCTCTCTCTCTCTCTCTCTCTCTCTCTCTCTCTCTCTCTCTCTCTCTCTCTCTCTCTCTCTCTCTCTCTCTCTCTATATATATATAGGAAAATGATTAAACAACGCAAAATTCAGATTGTAAAATCACTTTGCCTGTTCGAATTTGAACTGATAATCATAGCATCTAGGAAACAAATTCATATATTTATAAAATCAACATACACATTCAGTGCTTCCAACATCATTTTTGTAAAATCGCCCGAATTTGATTTTCATATCAAGCTGATTTTTACCACAGGGAGATAATCTAGATACACATCAGAGTCTGACCAATTCAAAATTCTGAAACCCAAATTCGTGTTGAGCCCAAAAACCCCCCCATGATCCATGGACTAAACCTAACTAGACTCCCTTCAGTTGAGCTTTGGGTCAAAATATTGCTACCTGGTACTAACCCAATGTCTCTCTCTCTCTCTCTCTCTCTCTCTCTCTCTCTCTCTCTCTCTCTCTCTCTCTCTCTCTCTCTCTCTCTCCTCCCCCCCCCCCCCCCCCCCCCCCCCCCCCCCCCCCCGTCTCTGTATATACACTAATACACACACACACTTGGACGTTCCATCCGAAATTATTATTATTTTTGAACACCAAAGAAGAATTTATTAATAAAGAGGAAGAGAGGAAAATGTCAAAGAAGAATTTATTAATAAACAAAATCTATTTTATGACAAATAAGCATTTTTAATACTATTTGTTTACTACTTTTCGGTTATTCTTATCGAAAACGTCATCGTTTTGATCCTCGACAATTTTTCACAAGAAGTACTAAGGGAAAAGCACAGTTGGTAACTAAAATAATACTCCACATGCATAAGTAATTTTCCTAGTTTTTGGTTACTTACATAAACCAACATCATAAAAAATCAGCGAGATTGCGCTTTATTTACCAGTGTTCTAGAGACGAAAAAATAAAAGAAAAAGAGTGTTTATGTCTCAGTTTTTTCCCCTTTTTCTATAGCTTATATAAGACTGAACCAATTCAAGAGCTCATTGTCAATACCCAAAGCGTACCGATGTTGAAGCATGCTAAAAGCACATGGCGGCCAAAATTACCTTAAGGCCATGTTTGATAAGTGTATTAGGTTTTGGGATAGGATTAGCAATTCCGGCCCATTGGCTTTCTTGTTTGGTTGTCAAACTAGGGTTAGGATTGAGAAGAGGATGGGATTACTAATCCCACACTGTTCCCGGATTTCTAATACCATGGGGTACTAAGTATTAGTAATCCTGTCCCAAGCTCTCTCATGCAAAATGACCATCTTGCTCATAGTTTTTTAACTCATTACCAATAATACCCTCCATTACTACTGCTCTGGTTTTGTTGTAGTATTGCTTCACATATAGAAATCTGTTGTTGATTCTTATCTCTCCATGATCATTGGGGAAAAAGAAAAAACCAACCACGACAATCATTGTGAATATGTAGTCTGCATTTGTTCATTTTGGTGGTACAAGCGTTATCAGATGGATTGGTGGAATTGGCTTTGAGAATGCGGTCTGCAAAGGTGTAGCTGTAAAGAAATGTTGAACCCTAGCCCCCGACCCTCGCTCCTCCGACGGCCATCACCGGCCATCTTCCCTTCACCCAACCTTTTCCTCCTCTCGTTTTACCGTCGAGTCTACCTTCTGATCACCGTCGCAAGTCTCTGCTGGCTTCCAAACCCATTTCACCGCGACACCTTTCGCCATCCCTGATTGCCCATCCGTGGTGTCGTTTCGGATTCAAATCCAGATCTCTTCTCCTTTTTTCGTCACTAATCGCAGCCTCTTTCCGCTCATCGTCGTCGCTAATCGCCTATATCTTTCCAGATCCGTGGTGGCTTTTCAATCACTGCTGTCATCTCTGCATCCCGTGGGTCTCGGTCGCCGACAACCACCTCCAACCTATGGGCTTGAGGTAATAGTTTCGAACCTTTATTTGACAATTTCGGCTTTCGTTTACTATTTTGGTGGTTGGGACAGTTTTGAAATTGATAAGGGGGTTTATCCTCTGCTTGTTGATGCTTAGCTGAATGTTATGGTTATGTTATAATCTATAAGACTATGTGTTCGTCAAAAAGGTTTGAATTTGACAAGGGAGGGTGGAAACCGGTGCTACATAACCACAGGAAAATTGGAACTAAAGAAGGTAATGAGAAACCAATCAGAGAATGGAATAATATGGGGAACAAGCAAATGTTCACTCTTTTTGTGGATAATTTACCTGAGGATGTCAGTCAGCGATGGGTAAGGTATTTGTTCAACAAATTTGGACTGGTCAATGATGTTTATATCCCTGGCAAAAGGAGCAAAGTAACAGGGAAAATATTTGGTTTTGTTCGATATGACTGTGAGGTTTCTACAGATATGGCCATCTCTAAAGCAAACGGGCTTTGTATTGAAGTTAGAAAACTATTTGTTAAAATGGCATATTTTGACCAGATCAGAGGTAACAATGACCAAAGACAGATCATTCCTAACAAGACTCTCACAGGTGAAACTGCAATTGACATGGATACGAGTCATAGGGTGGAAATTTCAACAAAAGGAAATGTTGCGGCATCCGCATCTTATGTCAATGTTGTCAAAGGTGTGCTTGAAGGAAAGGGCAATGATAAGAGGATGGAAGATGGGAGTGTCCAAGAGGAACGCAAACTGTGCTTGAAGGCTGAAGGTAATGGCTGGCTCTACCGTAGTGTAGCGGCAAAACTTCATAGACTAATCTTAATTGATGAGCTAAAAGTCCAAATGGCAGGAATGGGAGTTGATAACGTTCTGGTTCGAGCAATGGGTGGAAGATCTATGATCTTAATTTGCAATAATAATGAGGAGCTGGAGAATCTTCTCAAAGTTAATTGCTTACAAAGGTGGTTCTCCGAAATCAAATCATGGGAGGGACAAGCAACTTGCATCGAAAGATTTGTTTGGCTATGTTGTTATGGAATTCCTCTCAATGGTTGGAGCAACACCTCGTTTAAAGCAATTGGCCAATTGTGGGGTACTTTTATCTCTACGGATGAACCAACACTAAAGCTTTCTTCTTTGCTGTAGCCAAAGTATTGGTTGCCACAAATGTGTTTGAGGAGATTGATGAGTGGATTAACATTGAGATCGAAGGAAGAGCTATAGAGTCAAAGTGATGGAAGATCCATGTGGTCAACTGTTTGACATAGAGAAACAAATTCCTCGAGACAGCTTCGCTTCTTCTGAACAATATGATGAAGATGTTTCAAAAGATGACGAAGATGATGATGAATGCAGAGATCACACGTCAAATCCTGACTCGAAGATGGATAGGAATTGTGAAAGTAAAGAGGTAGTCGAAAAGGATGGCACCCTTTTATGATATTTTGGTGTTTGAGCTAGATGTGTGTGTATGCTCGTAATTGATGTCGGTAGTGGTGTGATGGGGATTGTTATACTTTGTGGTGGTGGTGTTTAGGGTTGTTTGGTTTAGGTTTTGGTTTTGGTTTTGTTTCTTGGGTTAGGCTTATTATTTCAAGTATGGGTGTTTTGAATCCCTTAGGTGTTTTCGGTTTGGACCTCGGTCCTCTGTCTTCCAACCTTGGTTGGAATTCTCTTCCCTCCCCCCAACTTGATGTACCCTTTGTCAAGTTTTCTTAATAAAATTTTTTGCCTATCAAAAAAAAAAAGTGGTGGGGCCAACTTAAGGTTGTATGGGGATAATCTTGACGGGGTCAATCTGGTTGTGGCCGATTCTGAATCTTCGGTATCCTCTCTAGGGAGTGAGGAGGGCGTAATTGGTGCAAAGGGTGCAGTCCCAATCTTGGAAACCGGGATCATGACTCTCAAAACTCATTAAGTGCTTCTCAAGTGGAGGAAATTAATCTACATGTAGATTTGAACCAAAAGGAAGGTAGTTCACGTTGTATCACTCAGTCTCTTTGAGGAGTATCGTCAAAGAAGAGAGGCCTCTCACAGTGAGGTTTATGTTATTCCTAGCGGGGGAGTAGAAGTAGTTGAAAAACTACCTAGGCAAAAATCTAATCTTGGGAGTATCATTCCCGGCACTAGATCATCTTCTGATGCTATCCTCAAAATGAAAATTGGAGTGAGAAGATCGGAGAGGAAAATTAAGAAGAAAAACCATCTCGCGGAGATTGAGGCTAAGTTTGATAAATTGAAGTATAATAATAAGAAGAGCTCTCATTCCTCAATGTTCTTTAAGGAAGCTCGTAAGATGTTGGATGTTGGTAAGACTTTGGGTATTGAACTTAAAGGTGGGAAGAATTATAATTTGAAGAGATTTGTTGAAATGCAAGAAGAAGAATTAAAAGATATGATCCAAGCTTTAGATGATTTCGAGGAAGAGGATATCTCAGAGGATGATGATGGTTTCGAGGAGGATGCCTCTATCTCTGTGGCTTTTTGAACTCAAGATTGGGCGGCTTTGAGATGTTTGGCTTATTTTGGTTTTGCTTAGTGGTTATGTAAAAAAAAAAGGTGTAGCTGTAAAATGGTGTTCCACTTTTTCCAAAAAAGTATTTTTTGAAAAAGAAGGTAATTTCAAGCTAAAAAATCATATGTGTAAAGCAAATAATTTTCTACCAATATGGATCTTGTTTGATAGATCTCATTGAGATCTTTTAAATAATGTAAAAGAAATCTAATTTTTTTTTTCATTTTCATTATATTTAAACTTGAAATTACCTTCTTTTTGGAAAAGAAAATTTAGAAAGAAAGCGAAATGGGGTCTAAGTCCACGCTCTCCTCCTATTTCACTCCTTTTATTTGCAAACTGTCCAAAAATTGCAAATTCGTGAGCAAGTCTTCCATACAATTCCATAGACCAGGTTTTCACCCATGGGTATAATTGGAAAATGTAATTTGTATCCTATCCCTTGGTGTTCCAATCAAACAAAGGATTGGGATTGGTAATCAAAATCCCATGATTTAATCCTTACCCAATCAAACGCCCACTTGGGATTACACTCGGTATTACTAATCCCATCTTCTTACCAATTCTATCTCCTTACTAATCACGTCTAATCCAACACACTTATCAAACGGGGCCTAAGTGTCTGGGACTGTTACTGGAGCGGATCCAGCTCTAAGAGAAAGGAAGTGTACTTAAGTGCCTATGACTATACCGGAGCCAAGAGGCATCTGGCCCAATGGCATCAAGAAGTATATTTTAAGTGTTAGAAGAAAGGAGGTCAAGAGTTTGACTCCACCCTTTCTTTTTTTTATCTAACTATTCTCACAATGTAAGAGATTCTGACTTATAAGAATTCTTCTAGAACACACGCTTGTTAGATTACTCCAGTAATTGCCTGGGGCTATTATTGGGGCGGATCCAACTCTAAGAGGAGTACCAAATTTTAAGCTTGAGATCGAAAACTAACTATTGCAGCTTGCTCATTTTTTGTTCCCATATTTGATTTGGTTGGACGTAATCTGAATATGACAATTTGATCATGTCGTGGCTAGGTCAAGTGAATGGAATTAATTGAGATTGCTTTTAGTTTTTTTAATTAACAGCGATGTATTATAAGAGAATGACATGTCTCATAAAATAACGGAATGGGGAGTAGTGGAACATATGTTAGTAAGTGAGAAAAAAGCATTAAGGCAGCGCCATTCAACTGATTATGGGTCCAAATCAACCCCGACACAATCTAAATAATCTCATACATGATTGCAGATGTTTGATGAGACAGTTGGGAGTGGAGAAGATTGACAATGTCTACAGCGAAGGAAACAAGTGTGCCGAGATAGCTAATATGTCGTTTAATGATGCTTTAGATTTTCATTTATTTGATGTTGCTCCGGTTTGTATTAATTCGCAACTTTGCGAAGACGCAAATGAGATGAAATATCCTAGACTCTTGTATGCTTCTTAATTTGAGAAATGATAATTGCAAAACTGTTTTTGTTGGTGCCAAAACTCCAATGCATAAAATGTTTGTACCATGTCCAGTGTACAAGTCTTTTATGTATTGAAGTTTTGACACTAACAAAAACAGTTTTGGCATTATCACTATCTAATGTTCCTGGTTAACCAAAAGAAACAAAAAATAGGAAAGAAGTGATCCAGTCCTACATATATTCTATTTTAACTTTTTGATCTAGATTTTGAACTTGTCAAAGAAACTGTTAAGAAAGACTTGAGCGTTGAGTCAACCCTAAATTCAGCTTTAATCTATTCAATAACACACAAAAAAAAAAAAGCTCAATCTTTTCCGTGCTGTTATTCTTCGTTATTTTAATAAACAATTAAATATACATAATTCAATTCTGTATTTTTTTTTTATCTTGTTTTACTATGCATTAATCATTTTATATTTTTTTAATGAATTTTCTTTTCATCATTATTAGAGTTTTTATTTTTTTTAATTCTTTTTTCTTTGTTGACATGCAACTTCTCATTATTCTAATAAGTAAACTGGCAGAATTCAATTGGAGATATCTGACGAAAGAACCCATGATACACTATTACTTTTTAATTAAAAGTAAGCTAGCATATATTTATTTTTTTGCTACTATTGGTTGTACTTTTCTTGTTGAAAACATCATAGTTTTGATCGTAATAGTTTTGATGCGTCATGTAACTTAAGTTTTGATACTATAATTGTAATGACCCGAATCTCAAGCCAATATTTTTTCGTCTAGGAAACCGTAGCCCTACTTCATAATCCTAAAAATCTAAGATAAGATTACATTGGATTAGGATAAGATATGATTGGATATCCTAAGATATACTTAGATACATTAAGATTTGTTTGGATTTTAGTAGATATTATAAGATTATGTTTAGATATTATAAGATTATGATCTAGATTTGATTTGATTTTCTAGATATGCTCTAGATTCTTCTTCCATGAGTATAAATAGGCTCCATCCCTCCACTCTCTTCCACACACCTCACTTCTCTCCACTTCTCATTCCAATTGTAAGCATATAGAGAGAGAGAGAGAGAGAGAGAGAGAGAGAGAAGAGAAGAGAAGAGAAGAGAGAGAAAACTTGAGAGTTTAATTTATAAATAGCTAGTGATGTTTTGGATTGGTGAGCTAGTGGTGTATTTAGTTAGAAGATGGAAAAATGTTTTAAGGAATTAATTCATAGACAAAACGGCTGGGCATATAAAATTTGAGGTAATCCGGGGAGTATACGATATGCTTCCCACTTCCGGAATCCTTTCTTCACTCTCACTTTTGTACTCCTTTTGATTATCTCGTAATATTTGTTTAATCTTGTGGATATCATTGGAAAGTGAAATAATTGGTATCGAATATGATGTTGTTGGCTGAGTACTATAGAACTGTTTAATGCAGGGATCGAGTGAACTCATGCACCAATAGCCTATCCAATAGCCAGGATGGATCGAGAATGACTCAGTGAGAAAGGTATTGGGGGAGGGTCACTAGTCATGTACTGAGAAGGACATGGTACGTATGAGGTCCTTTGTGATAGTTGCTTCGACTTGGTGGTCGATTATCGCTTATTGATTCCACTTGAACATGAGTTTTGTTATTCTGTTGTATCGTATACTTCCCGGATAATTTCTTTTTCAGGTGTGGAGTCAGATTAATGGAAATTGTTCTTTTTCAAGTGTGGAGTCGGATTAATGGAAATTGAATCGGAGTATATAAGGATTAATTTGGAGAGGTCTTGGAAGAGTTGATAATTTTGAAGTATCGAGAAGATTATTTAGAAGGCGGCTTAAGTTTATTTGGGTGATGTAATTTATTTATGGAGAAAATAGAGGCCTAGAAGTGTTTGAAATAGAGTGTATTTTGGGTTTATTTTTAGAAAATATCGGGGCGTTACAATAATCTTATATACGAGCTCTTAATTACTCCACTAGATCCAATGGTTTCCAATATTTCTTGAGTGCATGTCCTTTCGTTTATTTCCTTATAGTACTAATTTTGTATCTTTTGTGTAATTTTTCCATAAAACTTACGCAATAAAACCTTTCAAAATTGTCGAGGCTGGCCTAATTTTCTTACATGCATCATTCATCAACACATGATCAAGAATATACTCCTATATCTTGGTATAATTTAAAATTTTGATTTGATCACACCATTGGTATTCTATTGGAAAAATAAGATCGAGATGCATGAGCAGCTAGACTTGTGATAGAAGTCCACACAAACCTCTCCAAAAGATGGGTCCCACTGCGTGTTCTATCTCTAGTGATAAGTTTGTGTCTTTTAGTTAAAAGAAATGATAAGAAATGGGAGCGGATAATGCCACGATAGATTTTGTACGTGCCACGATTATTTCATCCATCTGACATTTTTACCCATCAGTCACGCTCGTCTTCTGAACTCTGTCCACTACGGCTCTGGAGCCCACAACTGACAACCTCTCCAGCTTCTCCCAATCTCGTCCATCCCATTGTTTTGCCCTCTCTCTCTCTCTCTCTCTCTCTCTCAAACTCACTATTCCTCCATTTCTCTCCCTCTAAAATGAATGGTTTGTGCTCTGGCTATGCTTGTGTATTTCCCTTAAAATCAATCTTAGTCTTTTTTTTTGAACATAAAATCAATCTTACTCAGAGCGAGACCAAATATATCTCATCAACGTTTCTAATCTTTGATCTGTTCTCCGTTTTCCCGTCTGTTCTATTCCTCTTCTCTCCATAGGAGACCAAAAAATATAAATCTACACATAGACCCATTTTTTCTAGTGGTGACAGACCACATTTGCAGTGGTCGGATTTGGAGATTTGGGTTATCGCCAATTTGTGAGTTATATACATGGAGTTGTTTATTTCGTTTTCATCCCTATGCTGGAGTGCTGGTTTTGGAGGTTATCAAACGAAGAGAGCATGCTATAGAGGTTTATGTTCTAATTTATCCTCGCCGGCGGGAAAACCCTAACATCGTAACTAGATGGGATTGGCGAGAGGGATAGCTGATGATTGCATCTAGGAAAAGGGTGAGCAGAGGAAAGAACCAGAGAGGGTTAACTATCGTCATAATCGATGACTTCAAGAACGAGGATTGAGATTTTTGATCTAAAGGGCAATCAGAGATGTTTGATGGGGAAAAACGTAAAATACCACAAATATTCGTGGCACTAAAAGAACTGTTCGTGGCATTAGCGCCACCCTAAGAAATTCATCATTAGTAATGAAGTTACATTGGAAAAGCGACTCAAATAGTTGAATCAGGGATTGAAAGAAATTTATTGAAGTTGATCTTATTGCTCGATGATCAATTGATCAAATCTTGTGTGTACTTCAAGAAACAATGCTTGGAGGAGGCTGTATTCGATCTCTTCGGTCATCCAAAACCCTTAAAGGGACGCATATTTATAAACTATGGAATCTATCCGAGTTACTCGAGCAACTTACATAGTCCGTCTGAAGTCTGTCTGAGTTGCTGAAACAAAGATTTTGCTTTCCCCAGAAGATAGACTTCTAACAACTATACATGTTAATTATCAAATCCTCTTAATTGTTACAGGAAACATAACTGAAAAAAAAGTTAATGTACACAAGCAATTCCCCCTCGATCCTCTCAATAAACAAAACAGAGTAAATATACATAACAAAAGAAAAGACAATTGTGAGGATGGGAATCTTCGGATTTCTTACTCCAATGACTAGCTGGTAGCAAACACCAGAAAGGTTTAACACTTTGATCACCTGTTACTGAAGCTGTCACTGTATGAGCGTTTGGTTTCTGGGTTGAGGGTCTTTGGTGTCCAATCTGATCCATAATGTGGGCTCGTAAAGATCGAACGTTGTGTTGGTGGTGGTGGCGGCGGCGGCCGGACTGATGTCTTCCTCCAGCATCGGCACGGGTGCCAATGCGAAAGGTGGCTTGAATGATGGCACGTGGAGCACAGGCATCGAGCCCGAAAGAATCTGAACGATTTCCTGAGATTTGGGCCTTTCGCTTGCTATCGGATGCGAACAAGCCAGGCCCAGAAGCAAAACTCTTTTGGTTTCCTCCATTTCATAGTCCTCCCTTAGTCTTTTGTCTACTGTTGGTCCAAAAGCAACCCAAGAGGGGGGTGAATTGGGTTTCTTACTAACTATTCGCAAATTAAAAAACTAATTGCAAGATAGAAACAAAGACAACGCAGCAGCACAATTGAGTCTACTCAACTAGTAAGTACACCAGCAGGCTTAACAAATTGAGCTAGCTGAAAGATCAGAAACATAGCAGATGCATAGAACAAATAACCAGATTATATGACTGCAATATAAGTACGAAATCAACTAATTTTGCAAGCTTTTCTACTCCAAGTGTGATTTTAGATTTTTACCAATTTTCTTTTGCGATAAAGATATGCAAAACTGAAAGTAAAAGAGTAAGGGAAAGAGAAATCAAACACGAGGATTTTATAGTGGTTCGGTCCGCAACTTCACGGCCTACTCCACTCCCCAAGTGTCCTACTTGAGAATTGCTGCACTATCTCCAATAGTCGTTACAAACCTCTAGCTTCGCGGGTGCTAGAGAACCTTACAACGAGCGATTACTCCGAATCCACTCCCAACTACATAAGACTCCGGCACTAGTTACACCTAAACCCAAATGATTTTTTCTACCCAAAAAATCACTCACAAAAACTGTTCAATCTCAGACAAGGGTGTGAAATCCCTTTTACAATATCGTTCAAATATCACACTCAAGCTAGTGTAAGAATATTCAAGATGAAGCTTTGAATTTGTGATTGACAGAATTTCAAGAGAAAGCTCACAGTAATTTTTTCTTCAGAGATGTCGTCCCTCTCTGCCTTCTCCTGTTTCTTTTTTATCTTGAAGACCCAGAAAAACGTTGGAGTCTTTTTCCACTAGCCGTTGCAAATAATCAGCCCTTGCCTTACTTGCTTCCTTCTTCAGTCTCTATGTTTCCAGCACAAGATTTCTTCTTTCCTTTTCGAACCCATTCCAGCCGTTAGACAATAGGAAGAGATTTTCCTTAATCTCTCTCCTTCTTCAATTCTCTTGTCTATTGGAGATAGGAATTGTGAAGAGGAGTACCTTTCCAATTGTATCTTCAATTGACCCGAAATCCCTCTTGATTGTTCAACCGAAATCCTTTCCCTTTGACAACTCTATCGCCATTCTTGTTTTCATCGTGAAACATAGAACTCTAGGTTTAGGAAAAATGATTCCCTGTGAAAAGAACACCTTTTAAGTTTTTAGACAAAAGAGAATTGCTTCCAAGTCCCTTCAAAAACAAGAAATAATATAATTAGCCCAATAATAATGTATCTCACCAATGATGCCCAATTGACTAATGTAATTCTAACTAGGTTGTGTTTGTTATCATCAAAATCTCAAACCATGGGGCTAACAATACCGCTTCAAGTAACTGGCCTTCGTGATGCAAGGCCGAGACCCAATTTACTAGCAACGGGTACATGCCAATTTGGGTCCCGGGCCTACGACCACAAACCACTTCCAACAAAACTGCACCAAAAGCATATACGTCAGACTGCTCGGTGGTCTTGCCCGTGACCAAGTATTCGGGAGCCATATACCCCCTTTTCCAGGAGCGCCCCCAGCTTCTATGTATGAGGTTTTTTCGTTGTCTATGGCCGTGCAAGGCCAAAGTCTCCTAGCATGGCGTTGAACTCAGCGTCAAGCATGATGTTCCTGGCCTTGAGGTCGCGGTAGACCACCCTCTTTCGGTACTCATTGTGGAGGTAGTGGAGGGCGAAGGCTACCCCAAAGACGATCTTGTGGCGGAGGTTCCAGCACAAATGGCATGCTGTTGGCATCGCTGAGGAGGTGTTTGTCGAGGCTGCCATTAGGCATGTAGTCGTAAACCAACAGCAACACCCCATTCTTGTGACACCATCTTGTTATAGAGAAGAGATATTAATTTGGATAATATTACTCACACAACAATCCAAAGACAACAACTCATACAACCTCTCACATATAAATGAAGCTCACACATAGTAGTGTACATAGAGACTACATGTATGTGAGAGGTTGTATGAGTTGTTGTGTTTGGATTGTTGTGTGAATATCATTTTTATCCGTTTTAAGACATAACATTGTGTACAAGAGACAACTGTTATAAGGTTCTCAATAACATCTTTCACCAATCTTACGCGTTGTGTCCACACTTTAAATGCGGAGTGGAATAACACAGATTGCGATACCAAGTAAGTCATACCATAGGCTTCTTTTTCTATCAGTCAAATAGGCTGGTTCTGCTACTGAGAAATTTTTAGGCCGACTAGTCCCCGTTTAGGCAGTAGTCGGTGGTCAAACGCCTAAATATGGCAGCCGATTAGTCGCCACCTAGACCTCCTCTAGGCGCTGGGCGCTCCTTTTTTGCCCCACTAGAGCCTAAAGATATTTGGAACATTGTCTTTACACATACAAAAAATGACTTGGGATAAGGTATTTTTGGAATGAATTAAAGATTTAGAAAAGGACTAACCGCGTAATTGGACAAGATGTTTGTGCTCGAGAAGATTGATGATTTCGAGCTCTACCAAGTAGGGCCAACTCATAAGTTTTGGAGGCCAGAGCTAACCTTTTAAATAAGACCTCTGTGGACACACGCCCCGAAAAATCGCCCGATTTTGGTTTGGAATAGATATTGTTCGGGGGGCGGCCCATTTGGAAAATAGCGCGGCGAAACGCTTCGATTCAGAGTCGCCACTCGGGTTTTAGCGGAAGAATACCCAAGGAACCGAACTCGAGAACGTTTGCTACGTTTTACTTTGATTTTGAAAAAGTGTTTGATTTGATTTGAAAAAGGCGTAGACTGGTCCGTCGTCACCTTCGATATCTGAGGTTCGGGAGCCAGGTTACGAGAGGGGAAGGGTTTTATGGCACCCCTCTCGCCCAATCCGGAGATCGGTCTCTACTCAGGCATTTTATCAAAACATTTGCATTTTTCTCTCATTCAACCAATTTTAGCCAATTAGGGCGGGGGAACAGTTAATAGGGATTAAAACTGTGACACTTTGCAGTTTGTATGACAAAAATGTTCATGGATGATGATTCGCTTGTTTGAATTGATTTAAATGTAAGAACATAGATCGAGAACAAGCGCTGCCAGAAGCTCAACGGGATGATGTACGCTGCCCGTCGGGTGCGTGAGCAGGCGACATACTGGCACGCCATGGCCAAACCACGACACGCCAGTACACCCTGCGCACGCCACCTCAAGGTTGGCGTACACTAACACATCGATTTCTTACAGCTCCTATTCTCAATTCCCTGGGCTCTGGAAGGGACCAGTGCACACCCAGGACAAACCACGCAGTTTATAATATAGATTACACGCATGTACAGGCGCAAAGAATGGTCAGCAGCCAGGAAAACAGCAAGACAGGCCCCATAAACAGAGTGGGGAAATAAAAGAGGCCAGGATTGAACTATGATGCAAGGGCCAGGCACTGGACCCTGGCTAACATGCCGTACGCCACTCATGTGAGCCCGTACGCCAGGTTGGCCTTTTATCCAGTGTTTGGCTTTACGTCATCTGGGTTCTGGAGCATGACCAGAAGGATCCCAGGGGCCTTATAAAGCAAGAAATGATACAAGTATTGAAAGCTACACTTAGACAACTTAAAAGTACAGAAAGCAGTAAACTGGTTTTTAGCATGCAATAAGGTGATGACAGAAAGGAAGTAAGCAGTAAATGGACACATCATGATCCCCACGTCAGCAGTGCACATACTGCCAAAGGTGGCGTACGGCTTGATATGGCTGGCGTGCGCCATGGTCTGTCTTTTACGACCGATTTATTTTACCAGAGAGGGGTCTGGACTAGTATCAGTTACTAGCCAGAACCCTTCTGGTTCCCCTCAGGGGTTGAAAACAGAAAGCAGTGCAAAGGTGGTATACCTTTGATGCAAAAGATGGAAGAATGGGAGTGAGCTTTGAGATTGAGGATGAAGGCTATGTAGTGACTGGACAGTGGAGAGAGGTGTGAGGTACCTCTCTATCTCTTACTCTTGCAATGGGGGAGCAAGGGTAAAGGAGAGGGAAGGAAGCTTGGAGAGTTAATATTGCTAACCCCTTGCAAATGAATGCAAGGGGGGGATTTATGGAGGAGAGAGGCTGGGATCAGGGCTGCTCAACTGGGGTTAGGCCAAGGTTGGGTTAGGAGAAGAGTCTCCCATGCATTAAATGCATGGGACTAGGTTGATGGGTTGTGTAGGAGAGAGAGGGGGACGGCCTGCAGAGAGTAATGATCAGGAGGCTCTGCAGTGTACCCTGGCAGTTACAAAGTTTCGAGCACGTGACAGAAAAGCGGTGATTTGACCGGCCTTGACCCTCCGTACGCCACATACAACATGCCGTGCGCCAGGTCAAACTTGGTCAACGGGCGATGATCGACACGTGTCAATTACCTGGCGCACGCCAAAGAGAAGGTGGCGTAAGCAAGGTCTGGCTTTGCTGGGGCCCATTGGGCTCGAGATTTGAAGGGTTTGAAGTGGGCTTTTGAAAGGTGAGTTCGAAATGGTTTGAAAAGGAAGGGCCCAAACCCCCAAAGCTCAAATCCATCCATCGACTCTGAACTGTTCTCGACCGTTTTATCATCATTGGGGTCAATAAAGAAAGTAAAAGGACTACTAATCTGGACAGTCCAGAATGGGGTGTCTACAGAAGCCCCCCTTTGACGGCACTTGGAGCACCATTTGTTTGGAATAGACAAGTAACGTCAAAGGTTGTCTAGACACCCTACTCTCGACTATCCTGAGCAAGATAAAGAAGGCATGAACCTTAAAGAACCTGATCGGTGAGTTCAGCCCGACATATTATTTGAGGAAGACTGCTGCTCGCGAAGGGCAGACTTGGACGGGTGGACCGTCGTTTTTTTTTTGAAATCGGACGGGCGGACCGTCGTTGATTTGAAATTGGACGGGTGGACCGTCGTTGATTTGAAATTGGACAGGGCGGACCGTCGTTGATTTGAAATTGGACGGGTGGACCGTCGTCGATTTGAATTTGGACGGGTGGACCGTCGTTGATTTGAAATTGGACGGGTGGACCGTCGTTGATTTGAAATTGGACGGGCGGACCGTCGTTGATTTGAAATTGGACGGGTGGACCGTCGGTGATTTGAATTTGGACGGGTGGACCGTCGTTGATTTGAAATTGGACGGGCGGACCGTCGTTGATTTGAAATTGGACGGGTGGACCGTCGTTGATTTGAAATTGGACGGGTGGACCGTCGGTGATTTGAATTTGGACGGGTGGACCGTCGTTGATTTGAAATTGGACGGGTGGACCGTCGTTGACTTGAAATTGGACGGGTGGACCGTCGTTGATTTGAAATTGGACGGGCGGACCGTCGTTGATTTGAAATTGGACGGGACTCTGCTTGGGAGTGAGCCCACCAGAGCTATAGATAACCTTTTGGACCATTCGAGTCTCCATTTGAAGAAGAAAAACCTGATCCATGGTGTTTGGGCCCACGGCCCAACAAAAGGTGGCGTACGGTATACTCAACCTGGCGTACGCCAGGAATCTTTTATTGCCCAGTCCAGACCCAAGCCCAGACCCGGCCCAGCACGCCCCATGTCGTATAACTTCTGCAGAACCTTTGAACTCGCCATAACAGGCGATTTTTGAACTCCCACAAACTTCAACACTCTTCAAAACTTCTCAATCTCTCACAAACCCTTTCAATCCCTCTCATTCTCTCAGAAATCTCCTTACCCACACTCCCCCATGGCTGAAACTGGTAGCGGTGGCGGCAATGGCGGCGGCAAGGACGAGGGACGGTCGAGAACGGGTGGAGACGAGGCCGAGACGCCTCGAATCGACGATCAGGCCCCAGGCGAGCCTTCGTCGGACGTTGGTGCAGTGATCCCAGGCGGCGATGGAGGCGACGGCGGCCATGCAACAGAGGTGATCGACGGCGACGGGCGGCGTACGCCAGGGTCGACCGACCGTACGCCACCCGTCGTTGAGGCAGGGGGCCCACAGGTGCGACGGTTGGACTTCGAGAGCGGTGTGGAAGGGCTGGTCGTCACGGGCTCGGTTTTGGCAGGGACCGGCGGCGTCGGCAGCGGTGGTGATGTTGGTGGTGGTGATGATCGGCCGGATGTGCGGAGGAGAGATCCGGCGCGGGGCAAGGATGTTGTGGCGGAGGAGGATGCTCCCATTGTGGCACCCACTGGGCCAGCAGAGTTCAGACCAGCGGCGGGGTCCTCGGCGCACGTTCCCATTACGCGCGGGGACTTCGCGGAGTTTGTTTCGGCTGAGGTGCTTGATAGGCTGCTGAGAGAGAACCCGGCGGTGGTGGAAGCGGTGATGTCAGCCCGAGAGGAGAGGCTGAGACAGGTTGCACAGGCTCAGGAGGAGGAGCGCTTGCGAGTTGAGGCCGAGAGGGCCAAGGCTGCGGAGGATGCCTTCGTGCAGGAGACTGAGGTGGTCGAGCAGGCCCAGGAGGAGGGTGGCCTAGCTCGTGAGCGAGCGGTGGCACGGGCAGAGGCGATGCGGGCTGCAGGCCGCCCGGCTTTTGAGGCAGGGGCCTATGTTCTCCCGGAGCCACATTTGTTCATACCGTCCGGGTTTGAGAGCTACATCCCCCGACGCGAGGATTACGATGCAGAGCTTGTGCTGAGAGACCCAGAGTGGCACTTGTCAGTGGACTGGGCGCAGGTATCCCTTTGAAACTCCACTTTTGGTTCTCTTGTAGTCCTTTACTATTGTGCTTGTACTTAGCTTACTTGTGTAGAATGCGTGATAACATAGTGACACATGTATGCTTGATAGCTTGACTTGGTAGATAGAAAAATCGGGTAGAAAATACTTGAACTCGACCGTAGGACTTTGATAGAAATGTGTGATAACGAACTTGAATCGACTGTAGGCTGCCTCGACTTGTTAATATTCTGAAACTTGAACTCGACTGATAGAATGCCAATGCCTTTGATTCGACTGCATACTTGTCTCTTTTGAGAAGAGGATCGATTGAAATTGGATGTTGCATGCCTTTGATTCGACTGAGTAGAATGCCTTGCGTATATGGAATATCATGCTTTTGAAATATCCTGCTTCGACTTCATAGTAGACATGGACCTTGAATTGACCACAGGATGTTGAATGCCCTTTTGAACTGAACTTTGATTCGACTGCTTGTTATAGTATGTATGCTAACGGAGGCCCTTGTTCTTTTGCTTTTATGGTGTGCAGAGGACGAGAGGCGGTACACGGGGACACGGTGGTCCTGCTAGTTCCCTTGAGCTGTACAGGGGGCTGCCCGAGCGGGTTAGGTCCTTAGTTGATGCAGCAGGGTTCAGGCCGTTCATCCTTACACAGACGGCCACACTCAGTGATCATGCCTTGCTCACGGCGCTGGCGGAGAGATGGTGGGATGCCTCCAACACTTTCCACCTTCCGATCGGGGAGATGACTGTGACTCCGGCGGACTTTGCTGCTTTGACAGGCTTGAGGGTAGGAGGGGAGCCTATCCCATTTGACACGGGGATCCACAGAGACCCGGAGGCGCTGCAGTGGTTCTTGGGCTTTGTGCCCGTGGGCATCTCAGAGACATTCACCCACGACCAGTTCCATTGGCGCTTGAAGGACAGGGTGCCAAGCTCAGAGCAGGAGGAGGAGCAGATGGCGAGGGCCTATTTGTTGTACTTGTTCGGGGCATCGCTGTTCCCCAACAAGAGGTCCACAGTGCACTTGGCTTACTTGCCGGCCTTGTTTGACTTGCGTACGGCGGCCAGATATGATTGGGGAGGTGCCGCTCTGGGGACATGCTACGGTTTCATGGGAGAATTCTCTCGGCGGAAGAAGGCGATTGCCGGCCTGTGGAGGGTGTGGGAGGTAAGAAAAACTGACTTGTATCCTTGGTTTTCTGAGTACCTTCCTTTCTTTTGAAATTCAACTGCTGTACTGATGCTTTGATTGTTTGAACTTGCAGCTATGGGCATATGAGGTGCTGAAGATGTACCCTCCGGAGAACTCCTGCCCGGATTTGAAGATGCTCCCCCGTGCTCTGATATGGGGGCCACAGTACCGAGGGAAGAAGGCGGCAAGAGGTAGCCTCCAGGCCTTTCGGGCGTATCTTGACGAGCTGTCGAGCGCCCAGGTAGAACTCAAACTTTTATTGCCTACTTTCGCCTTTGAATTGCTTCAATGCTGTCGCTGATCGACTGTTTGTTGCTTGGCTGTTGAATGTTTGCAGGTGGAGTGGGACCCTTGGAGGACCTCAGAGGCTGAGCCGGAGTACCTTTCCCGGAGCAGGGTGGTGGCCGCGAGCCGCGTACTGCTGGAATCGATCTTCGGGTGGCAGTGGTACCTGGGGGATCGAGTGACACGGCAGTCACTTGAGGCTTCAGAGTTCATGGTGCCGGGTCCACTTCCGCCTCGTGCTTCACACACGGACCAGTACACGCTGGCTGAGCTGCAGCGCTTCACCGTCCCGGCAGGCCTTAGTGCTTTCTTGAGGCCCGAGCGCGACTATGCTGTCTATCAGAGGCAGTACTTGGCGGGACCACTTGGGGTTGTTGAGCACGGAGCTGTAGAGGCTGAGGCTAGAGCCGCTGGAGAGGAGAGGCGCGGGCAAGGAAGGACTGCCCGCTCGAGGGAGAGGAGTGAGCCTGCTAGGGCGACGGGTCTTCCTCGGCTTTCTTGGACGCTGGCTGTGCGGGATGCTCAGGGAGAGGAGGCTACTGTTCAGTTCGAGCCTGCTAGGAGAGAGCCCGAGGAGATCACAGGACCGGTACGATACTATAGCATCCCTTGTATTTCCCTCGTTTACCCTGATTTGCATGTGTATATTTGTCCTTGCAAACTGACTTGTTCACTTGTTGTAACACAGGCCCCAATGGAGTGGGTGCGAGAGGCGGTGCGCCTGATGAAGGCCATGGAGAAAGAGTTCCACAGGATTGCTAGCGGCGCTCAGTTGCGGCTGCACTACCCACCTCCAGCTCCAGCTCCTACTGTGCGGCCTCAGGTATAACTTTGAAACTTTGATAGAACAATGTCCTGCTTTCACATTCCAATATATATGCAATATGTTGACAAATGTTAATCAAGTTAATATGCAATGCAGGGGCAGGCTAGGGCGGCTCCTAGGAGGAAGAGCGTGAGGCCACCGCCTCAGAAGAAAATAGCACCGAGCTCATCCCGACCAGCAGAGAGCACTCAGAGAGGAGTACATATTGCGTCTGCTAGCGAGGATCTCCCATTTCGCCGGGAGCTGAGGAAGAGGTCTGCAGAGAAGAGGCCTGCTGAGGGGCCCATGCAGAAGAAGAGGAGAGAAGAAGAGGAAGCAGAGGAAGAGGAGGAGAGCACATCCCTCAGCAGTGACTCTGACTCCGTGGACGACCCCAAATACCGGATGGACCCACGAGAGATCGCAGAGAGCGAGGAGGAGGAGGACGACGAGGACTTGTTCGACGACTGAGGGCTATCACTGAGCCTTAGTCTATTTTGCTGTTTGACTTTTGACACATTGATACGCTTTGATA
>WJXA01000147.1:0-48775 GCA_014282245.1 Rhododendron simsii | reverse complement strand
CACAGCCGCCTCCTGAGCCAGACCTAGTCATGGGAAGAGATCAAGTCTTGAACCTACTCCAGGAGCAGTTGGGACCTGGGTTCAGACCTTTGGGAAGGCCAATGTATAGGAAGCCTCATACCGAGAGGGTGGACAATACACCCTTCCCAAGGGCTATAGAGTCCCAGAATTCCAGAACCTTCAATGGTGAAAGCATGCAATCAACCGTAGAGCACATTGCTAGGTTTCAAGTTCAATGTGGAGAGGCTGGCACCATTGATGCTTTAAAGTTGAGGCTCTTTCCCAATTCTCTTACTGGGACAGCCTTCACTTGGTACATCAATCTGCCACCTAACTCGGTTCAGACCTGGGCACAGTTAGAGGAGATGTTCCACCAGCAGTTCTACAGGGTAGAACCAGAGGTGACATTGGCAGACCTATCATGCTATCGTCAAACCCATCTGGAGTCTGTAGAGTCCTACCTCTTACGTTTCAAGACTGCTAGATTCAAGTGCAAGATAGTCCTTCCTGAGGCCGAATACGTGCGAATAGCACTAAACGGCCTGAGCTTTGAAATGAAGAAGAAGTTCTATGGAACGGAGTTCAGAGACCTATTTGAATTATCTTCCAAGGCTTCTCATTATGAAAAGTTCTTGGCAGAGGAGCAGGATAGGAAGACAGCGTCCAAAGGGACGTATTACCGCGACCCTAACTATGAGCTTGCTGCAGTAGAAGCAGAGGTAGACCCAGACGTGGCAGTGGCTGAAATCATCAACAAAAAGCCATACGTTTGTAAGGCTTTTGTCAAGATGGAGCCCACGAAGCAGCCAGCCCAGAACACTTTCAATAAGTCAACCAGGACTTATACTTTTGACGTGGGTAGGGCTGAAGCTATCTTCGATCAACTCCTTGCTGACAAGCTGCTCAAACTGCCTTTTGGTCACAAGATTCCAACCCCGGAAGAGCTGAAGGGCAAAGAGTATTGTAAGTATCACAATTCTTGGAGTCATACTACTAATAATTGCATAGTATTCAGGAATGACATCCAGGATAAGATTGAACGAGGGGAGTTCAAGTTTCCCGAGAAAGACAAGCAGCCTATGGGAGTGGATGGCAATCCCTTTCCCTCAGGGCTGAGCACGAATATGGTCTCTGTCAACATGAGAGACATGCCTAGGGCTGTCCCTAGGCCGAAGATAAGTTTGGGAGCCCCTTCGAGAGCAGCATACAAGTCCAGCCCCGGCAGGTTCTGGGATTCCTTTTATGATGAAGGGGATGTCAGGACTGAGCGAGTCAGGAGGTTCGGAAAGCAAAACTCATGGTGGTCCAGACCTTCAGGAGCAAGGAAAGCAGAAAAACCAACCTGCTCTATGGTGTGTACAGAATGTGGACACCATGCCAGTCCTAACAAGCCGGTCCTGAAGAGCGTTATTGTTGGAAGGGTTGAGTCAAGTCATAAGGAGCCTCACAGGTCTAAAGGAAGGAGGGTTGTACGGGAATCTGTGTTCAACCGAATTCAGCCAGGGTTGGTTGAAATTGAAGATGAGCTCATCAATTTGAGGATATCTGCTCCTTCTAAGGATAAGCCAAGGGTTGTTAAACCTCCAGCTACTCCCCTAAACGAGTGGCACAGGGTTGAACATCCCAAGTTTCCATCCAAACCCCCACCTCTGTCCAGATCTCAAAAAAGGCGCCGCCAACGATTCAGGCAGGCAGCTAGAAGAGCTGATGAAAAAGCAAACCTACTGGACGATCCAATGAAGGAGGATGTCCCGGAAGAAGAGGTGGAAGTCCTAGAAGAGCCTAAGGTTGAAGAGCCTAAGGCTAGAAGGGTGTACAAGCCTTTGGAAAGGACTGTGGAAGAGGCTATTATCAAGCCTCCTCCGAGGACTTTACCGAAGAAGCAGCTCCCAGCTGGGAAAACATACAAAGAGGCTGTTACCCAACTACCTTCAAAGCAACCCGCTATGCCCAAGAAACAACCTCTCTTGGAAAGAACGCTTGAAGAAGCCAGGATTCAGCCCTCACCAAGGCAAGTCACTTTGCTCCAAAAGTCAGCTCTTCAACCAAGGAAGTCAGACTCGGGGGGCAAGTCGAAGTTGAATCCACAGGCTAAGGTATTTGTGCCTGGACAGGGTTCTAATATGCAGTGCAATATGGTCGTATTTTTGCCGGCAGAACTGGAAGCCAAGGACAACGCCCCAAGAGCCATGGAGGGGGATGTTGTAGAGATGGGGCAGACAGCTGAGATTCTCAACGAGTCCTTCTCAGTAGGACTGAATGGGCCTTCAGTAATTGTGCTGAAGGACGAGACTGACGAGAAGAGTGAGGATCGTGCAGCTAGTGTGATTTTTGAGAGGCCAAGCCCCACGATGAACAAACACATCAAGCCTTTATACATTGCTGGTTGCCTTGATGGGATGCCAATGAACCGTATCTTGGTAGATAATGGGTCAGCAGCCAACCTCATTCCTAAGTCAATAATGCAGAGGCTCGGGAAGACTGATCAAGACCTAGTTTCATGCAATGCCGCTTTGACTGATTTCACCGGGAAGGAGACAGCATGTCAAGATATTTTGATCATGAACTTAACGATAGGATCCAAGACCTTAACAACACCTTTCTTTGTTGTTAATTCACACTCTTCCTTCAATGTTCTACTTGGGAGAGATTGGATTCACTCCTGTTTAGCGGTCCCCTCAACCCTTCACCAATGTCTTATTTTTTGGAATCAAGACGACGTGAAGGTAATATGGGCTGACCATAGACCATTCAAGGCCTCTACCAACCATGCAGAGGCCCACTTATACGATGAGGGGGTTGGTCCAATGAAGGTGGCAGGCCTTGACAAGTATGGCCGCCATAAAATAGCCCCCGTTCATAATAACAAGTCAGCTGAAGAAGTGAAAGCACTTTTTCAAGAATTAATCGGTCCAATGATTACGGAGTCAAACAGGCCGATTATAGCTTCGTCTAAACCTTCTTGGCAATGTCAGTAAGCCCTTCAGAAGCAGAAAAGCATGTGGCCCTTCAAGCCACATTGTCAAAATTTGAAGCTTATCTACTAGAGAAAAGGCTGAGGGGAAGTCAAGAGCCAGAGGAAGATTTTTCGGCCTGTGCGGCCGAAGTCATCAACGAGGATGAAAACCTGGTTGAAGATCTTGATGAAATCCGCTTGGAAGACCTAGAAGCAGCCCCAGCCAAGTTAGATGATTTAAAGGCAGACGTGCAAGATCCTTTGGAAGAAGTTAATTTGGGAGATACAGAGAATCCCAAACCTGTATATATTAGTCAACTTCTGCCAAAGGACGTGAAAGAGAAGCTCATCTAGCTCTTAAAGGAGTTCAAGTCCTGTTTTGCTTGGACTTATAAAGAGCTTCCAGGCCTGTCCAGAGACCTAGTGGAGCACAAGCTTCCCATTCAACCAGAATTCAGACCTTTCAAACAACCGCCAAGGAGGATGTCCAATGAGGTCTATTTACAGGTCAAGGATGAGATCGAACGTCTTTTCAATGCTGGGTTCATACGCACAGCTAGGTATGTTACTTGGCTCTCTAACATTGTTCCAGTCCTTAAGAAGAACGGCAAGGTCAGAGTATGCGTAGACTTCAGAAACTTGAACTTGGCTTCCCCAAAGGACGAGTATCCGATGCCAGTCGTAGATCAATTGGTGGATGGAGCTTCTGGTCACAAGGTTTTGTCCTTCATGGATGGACATTCTGGATACAACCAGATCTTTATCGATGAGGCCGATACGGCTAAGACTGCTTTTAGGTGTCCTGGAGCCCTAGGAACCTTCGAGTGGGTCGTAATGCCCTTCGGCTTGAAGAATGCAGGTGCTACGTTCCAACGAGCAATGAACGCCATTTTTCATGATTTCATTGGCCACTTCATGGAGATCTACATTGATGATATCGTGGTCAAGTCTCAGTCCTATGATGAACATTTGGAACACTTAAGGAAGTCTTTCTTGAGAATGCAACAGTTCGATTTGAAAGTAAACCCCTTAAAGTGTGCCTTCGGAGTCTCCGCAGGCAAGTTTCTTGGATTCTTAGTCCACAACAGAGGGATTGAGGTTGACAAGAACAAGGCCAAAGCAATCATGGAAGCAAAGCCTCCTACCACCAAGAGGGAGCTGCAGAAGCTCTTGGGTTCATTCAACTTCTTGAGAAGGTTCATCTCAAACCTAGCTGGAAAGGTTCAGGTTTTTTCCCCACTCTTGAAGTTGAAAGACCATGACATTTTTGTATGGGAGGCAAGCCATCAGAAGGCCTTTGATGAGATCAAAGGCTATTTAGCAACGGCTCCAGTCCTTATGCCTCCCATTAAGAACAAGCCGTTGAAGCTCTACATCTCAGTAGCTGAAAGCTCTATTGGAGGCCTTTTAGCACAAGACAATGCTCAAGGAAAGGAACAGGCAGTTTATTATTTAAGTAGGTTGTTGACTCCTTGTGAAAGGAGATACACTCCTATTGAAAAGATTTGTCTTGCCTTGTACTTTTCAGCAATAAAATTGAGGCACTATATGCTTCCTGTTTTGGTTTACATTATGAGTAAAACAGACCTAGTTAAGTACTTGCTTTCTCGGCCAATCATGAGAGGCCGAATAGGTAAATGGTCTTTAGCTCTAATGGAATTCAGCTTCCAGTATATTCCTCAAAAAGCTGTGAAGGGCCAGGCCTTAGCAGACTTCCTTGCTGATCATCCATGTGTGGATATCGGTGATGAGTCTGATGTAGGACTAAACGCTCTTGAAATCTCACTCACTCCTTGGATACTACTTTTTGACGGATCAAGGACTCAGGAGGTCTCAGGCTGTGGAGTAATTATTATTTCTCCCTAGGGCCTGAGGACTGAATTGTCCTTTCAATTTGATTTCCCATGTACAAATAATCAAGCTGAATATGAGGCAGTCGTTATAGGCCTTGAGATCCTTAGGGAGTTAGAGGCCAGAAATGTAAAGGTTATTGGGGATTCAAACCTCGTCATCAATCACTTGGCAGGAACGTTCAAATGCTATTGTGAGGACTTGGCTCCTTATTATATGGCAGCAATGCAATTAATTCAAGATTTCGACAATGTAACTGTCAAGTACGTTTCAAGGAGCATGAACATTGAAGCTAACAGCTTGGCTCAGGCCTCAACAGGTTTAGAATTAGCCCCAGAGACAATCCACAAGACCATCACAGTCCGGAAGATATTGTTACCTTCTGTTAGGAGAAGGGGTTTAGGGCTGGAAGTGTTTACTTCAGATTTCACAGGTGAAGAATCAGATGATGAACCCAAGAATGATTGGCGTACACCTAGCATCTCTTTCCTTAAGAGGCCTCATCGTAGGGCCTCTAGGAAGGTGAGGAGGAGAGCCATGAGTTATATTCTCGTAGGAGACGAATTATACAAGAAGAGTCCTGAGGATGACCTACTTTTAAGGTGCTTAGGGCACCCTGAAGCCATGAGGGTCATGAGTGAAGTCCACGAAGGAATCTGTGGAGCGCATCAATCAGGGATAAAGATGAGATGGTTGATCAGAAGGTATGGCTACTATTGGCCAACTATCTTAGAGGACTGTATTCGTTTTTCCAAAGGATGTCAGCCCTGTCAAGCTCATGGCCCAATTCAGCATGTCCCTGCAGCTGATTATCATGCTGTGGTCAAACCTTGGCTGTTTAGGGGCTGGGCTCTTGACGTGATTGGAAAGATTTATCCTCCTTCCTCTGGAAATCATACTTACATCTTAGTAGTCACGGACTATTTTACTAAATGGGCAGAAGCTGTGCCATTAAAGTCTATGGATCAACAAGAGGTAATCAAAGTGATCAAGGAAAGGATCATCCATAGGTTTGGGCTGCCTGAACATTTGGTTGCAGATAGGGGGACGATATTCATGGGAGAACAAGTGGTTAACTTTGCTGCACAGCAAAAGATCATTGTTTCCAACTCCACTCCTTATTATGCTCAAGGGAACGGTCAGGCCGAGTCCACCAACAGGACTCTGGTCAACATTATAGAGAAAATGGTGGAAGATAATCCAAGGGCATGGCATGAATTACTCTCTGAGGCCTTATGGGCCTACAGAACCTCAAAGAAGGAAGCCACCAACGTGACTCCTTATATGCTGGTGTATGGGCATGATCCAGTCCTACCAATGGAGGTAGCAGTAAAGTCAGCAAGGATAGCATATCAACATGGCCTCACTCCTGCAGATTATACTCAGGCCATGTTCATGGAACTTGAGGACTTAGACGAGGTTAGGCTTGCAGCCCTTGACCACATGTTGGTCCAGAAAAGAAGGGTGGCCAGATCTTACGACAAACGCGTAAGAAAGAAAAGCTTCACTGAAGGGGACTTGGTTTGGAAGGCAGTCTTTCCTTTGGGAGAAAAGAATCCAAGATATGGCAAGTGGTCTCCAACCTGGGAAGGGCCTTACCAAATCGCTCAAGTCCTTAAAGGTAATGTTTATCTTCTTATGGACTTAAATGGTGGTTTGTTTAAACATTTAACAAATGGAAAATACTTAAAGCATCATTATCCTACTATGTGGGAAATGAGAGACTTTGGGGAAATCCAATCTAATAAGCCATAGAAAAGTCTGTTAGCAAGGCCTGAGCAGAGGCCCTGGTACCTGTCATGCAAAACTGATAAAGGCCTCAAGCTTAGGCCACCTGTCGTTAAACCAAACCAGTGCCTTGGCCATTTAAGGGAAAGTTCCAGGCCAGGCAGAGAGAGAGCAAAATCAAAGTTATGACAAGTTTAAAACAAAAAGGTGGAATTTCAGAAGTCAAGACCTACAGACGGCCTTCAAGATTGTTTTTGAGTTCCTCCCAGGAGGTGTCAAGGCTGGCAAGCTGGGTCTCAAGCACTTCCCTCTGACCTCGAAGATTTGCATCTCCTCAACCAGCAGGTTCAATTTCATCTTTTGGCTCCGTGAGCCAGCTTTCAGTTGTCATGTTGTTTGGACAGATTCGTGGTTTCCTTCCGGAGGTCAACCAAGCGGCCTTCGGCTCGTGCTAATTTGGCCTTAAGATCTGTAATCTCTTCAGAGGTCGCGACAATGTTTGCTTCATTGAATCGCATGTCCTCTTTCAGTTGAAGCCATTCAGCACTGAACTTGGCGAGCTCCACGTCAACCGCCTCCAGCTCTGCCATCTTGGCATGCACCTTGCCGAGTTCATGGGAGGAGGAGTCATGAGATTTCACCATATCAGGGAATTCCTTTTGGAAACGGGAGTATAATTTCTTCTACCCCCAAGGCTTGGGACTTTACGAGTACGTCCATGGCCTTCTTGATATTTGAAGCCCTGGCAGGATGGGCTACAGCTTTAAAGTTTTGAAGCAAGGCCATTCTGAGAGCTGTCTTGGCCTCAGAAACTTCTTCAGGAGAGAACTGAGATTGTGAAGTGGAGCCAAGTCCACTGCCAGAGGTGCCAGAAGTAGCTGCTTTCAACAGATCCTGGGCAGATTTAAACAGAGAATCCAAGTCCTCATCCTCATCTTCCTCCGCCACATTGGCAAGTTCGGGCTCAACAGAAGGATTGACTGATGGAGCAGACTGGGCAATTGGAGATCTGGGCTTTTCTGGAGTCCTTGAGGATGCCTCATGCTCAGGTTCTTGGTCAGACAGGTCAAGTTTCTTCTCTTCAGCCTCTACTTCCTCCTCGAAGTAGTCATCGAGTTCCTGGGGATTGAAAACAAGAGGGAGTTGGTGGTAATATGGGGCCATAAATGCTGGGAAGTTCATATCACAGTACATCCTTACGATTGGTTATGCTCTGTTGCAGACACGGTGTTCTCAGAATCGGCTGGCGTTGAAATCTTCTTTCTCAATCTCTTCTTCTTCGAAGGGGCCGATTCTGCCTGCTCTTCTTCGCCTTGAAAGTGGCCTGTAGGAAGAAAAATTAGTGGAACATTCAAATGGAGTATAGGTAGAAGAGCTAAGGAGAGCCCAGACCTTTCCCGAGGGGACAGTTTCGGGAGAGCTTGTCTTAGCGCTACTCCGTGTTCTTCCAACAACTACTGTCTCAGAAGCCTACAGAGAAAGTAAAGGCATAATTACCTCATCCTGAAAGACCAAGCAGAGGACTAAAAGAGTTCATACCTTTGGCCATTGCCTTTTGGCTGTGGTCTTCACCCTTTTTGGCTTTTGAGCAGGAGGGTTTGCAGAGACCTCTTTTGCTTCATCTTCTGAACCTGCCAGCAAGAGAAGAAATCAATCCAGATCTTGGGGGGATATAGAGAAATTAAAGCATAAGGAGGTCTCTTAATATTACCTTTTCTTTTGACGCTGGAGGCCAGAGAAGGACGGACTTGTTGCAAAGGAAGGGTTATGCCAGGTTCAGGGTCTCCAGTAGGATGAGGCAGAACGTTGGTGAGAATGTCCAGATATGGAGCCGAAAAATGCAGCTTTGTATAACCTCCCCACCAACTGTCAAATTTCGCTCCTTTATCTGTACGCTCAACATAAGGGTGAAGGGCGAAGGTCTTCCTAGCTTCAGGGAGTACATTCCTAACTTTCTCTAGATCTCTGGGTTGGATCACGGGCCTGTCAGTGAAGTCCTCATTCAAAGACTGGAACGGGGGTACAGGAGTAAGCTGACACAGCCGAATTGCCTGGCAAATTGAGCTGCATTGTAGTATTCCACTCCGCACTTGTAGTTGGTAGGGGTAAAAGCCATCCCATACATAAGGTCCTTGGAGATCAAGAAGCTAGTCCAGACCTCCATATGGTCATCATAATCATCCCCTGGGTCAGAGGCATTTCGTTTCAGCCACCAAGGTACGGTATCTCTAGCGAAAGGCATCCAATTCTTTCCCATACTCGTGAGTTCGTGGTAGAAAAACTTAAAATAGACGCCAAAGGCAAATCGAGGGCCACGGGTATCGAGGTAATGGAGTCCATAGCAAGTGTTTTCTGGTTTCTTGGCCATGGGCGGAGCAAGTTTGGGAAAGTAGGACCATAGCCAGAGGGTGATGATCCACAATGGACCAGGAGCGAAAACAAATTTGTTACTGATTAACTCTTTCATGCCTCGGTAAAGATGTGCCAGGACCAAGGGGCCTAGGGCCAGCTGCTGCCCAGAAGCTAGGGCACAGGCCAAATCAATAAAATCTTTGGTCACTCTATTGGCTGACACGCAAAAGATGAATTTGTTTAGCCAGTACAGGAGGAAAGCAACGTGTTCACTATCCTCAACAGGACCCTTTCTAGCGTAATGATTGATAAAAGGGGAAAAGGACAAGGGTTCTTTGTATTCAAAGTAGGGGGTTTTTTGGGACAAAAAATAATTGGCCTCAATCCCGTGGGACGGAGGCCCGTTAAGAAAGCAATGTCCTGAAGGGTAGGACTCATCAGGCCTACTTTGAAGTGGAAAGAGTTGGTGGTAACTGACCAGAATTGGGAGGCAGCAAGAAAGAGATTCTTGTCCATGTCAATCAAAGACCTACTGAGGAGAACGGCGTCCCTGATTCCAATTTGTCTCCACAAATCTCCCTTGGCTTCCATCATTCGATCAAGCCACTCGATGTATTTGGCATCGGGTCTGTGCCAAAGCCGGTTGGGTATATCTGTGGTAAAGCGGTTCCAATCAAGGCTGGGAGACTCAAAGGGAAGGGCTTCTTCCGCAAGAGGATACATGGGAGAGAGTTGAGCAGGGAACCCTAGTTGGAACGCAGGTCCCAACCCAACTCGATCAGCGTTCGCAATCACCAAAACATCATTGGTGATCGCGATGTGTTCGTCTGCCAGTATCTTGCGAATCTGTACGGATAAGCTATTAGGGTTTGGAGGCGGCGTGTGGACTTTATGGGTGGCCATCTCTGTGAAGAATCAAGGGCAGAGACGGAAACTACGAAGGTTTAGGGTTTCTTTTCTGGGTTTCGCTCGAGTAAGGGAAAAGGAAGCAGAGAGAAGGTAGGAGGAGAATAAGAGCTACAAGAGATGGAGTTTGTATGAAGCACGGTGCAAGAATCAAGGGACGCCGTTGCAATTCTCTCTCCTCACGTTTGAAATTCAATGAGCAAGTAAAGAGATTAGACTCTTGGCTAACCCAATGGAGTCCTGGCAGTGGAAAAGACTGCATGGCAGCCAATGCAAGGCCTGGGGCGTTGACACGTGTCCCCTAGGCTTAAAGGGATGATGATTACTGTTGCCGATAAGAGTCCTCGGTGGGGCTTTATCTTGGAAAATGTTAGGATTTAATTCAAAGTGGAGTCCAAATCCAATTAGGAGATCTGTTTTGAAACTCAAAAAGTGGTTAGGCTTGATTATGGCCTGATTATCTTTTTTGAAATTTAAACGTTTGAGTTTTGATAAATTCTTAGGCTAAATAAGCCTGGGTAATTTTTTCAAAAATCTAACGGTAAGGACTCGTTTGGTTATGCCAAAAACCGTACTCTGTCCTAATTTACAAGCCTAGATCTTGAACAAGATCAAGGCATGGGGGGGGCATTGTTTACACCCGTTTTTGGCACCCAGTCCTGGGCAAGCATGGGAAGGCCATTTAATTATCTTTCAATTAAATTGGGCCAAAAAATAGAGATGTATTGGATCAAAATTATTGGGCCAAACCCATGTTGACTAGGCCCAATTAATTTTAATTGGTTTCGGGCTCAGATTTAGAAAGTTGTGGGCCTATTTGCATAAAAGTTTAGCCGGCCCATGACTTGCATAAATTCGTGAAGTATTTTGTGGGTTAAAAATGTTAGAAGGCCAATTAATTTAATTAGATGGCCCCTCACCCGAATGGCCCATGAAAAGTGGAGAGAAAGAAGGAAATTGTTGCTTGTTGGAGAGCCATTTGACCAAGTCAAATGGCTGGAGGTTCTTTGTCAGCCACAAAAGAAGGAAAGAAAATAGGCCCATCACCTTAATTGGCCTTTTTCAACCTTTTAACGGCTCATGATCCAAGTAAACACATGGGTAATTGATATTTACTTCCAATAACCACCCATGATCTCACTAAAATCTGCTAGTGGGAAGTTACTTGGGACACGTGGCAACATCCGGAGCTTACCTGGGACACGTGGCAGCTCGTGATGAAGATGGAAAGTTTGGCCCAGATCTGGACCAGTGCACTATTTACCCACGTTCTTGTGTAACTTCTAAATAACTACCCACTATCCCATGATCCCATGAAGTGGAGGTTACAAAGGACATGTGTCATCACAAGAGAAGGCCAACACATCCGCTTTGCATGCAATGCCGTGGCCTATAAATACTAGAAGCAAAGAAGAAAAAGGGTCCACACACCAATCAAGCTCAACGCTTAAAATCAAAGCCTTCCCAGCGAAGCAATCAAAGTCTTCCCAGCGAAGCAATTATCTCATTTCTCACCTTTACTCAATTACTTCTCCAAGTAGTTCGAGTTTCTATCTCTCTTGTATCCCAATTTTATTACTACGACGTAATAAAATTATTCATATCTCTCTTATACCCCAACTTTGTTATTACGATATATCAAAGTTATTCTACGTTGCTACTTCTTTTCCTACACGGTTAGGAAATTATTAAGTCCTCACTCGTAGAGGCAAAACCACGAACCATCACTGCAATCTAGCCCTTAGGTTTGCAGCACTATCGCCCTCACAGATTCGAAGTCAGAAAAGGGTCGCCCAGTCCTTACGTTAGACGCGACAAGTCTTGGCACGCCCGCACGCTCAGTCCTTGAGCATTTTCGTAGCCGAATAGCAACCTACCTATTTGCGTGTAAGAACGTATATTGAGTTTATTTGATTTGTTATTTGGTAAATGGTCACTCTCAATCTCGATCTCCGATGCAAACCTTATTCGTCCTCTTCTCACCCGGCCTCCTCTCCTCCTCCGCCTTCGACAAGTCCTAAACTCGCTGATTAACTCTGTCTCCCTAAACTCGCTTGCTGTTTTTATTTACACACGGTGTAAGCTCCATAGATCCCATCGACGTCAGTTTCACAGTCAGCCGTCCTTACCACTCCTCCTGTCGGGCGTCCTCAACTTTGCTCGCCATAGGTTTGGGGTCCAACAACCGGGTTTTAATTGCCGAGTCCTGCGCTGTCCCGTTCCGAGGGTTTCTTCCTTCCCCTGTGCCGCAGCCCCACCGGGTCCTATTTCTGCTACTATTGGCGTGAAGCAACGGTACTTGAATCGCAGATTTTTATATTTGTATATACTTTTGGCAATTGGAAACTAATTTGAAACCTATTTTGTGTGGCAGCCACTTGATGATGGATACAGACAAAGGGGAAAAGACAAGACGGAAAGGGGTTCGACAAAGTTTGAAGACGTAGGAGATTGTGAGGGGAGGACTCATTTTTTTGGTGTCGGTGTCGATGTTGCATAACTCTGTTCTGGCGGTTCATTGTAAATAGTATATATTATTTCAGTGATTTTGGCATTTTTTTTGGTTCTTTAACATCAGGATGTTTAATGTTAGATCTTTAAAGGGCCCTGGTTGTGGTAGGGGAGGAGCATCGGGTGATTCGAATGGCAGCAATCAGTGAGGTATTCTACGCAAAACAGAAGGTTTTATTCCACATGAATGCACTCTTTTTTGTTTGTTTAGCTGTTTGCTTCTCAACGATTTATTTATTATTCAACTAATCTACAAACCATTATACCAGTGCATAGTTATATTAAACTAAAACGGAAAAGCAACCCAATTATACCTTTGCATTTAAATTTTCCATAGTTGTCCTCTTCACTTAAATTAAACTATATGGGAGCCATTTTAGGGATAGTTGTACGTACCCTAATGTTAGTATAAACGGATTCGGAAATAATGAGTAGCCTATATACTTTTAGACTAAAAAGGTAATATTCGTTAGCCATTAAACCGATCATATCCATTACTCGGGCAATTATAATCCCACGATTTAAGGATTTTACAAGTAAGGATATCTATATGGTCCAATAACATTTTAGTCAATTTAACTTTATCGGATTTTTAGTACGCTGCGTGATTTATGAATTTTCAACAAATTTTACCTAGCTATGCTTTGCTTATTTCATTTTATATGAATTTGATTTGCTTCTGTCCATTTTGTTATGAAACAATACTTTAAGTTGTGCAAATTGAGTAAAAAAATTGAAACATAATTTTAAGATCATGACATCGGTCTATAACTTAAAATGGTCACTCTTTTAGCGCTAATAAACATTCGCCACAAGCACACCAAAATTATAATCAATATCACATTACTCAAACTACTGGTATTCAAAAATTGTACACCGTTCTTAATCTCCTCAAATTTTGTAAGTGGAAAAAATTAAACGTTGTATCATTATGTGAGTGTACTTCACGTCTACAAAAAGTAAGTGACGACCAGGTAATTTGTCGAGATAAATATCATTATGTGGTGTTTTGGATGGTATTTTTGATTTGATTAAGTTTTAAGCATTCGAGTTTGTTCTATGCATTTTAGTTGGTTGAATTTGTTCAATATTTATTTGCGTGTGTTGAATGTTCAAGCTGTGCCTTCAAGCAACTTATGGATTACCACATGTTGTTATTTATTTAGTGCATATAATTGTTATTATGCGGTTGAGAATCTACAACTTATGGATTCAACTATACTGTGGAGTACAATTGGTAGTTCTCCATGTTGATGTTATAGATAGGTTTGTTAGTTCTTCATGTTGTGTTACTCTAATGAGTGGATGATTTATATGGTTGACCAATTTTTATTTTCTTTTTCTATTCTTAAACAGAAATATTAAAGTTCTAGCAAAAGGGATTAGAAAATTATTTGTTCTTTATTTGTTGATTCAAGTTAAACAGGTCAATGAATATGCTTAGGATATTGTTTTTTGCATGGTTGGATTCGTTGGGCAGGAGTTGATATATTGCACACGAGTCCATAATTTATTTGCATGTGCTGATATTTTGAGCCGTGACTTTAGGCACGGGCATTCTCTAGTATATATATATATATAATACGGTGGGTTGAAAGATGAAACAAGAGAATAACACCTGTGATTTCCCTAGCACCAAATCGCGACACGTAGCTTTGCACACCGTACGCGTTCAGATTTCAGTCTCCGAAAAATATGAAAAATTAGACATAGACTAATTAAAATACGTAAATCATTATGGTACTGTTTGGTTACTAAAGAAAATAGTAAACTTTTAAATTATACCGTGCTATCCTCGTGTCCTAAAAACGTAGACTGAAAATATCCCTTTAACATTGATCATTTTTCTTTAGCCTATAAATTGGATTTAGTAACCTAATTAAAGTCTCGTAAGTACATTTTTAGATACCGGGCTTCACATTCTCCCCATCTAAATTAGCTAAGTAGTTTGGTAAGAGAATATATATTGGAACTTTCCTGGAAAAACATGTGGAAATCATCAAAAGCCAAGTATGTCATACAATTCTCGATATTCAACTAGCCAACAGAATACTGTACATAGGTATGTTGTACTTTGAAGCCTTTTCTCGTAAAACGAAACTCCTCTCATTCAGGGATTTGAAAATCTAAAGTATCCAATAAGTTTTGTGAACAAGTTATTAGATAGCTAACCCATGGTGAGTATCACGTCAACTAAATCACTAAGTTTCCTCACTGAGTACTTATATAATACTTAAAAGTTGTGAGATCACTACTTACAAGTTGTTCATTTGCCCTCGCCTGTCTCTATTTCGACTTCTAAACTCTTTCCTCTCTTTATTTTTTTTTTTATTACATTTCTCAGTCTAAAACAATAAGCTCTCTCTTTTTTGTCAACTTCATTGATGACGCAATCCTTATTGAGAAATCATCAAAATTTTCTGATAGTCTAGCGAGTTAAGGAGATTTCCAACTTATCATTATTAAAAAAAAAATTGACTCTCTACAGTTGTATCAAAATTCCGTCAACCATTTGTTGCAGAAGTTCAAAGCAGTAGTTCGGTTAGTAGTTGATCGGGTCGTTTCCGTATCAAAAATAATTAATAAAACAGAATAATTACTACTACCTAAAAGATAGCGGTAAGTACTCCGAGTTTGTCCTCAGGGATTGCGAAGACTAAGTTGCGACTGTTCCAATTAATTTCTATATTAATTCCGAAAAAGATTCGATTGTTTGATTTCTAAAATTATGCAAACTAATTAACGTAAAGCAATTAAAAGTAAAGTGAGTCCTCTGATAGAAAAGACCTAGGGTTTCGAATCCACCCGATCCCTCGCAATATAGTTTATACTAATGTTCAGAGCTAACTATTCGAATCAAACCGGACACCTTAGGGTTCGCGGGCCCATAGGGTGTCACCTAAAGATAATCGCAAATCACTGAATAGCATGGGATATCGCCGCCTAGCACGAATCGTCTTACTAGTACGATCCGTCTCTATGGCACGGATCGTCTAATAGCACGACGCGTCTTACGGAACATAGCCCATCTTACCCAATTATTACGAACTAATAAAACCGTTGTATGAAGTGCTTGAATTTAGGAAAAACAAACACAATAAATTGAATGGAAAGAATTACCAATGAAATATAATCCTTAATTCATACGACCATTGTTCGAATAGAAAAACTCCAAACAAAACATAAACTATATTACTCGGAGATCGAGTTTCATCTATACCCTAGAAACGAGTTTAGCCGGACATCGGAGTTGAGACCATCGAAGTTCTATTGAAGGCCGACATGATGACGGAGGTTTACGTGCAGCCGCTGTTTTCTGATTCGATCCGTGGTCACCTCCGCTTTTCCTCTGTAGTGCGTCCAAAGTCTTCAAACCTTGTTCTCTGATAGCGTCCTTTTCCGAAACCCCGTTTTCTGATGGCGTGTGTGATTCCTTTTCTGAGGGTATGTGATGATCCCTTTATATAAGCTGCCAAGAGACAACCCTATTCTCTCTTTTTGTTCTCAAGGCTGTGGGCCATCCTAGTTGCCGAGAATTGGCTTCGGTCAATTCTTTTTCCTTTTCTTTTTTAGTCCAGCCGACTTGCATATGATGGCAAGCCCAATTCCACGTGCTGGCCTGATATGCCATATATCACCCCAATGGAGTTGACCCGTTGACCCAATTTTGCAATAATAAAGTCCATGAGAATGGTAAGCCTCCAAACACCTAAAACACAAAAGTAAAGCATTAAGTCATGAGTAACAATACTATAGGACATAGCAAGGATAAATTAGAGGGCGCATACGTGAATATTTATGCGCCTATCAGTAGTGGATCTAGGACACAAACTTTGATACTTAGATGAGGCTCTAATTAACACTCAGTTTCTTGAAACTTTATGATTGTATCGATGATGTACTTGAAATTGGAATAGGACATTCTTTAGAAATTAACACAAATCTGAACATACAATATATATGGTGTACAATTTTCAATAGCTAAAGTTTCGGGGTTTCACCATCAGGATCCAAGCAAAAGACAAGAAACAAGGTTTCACGAGGATAGGAAAGAAAATGAAACATAATTGAAAAGAATGTACGGGACTAATCTAGATATTTTCCTTGAAACTGCATCGGCCCAACGCTTTTCAAGGAAAAGCTCCAAGATCAGAGAATGTAAGGGATTTATCTAGATATTTTCCTTGAAACTGCGTTGGCCTAACGCATTTCAAGGAAAATTTCCAAGATCAATCGCCTAATGAAGGCTTAAGTGTGAACTAAAAATAATAGAGAGCTCAAGGGCTTGATTGGATAGAATGTTGGACGACAATAGAAATTCATGCTTCCAGAGCTAGGTATGGGGCATACTTGTGACTCGGGCATACTTGTGACTCAGATTCATTTTACTCATACTTGGATACAAGAGGCTTAGAAGAAGGTGAAACCAAGGTAACAGTCAAACACAATTAACAACGGTGCATCGACAAAGATGAGAAGATTTCTCTTATTTAATATCACATGATCACAATGTCGAGATAAAAAAAAGTCATATACCCATATTGGCACATATACCCATATTGGCACATAACAGGTAAGAGTCATCCACAATGCATGTGATCTTATAGCTTGGAATTTTTATTCTTAGGGTACATCTAATAACCTTACTTCTATTGCGCATATCAACTAAATTGCCAGTGTTGTATACTCTCTTAGTCACGGACGTACCGGAGTGTCCCATTCTATACCTTCATTCAGCTATACCTATAACATCTTACATAAACTGTTTCTTAGTGTCCTTCTAAAAACTTTAATTTGAAGGTCCAATAACAGAGTCCTTAGCCCTTTCATTTCTGCTAGTGCCTATGGTAGGTCATTAGAACAAACTTTCATGAATCTGCGAACGGTGGTTATCGTAGCTACTTCTAGGATGATTGTTACACTAGACAGATAATCATTGATAGCATTCCTAAGCGTTGGTCGATGGGTCACAGAATGAGTATAAGGGTGACATTACTTCTATTTTCTGAAGCTGAAATTTTTTCACGTCCAAGAATGTAAACTACCAAACCTTCTCTCTTTTTTTTTTTTTTTTACACAATCCCTTGTGGCAAAAACTCTGGTATAGCACAATTGTACTTAGTAATCAGTATTACATAAAAAAAAATAAAACATCCCCATTGGTATCACGTCATCTAACAATCATTTTTCACCTATAAATATCTCGCAATCTTTATAGATGGTAATACTTCACATTACCATTGTGGGCACGCGCCCCTGAAAATTTTTATGGAAAATTTGGGTGCGGCCCTCTTTGAAAAAGCGCGGCTAGACGCTTCGATTCAGAGGCGCCACTCGGGTTTTAGCGGAGGAATACCCAAGGAACCGAACTCGAAAACGCTTGCTACGTTTGTTTGATTTTGAAAAAGGCGTAGACTGGTCCGTCGTCACCTTCGATATCTGAGGTTCGGGAGCCAGGTTACGAGAGGGGAAGGGTTTTATGGCACCCCTCTCGCCCAATCCGGAGATCGGTCTCTACTCAGGCATTTTTGTAAAATATTTGCGTTTTTCTCTCATTTGATCATTTTTTAGCCAGTTAGGGCGGGGAAGCAGATAATGAGGCTTAAAACTGTAACAACTTGCAGTTTATGTGACAAAATGTTTATGAATGATGACTTGCTTAATCGATAGATGAATATAGACTGAAAATAAGCACTGAAAATGGTTTCAATGAGATGGTGTACGCTGTTTTTCAGATGTATGAACAGGCAACACACTGGCATGCATTGGCCAAGCCTCTGCACGCCATCATGACCTGCGCACGCCATCACAAAACTGGCATACACCACCCTTTTTCATTCACAGTCTTTGTTTTCAACCCTCTGAGCTCTGGAATGGACCAGTGCACACCCAGGACAAACCATACAGTTTAATAACAACCACATTTACAGATACAAATATAAGAAATGGCTTGGAGCCATGGAAAATAGACAAGAAACCCCATAAACAGAGTGGGGAGCTAGCGAGAGGCCAGGATTGAATGGTGATGTAAGGGCCAGCCACTGACCTAGCAAACATGCCGTATGCCACTCTTGAGAGTCCGTACGCTAGGTTTGCCAGTTGTCCAGTGTTTGGCTTTACATCATCTGGGCTCTGGAACATGACCAGAAGTGACCCAGGGGCCTTCTAAAGCAAGAAAGAAACAGTTATTTGAAATTACAGCTAACAACTTTAGGCTACAGAAAGCTATAAGACTAGTTTTTAGCATGCTATGGAGGTCATGAATATGAAATACAGACAAAAGACAGACAAACCATGATCCCCACGCCAGTAGCGCACGTACCGCCATGGCTGGCGTACGGCTTGTATGTGCTAGCGTGCGCCACGGTTTGTCTTGCACGATTGTTTTATTTTACCATTCCGGGGTCAAGACAAGTATTGGTTACTAGCCTGGACCTTTCTGGTTCCCCTCAGGGGTCGAAAGCAGAAGGCCACACAAAGGTGGTATACCTTTTTATATTGAGGTGTGAAGATGGTTTTGAGCTTTGGTGTTGAAGATGGAGGTTGGAGGGTGACTGAATGACAGTAATGTGGGTGTGAGGTACTCCTCTACTTCTTGCTCTTTCAATGGAGAAGAAACAACAAGAGAAAGAAGAGAGGAAGAGGGCTTAGACTTCTTAATGTGGTTAACCCCTTGCAAATGAATGCAAGGGGGTATTTATAGGAGGAGAGTGGACTGAGGAGGGGGCTGATCAGTTGGGGTTAAGGTTGGGTCAGGTTAGGAAGGAAGCTCCCATGCATTAAATGCATGGGAATTGTTGATGGGGTGTGTAGGAGAGAGAGGGGAACAGCCCAGACGAATATAATCATCAGGGGAACTGTTCCCTGTACTTGGGGAGCTGCAAAAGTCTTGAGCGCGTGATAGAAAAGCGGTGATTTAACCGGCCTTGACCAAGCGTACGCCAGCCATGGACCTGCGTGCACCAGTCAATCTGAGTCAACGGTCGATGACCGACACGTGGCAGTTTACAGGCGCACTCCAAGTGAAACCTGGCGTAAGCAAGTAGGGTTTTTGCTGGGGTTTATCTGGCTCTGGTTTTGGAGGGTTCGAAGGGATTTTGAAATGGGTTTGAATGAGGAAAGTCCAAAGTTCCAAAGCTCAAGACCCTCCGTCAACCATGAAATGTTCTCGACCTAAAATCATCATTGGGGCAACAAAAGACCGTAAACATCCAATCTAGATAGTCCAGGGTTGGGTGTCTACAGTAGCCCCCCTTTGACGGCACTTGGGGCACCAGTGACTGGGTACAAGTAACGTCAAAGGTTTTCTAGACACTCCTCTGCTAGGCTATCCAGAGCATGTTACAGTTTGAAGAAGACATGAACCTTAAAGAACCTGATCGGTTGAGCTCAGTCAAACAGATCATTTGAGAAAGATTGTTGTTGGAGGCATAATGGGCGGATGGATCGCCGCTTGATTGTATTGGAAATGCAGCACGAGCTTTGGCGGAAGGCAAAATCCGCTGGGGAATATCTTCCACAAGAAGCATTGAATTTGTTGGGGAAGGGAGATGAGTTGGGGCGGACGGATCGCCGCTGATCTGAAATTGGGCGGACGGATCGCCGTTGAGTTGAGATTGGGTGGACAGATCGCCGTTGAATTGAGATTGGGCGGACGGATCGCCGTTGATTTGAAATGGGGCGGACCGATCGCCGTTGAATTGAAATTGGGCAGACAGATCGCCGTTGAATTGAGATTGAGTGGACATATCACCGTTGAATTGAGATTGGGCGGACGGATTGCCCTTGATTTGAAATGGGGCGGACAGATCGCCGTTGGATTGAAATTGGGCTGACAGATCGCCGTTGATTTGAAATGGAGCGGACAGATCGCCGTTGAATTGAAATTGGGCGGACAGATCGCCGTTGAATTGAGATTGGGCGAACGGATCGCCGTTGATTTGAAATGGGGCGGACAGATCGCCGTTGAATTGAAATTGGGCGGACCTCTGCTAGGGAATGGGTCTACCATGGATATCAGCAGTCATTGGGCCACTTGAATCTTTATTTTGAGAGATAATTTTGATCCAAATGAGGTTTGGGCCTACGGCCCAAACCATAGTGGCGTACGGTGTAACATCCATGGCGTGCGCCAGGAATGTTTCTTTGCCCGGTCCAGATCCGGCCCAGACCCGGCCCAGCACGTCCCCATGTCGTATAAACTTTTGCAGAATGTTTGAAACTGCCATCCTTCGGTTTTGGACTCCGAAAATCTCCAACTTCTCTCAAATCCCCCCCTCGAAACTTCAATCTTTCCAAGAACTCTTCATTCCCTTCATTTACACACTAAAACCAGTCCATTCATGGCTAAATCCGGTGGAGGCGGCGGCAATGGTGGGGCCGGAGAAGAGGAGAGACGAACTCGGGAGGAAATCAACCCTTTGGGAGTTCAAATCGACGATCAACCGACTATAGGGGTGCCGTCGAGTACTGGTGCAGAAGATACATGAGGCGACGATGGCCATGCAGCGGAGGGCGGCGACGGCGACGGCGACGGGCGGCGTACGCTAGGGGAGGGAGGGCGTACGCCAACGTCGAGTGAGACAGAGGGCCCACGAGTCCGTCGATTAGACTCTCGGAGTGAAGTAGAGGGCCTGGTTGTGACGGGCCTGGGTTCAGTAGGGGCTGTCGGCAGTGGCAGTGGTGATGGCGATGGTGATTACTGACCGGAGACGCCGAGGAGGGATCCGGCGAAGGGCAAGGATCCCGCTGTCATGGAAGAGGTTTCCGGAGAGGCACCCGCTGGGCCGGTTGAGTTTAGGCCAACGACGGGATCTTCGACACATGTTCCCATTACACGCGGGGATTTTGCGGAGTTTGTGTCTGAAGAGGAACTTGGCCGGTTGCTTCGGGAGAATCCGGGGTTGGTGTTGGCGGTGATAGAGGCCCGAGAGGATAGACAGAGGCAGATAGAGCAGGCTCAGATGGAGGAGCGCCTGCGAGCCGAGGCCGAGAGGGCCAGAGTCGAGGAGGAGGCCCATGTACAGGAGGCGGAGACAGCCGAGCAGGCCCAGAAGGAGGGTGGCCTAGCTCGTGAGCGGGCGGAGGCCATACGGGCCGCTCCTCGCGCAGCATTCGTGGCCGGGGCCTATGTCCCTCCGGAGCCACACTTGTTCATACCGTCCCGGTTTGAGAGCTACATCCCCCGCCGGCATAATTACGATGCAGAGCTCGTTCTGATAGACCCCGAGTGGGACTTGTCTGTGGACTGGGCGCAAGTATTCCCTTGAACTTACTTTTAGCCATCGATTCTTTATTTATGCATGAACTTGAATAACAGGGTGACACTTGTACCTTAGAGCTTGATTCGAAAAGTAATTGAACTTGACCGTAGACAGCTTAGAACTCAGGTAAGAACTGTGATAATGAACTTGAATCGACCGTAGGTTGCCTCGACTTGATAGCACATTTGTAGGGCTTGGAATCGACTCACACAATACCATGCTCACTTGGTTCGATTGAACAATGCTCCTTCGAGGAGAAACTTGACTGAATAGGATATGCCAGATGCTTGAATCAACTAACAATATGCCCATGACTTGATTCGACCTCGTAATAGCTGAAAACCTTGAATCGAACGCGGAATATGCAAAACACCTTTAGTCTTGATTTAAGTGTTTTTGGTTCATGAACTTTTCTTGATTCGACTGCTTACTATACTATGCATGCTGAAGAGTTATTGTCCA
This sequence comes from Rhododendron simsii, assembly GCA_014282245.1. NCBI lineage: Eukaryota > Viridiplantae > Streptophyta > Magnoliopsida > Ericales > Ericaceae > Rhododendron > Rhododendron simsii. The sequence goes on along the minus strand of WJXA01000147.1, from coordinate 26,746 downwards.
TTTTTTTCTTTGTGATGTGCAGAGAGGACGAGGTAGTACGCGAGGGCACGGCGGTCCTGCTAGTTCTCATGAGCTGTACAGAGGATTGCCCGAGCGGGTCAGCTCTTTGGTTGATGCTGCGGGGTTCAGGCTGTTTATCCTCACATTGACGACAACGATCAGTGACCATGCCTTACTTACGGCGTTGGCTGAGAGGTGGTGGGACACTTTCAACACCTTCCACCTGCCAATTGGGGAGATGACAGTGACTCCAGCGGACTTCGCAGCTTTGACTGGCCTGAGGGTAGGGGGAGAGCCTATCCCTTTTGACTCGGGAATCCATAGTGACCCGGCAGCGTTGTAGTGGTTCTTGGGCCATGAGCCAGTTGGCACTTCAAAGACAGTCCCTCACGATCAGTTTCACCGGTATCTGAAGGGAAGGGTTCCAGCTTCAGAGCAGGAGGAGGAGTAGATGGCGAGAGCCTACCTTTTGTACTTGTTCAAGGCCTCGCTGTACCCTAACAAGCGATCTACAGTGCATTTGGCCTACTTGCCAGCCCTCTTCGACTTGCACACAGCTGCTAGATACGATTGGGGAGGAGCTGCTCTGAGGACATGCTATAGCTTTATGGGAGAGTTCTCTTGAAGGAAAAAGGCGATTGTCGGCTACTGGAGGGTGTGGGAGGTAAGAAATCAAACTTGCATCTTCATTTTCCAAGCATTTCCCTTCCTTTTACCCTATGACTTGTGGCATTGATGTTTTGATGGTTTGAAACTTGCAGCTATGGGCTTACGAGGTGCTGAAGATGTACCCCCCCGGAGAACTCATGCCCGGATTTGAAGATGCTTCCTCGTGCTTTGGTGTGGGGGCCATTATACAGGGGCAATAAGAAGTTGAGAGGTAGCCTTCAGGCTTTCAGGGCGTACCTCGACGAGCTTTCGGGCACTCAGGTAAAACACAGCTTTCTGTCACTTATTATTGCCTTTGAATTGCTTCAATGCTGTCACTGATCGACTGTTTATTGCCTAATTGTTGATTGCTTGTAAGTGGAGTGGGACCCATGGAGGACTACAGAGGCTGAGCCGGAGTATCTTGCCCAGAGCAGAGTGGTGGCTGCGAGCCGCGTGCTGCTTGAGTCAGCTTTTGGGTGGCAGTGGTATTTGGGCGACCGAGTGACACGACAGTCACTTGAGTCTTCGGAGTTTGTCACGCCCGGGCCGCTTCCGCCTCGTGCTTCACATACAGACCAGTACACGTTGGCCGAGCTGCAATGCTTCACCGTCCCGACAGACTTTACTGCTCTTTTGAGGCCTGAGCGAGACTACGCTGTTTACCGGAGGCAGTACTTGGCGAGGCTGCTGGGGGTAATGGAGCATATAGCCGTGGAGATTGAGGCTAGGGAGGCAAGAGAGGAGAGGCGCGGCCAAGGCAGCAGGACCGCTCACTCGAGGGAGAGGAGTGGACACGCCACAGCGATAGGCCTTCCTCGACTTTCTTGGTCGCTGGCCATGCGAGATGCACAAGGAGAGGAGGCCACGATTCAGTTCGAGCCCGCTAGGAGAGAGCCAGATGAGATCACAGGGCCAGTAAGATACTCTTCTACCCTTTGCACTTTCCTTACTTCAAATTTCATATGTATATTTGACTTGCATTCTGATTGTGACAAAATTGTAATACAGGCCCCGATGGAGTGGGTGCGAGAGGCGGTGCGCCTGATGAAGGTCATGGAGAAGGAGTTTCACAGAATAGCGGGCGGCGCTCAGTTGCGGCTTCATTATCCACCTCCAACCCCAGCTTCTGCTATGCAGCCTCAAGTATAAATTCCTATTTTGCCTCTGGATAGGATCGCTTTCAATGTTTAATGCACTCAGCATTGCAATATATACAATATGCATAATTTATGCTAAATGATTTGAACATGCAGGGACATGCTAGGGTGGCTCCTAGGAGAAAGAGCGTACGGCCTCCTCCGCAGAAGAAGATGGCACCGAGCTTTTCCCGACCAGCGGCGAGCGCTCAGAGGGGAGTGCAGACCACTCCGGCCAACGAGGAGCTCCAGTTCCGCCGAGAACTGAGGAAGAGACCCGCGGAGAAGAGGCCTGCCGAGGGGACTTCGCAGAAGAAGAGAAGAGAGGAGGAGGAAGCAGAAGAAGAAGAGGAGGGTATGTCCCTCAGCAGTGACTCCGACTCTGTGGACGATCCTAGGTTCCGGATGGACCCACGAGAGATGGTAGAGAGCGAGGAGGATGACGATGACGAGGACCTTTTTGACAACTGAGGGCTATCACCGAGCCTTGGTCTACTTTGCTGTCTTTTGCTTTTGATACTTTGACACAGTAGATACTTGACTTTTGGATATAGGGCCTGCGTGCCTTTTGACTTTTGGGCGAGTGTGCCTTGATAATTTTTAGGTTTTGCTCGGGCCATTGTGCCGCTTTGATATATTTCTACACTTTGCTTTTAACCATTGACATAGAGTAGTATATAATATCTGCATTTTCTGTTTATCAATTTCCCTTTTGTTGATGAGATTTGGAAAAAGGAAATGAACAAACCATCCACTAATATCGAACATGCATCAATAATTACTGTGAACTGATACGAGACACTTACACATGTGCACAATGGACATAGCTCAAAGAAAGAAGGACGGAGAAGCCCTAGGATATGAAATACATCCCAGACACGCGGAGGATACGGGAAAATAGGTGCTAACAAGCCAAAATCCGTAATTCTCCTAACCGAAGGAAACTGACACTTTTAAAAGACTATATAGGTGTATAATGACTTGCACGAAACATCAAAACCAGCAAAACACCCTAGTATGAGGGAAAATACCGATAAAAAGCTAAATATGTCGCAAAAATGGATATAAGACGCAAAAGATGACTCGATATAGTCCCGGACTGAAATCGGCACCCCCGCGCAGTCACATAAGTCCTATGTAACGTGTACGGTATGACAAAACTCAGCAAAAGCCCCTAAAACGAAATTCGACCTTCCGTATCCTTAATTTTAGCTTGACACGGGCCGCTGAGGGTCCGAAATCTTCAATAGGCGTGGTTTTTGGAATCCGACACCTTGCTACAGTCCCAAATGATGTTTAAGACTTGTAGGAATCAGCATTTGGCCAAAGCTAGCCCCGGAGTCAAAAACGACCAAACGGAAGCAGTAGCTGCTGCAAATTGGTTTCTGGTGAACCAACTTGGCGTATGCCAGGGTTGTGGCCCCGTACGCCATGAAGTGAGGGATATGTACACGCCAGCTTTAAGTTGGCGTATGCCATGCTCCTGAGAGTCAGATCCACTTGACTGACCAACTGTCCTTTTTCAGGGGGCTGTTTGTTTTTACCCTCACACGGTTTGAACACGGTTTCTGAGGTTTCAGGAGGCAGAGTCCTTGCCATTGTGTCCCCTTGGAGGCTAGTAGGTTGCCTGCATCATTCATGTGAAATGGCAACGGAAGGCCAAGGCCTATAAAGCTGAGGTGCTTGCCTTGAGGCATTCACAGCTCCATTTTCTCTCCCTTTCCTCCAGTATATGCTTGCATTCTCCATGGATAATCCCCTTCCCACTTTGCTTAGGCCCTGGCTAGTGTCCTTTTTGAGCATTGACTGGCTCAATTTCCAGTATCACGGCCTTGCTTCGTTTTGTTTTCTTCGACACGTACCGCTCCGTCCAACACTTTTGTGGGCTGCTCTCAGATTTTGGGACCCTGACGTCCATGTCTTTCGCTTTGGCGACGACGAGATGTGCCGGACCATTGAGGAGTTCCAAGCATATCTCCGCACCTTCTCGTCCCCGACACTCGTTGTTCCTCCCTACCAAGTGAGCATGCCTAAACTGCTGGCCAGCTCACTCAATATTTCTCGGGGCTTGGCGAACACGATCTTGGAAGGTGGCCAGGTGAATATTCTGCGGCTGATAGAGATGTACAATCTAGACGACGGTTCGGATAGCGAGGAAGTTCAAGCACGACAGCGCTTTGCCTTAGTCATCTGCTTGCTTGCCACCTACCTGCTCGTTCCGGCCAATGGGCAGGTCAGCCCTTTACTGGTGAGCGTGGCTGCCCAAATGAGGGCACGGAGGAACGTGATCCCTTTGGTCTTGGCTGAGACACTCTTGGGTTTGGATTTAGTGAGCACAGGCCAGTCGGCTGTTTTCAGCGGGAGCCCACTTTTGCTCCAGGTGACTCACTCAGCTCACCTTTTTCCGGCTTTCACACTTTCTCTTTTTACCTCGACACTCGGCTTAGGCTGCTGCCTAGCTTCTTACTTGTCTTTCCGCTCAGGCTTTATCTAGCTTCTCACTTGTCTTTTCACTCATGCAGCTATGGTTGTCAGACAAACTGAACCTACTGCACCCACCGGCGGCGGGTTGGCATTTGTTCCCGAGAAGGATCCACCAGAGGGAGATGTGGTATCCTGACTTGGATATAGAAGGCTGGTATGAATTCATGCAGCAGATGCAACCTGAAGAAATTGTTTGGAGGTGCCCTTGGCTGGACCTTCCGGACATGGCCGTTCATTCTGATGGTTTTGATAGGATGGTCATCGCGGGACTCATTAGCTTCACCTTTTACATTCCAGGTCGCATCCTTCACTAGCTGGGCGCTTCGCAAGAGAACATCCGTATCAGCACTGGGGATTTCCATCTTCCTAATTTCAACGCTCAGACGCTGAATGGCTATCAGAGGTGCTGGGGCCTGAGGGTTCTCCAGGCAGAAATGCCGGACTTTTCTCCAAGGCTGAAGAACCGCTATAGGCAGTGGCTAAGAGCAGATGTTCATCCAAGAGAAAACATAGACTGACTCCAGACCACTCTGCTGTACTTAGAATAAGCTGTGAGCCGTTAGGCTTCTCAAGCATTTTGTTATGTTTTTCATGCTTTACTGTTCTTAAGGCTTTTATGCTCAGCTTGTTGTATTAGAAGTAGTAATTTTGCAATAAGTTGAAAGATGAAGGGTTTCCCCCTTCTGATTCTTCAATACTGCCTCAGCTCGTCTTTGAACTTTTTCGACCTTTGATTCGAACCCAAAATGTCAAACCCTGGACCATTTTGATAGAATGTGACCGGGTCTCATGGTGAGACTGCCTACGTATCCCTTTGCAGAGAATCAGGTCAGAACGTAGTTCAGCCTAAGGTTCGCTCGTGTATTTTTCCTCCCCTTTTACGCTCTAACTTTTGCCTAATACCGCCTTTTTAGGTTTTCGATCTAGCGAGCTTTCGACACTTTGCCTATTTATTTTTGCCTAGACTGCCTCCTTAGGATTTCGGTCTAGCAGGCTGCTCTAACTTTTGCTTAGAATCGCCCACCCTTGTGGTTTTCGATCCAACGAGCATCTCTCAGGGGTAGTAACGCTTGAGCTGATCCAAGTTGACCAAGGTATTGAATTCATTTCCGTCGAGATCGATGAGCTTAACAGCACCCCCGGATAGGATGGTCTTGATGATGTACGGCCCAGAGCGCTTCGGCCAGAATTTCCCGCGAGGATCGAATACTGGAGCCCGAATCTCTTTGTGACCATGTCCCCTTCGACCAGACCCCTCGACTTCACTTTATTGTTGAACGCTTGGGCGATTCGACGCTGATACCCTTGAACATGATATAGAGCGCGGAGCCTCCTCTCATCAAACAACATGAGTTCGATGAATCTTCCGCTTAGCCAGTCAGCTTCCTCGAGACCACTTTCAGCCATGACTCTCAGAGACGGAATCTCTAGCTCAATGGGAAGTACTGCTTCCATTCCATAGACTAAGGAGAAGGGAGTTGCGCCTGTAGAAGTGCGGATCGAAGTTCGGTACCCCCAGAGGGCCAACGGTAACAACTCGTGCCAGTCCCTTGCAGACTCAGCAGTTTTCTTGATGATCATCTCGACATTTTTGTTTGCATCCTCGACAGCCCCATTCGTTTGTGGCCGATAGGTTATTGAATGGTGGATCTTGATCCCGAATTCCTTGAAGAGCTCCAGGACCCTGCCTTTGAAGTGGCTTCCATTGTCCGATACGAAAGCCTGGGGGACACCGTACCGGTAGATGATGTTCTTCCGAATAAACTGCGCAACTTGAACTGTTGTCAATGTCTTGTAAGATTCGGCCTCGACCCATTTGGTGAAGTAATCGATGGCTACCAGTATAAACTTGTAACCGTTTGAAACAGAGGGTCTAATCATCCCGATAACATCAATTCCCCATACCGAGAAAGGCCACGACAAGGTCATGCCATACAGCTCAGTTGGAGGAACATGCTGCAGGTTAGCGTGAATCTGACACTTGTAGCAACGCCGCACATAATCAATACACTGCGACTCCATTGTAGACTAGTAGTAGCCCTGCCTGAGGATTTTTCTTGCGAGCATGACACCGCTCATGTGAGGACCGCAAACTCCTTCGTGAATCTCCTCCATTATTCTGGTTGCTTCGGCACCGTCAACGCACAGCTTGTGCATTCCGTAGTGAGACCTTCGATATAACTTCCCCCCACAGATGATGTACTGAGCAGCCAGTCGTTGTAGGGCGATTCGATCCTTCTTAGTGGCCTCAGCTGGGAATTCTTCTCGTTCCACAAAGTTCCAGATATCATGGTACCAGGGCAGGCCATCATCGACATCATCAATGGCGTTGACATACTCATAGGCGGGCAGGTCCCTCTGCTCGATCACGATTGGTCGCAAATTAACTCCTACTAGAAGTTCGATCATTGAAGCCAAAGTCGCCAAAGCATCGGCGAACTGATTCTTCAAGTGTGGAACATGGGTAAAGGTTACCCTGTTGAAGCGAGGAATCAATTCTTCCAAATCTTGGTGATAAGGCTTCAGCTTTTCCTCACGAACCTTCCAATCTCCATTGGCCTGAGAAACTACCAAATTTGAATCCCCGATTACTTCGAGCTTCTCGACCCCTAGTGCAATTGCTGCCTCTATTCCGACAATGCAGGCCTCATACTCAGCTTGATTATTGGTGACATCGAAATTTAGCTTGAAAGCGAGCGGAATATGAGCACCGGCAGGCGTGATCAGCAACACCCGTATTCCGAACCCTTTCTGATTAGCAGCCCTATCGAAATACAGCGTCCACACTTCCTCAGTTACAGTCAGCACATCTTCGTCTAGAAAAACGTAGTCCATATCTTCTGGCCCCTCAATTGGGTGGTCTGCCAAGAATTCTGCCACAGCACAGCCCTTTACTGACTTCCTTGTGACATACTAGAGATCGAACTCAGCCAGCAGAAGCAACCAATGTGCTAGCTTATGGGTGAGTGCTGGCTTCTCGAAAAGATATTTGATAGGGTCCATTCGAGAAATCAGCTTCACCAAATAGGCTAGCAAGTAGTGTCTAAGCTTTTTGGTAGCCCAAACTAACGCCTAGCATGTCTTCTCCAAAGGGGTATATCGCTCCTCGCTGCCCACCATTTTCTTGCTCAAGTAGTAGATGGCTTTCTCGACTCTATTTTCCCCTTCTTGTGCTAGCAAACAACCCATCGCTGTCGGCGTCACGGACAAGTACAGAATCAAAGGCTGACCTGGTGTAGGCGGCATTAGTACCGGGGGGTTTTGCAAGTATCTCTGAATGGATTCAAAAGCAGCCTGACATTTCTCTGTCCACTCGAACGGGACATTCTTCTTGAGCAGACGGAATAATGGCTCGCAAGTCGGAGTCAATTTGGCGATGAACCGGCTGATGAACTGAACCTTCCCCAGAAAACATCGCACTTCTTTCTCAGATTGTGGGGGCTCCATTTCTAGAATTGCTTTGATCTTGGACGGGTCCACTTCGATTCCCCTCTTGGTGATTAGAAACCCCAACATTTTGCCTGTTGTAACCCCTAATGTGCACTTCTGCGGGTTAAAACGCACATTGTACTTGCGAAGTCTTTCAAGAAACTGCCTGAGTGAAGGGAGGTAGTCCGTTTCCTCTTTTGCCTTCACAAACATGTCATCCACATACACTTCGACCGTCTTGTGAATAAAGTCATGGAACAGGGTTGTTTGGGCTCTCTGAAAGGTGCATCCCGCATTCTTTAACCCAAATGGCATTTTTATGTAGAAGTAAGTCCCCCATTCAGTGATGAATGTTGTCTTCTCCTGATCCTCCGGGGCCATAAAGATCTGATTGTATCCTGCAAACCCGTCGACAAAGGAGAGCAAGACATGCCCCGCCGTGTTGTCCACAAGCACATCGATGTGAGGCAAGGGAAAACTATCTTTGGGGCTTGCCTTGTTCAAGTCTCTGAAATCGACGCAGACTTTGATCCTCCCATCTTTCTTAGGGACGGGCATGATGTTAGTGACCCATTTGGGATATTCAGCAACCCTTAGAAATCCCGCATCAATCTACTTGGTGACTTCTTCTTTGATCTTCTGAATCCAATCCGGCCTCATTCTGCGGAGCTTCTGCTTGACGGGAACTGCACCTGGCATTAACGGAATCCTGTGCTGCACTATCTCGGGATTGATACCGGGCATATCTGCATGAGACCAAGCAAAAACCTCGAAGTATTCCTTGAGCGCCTCGATTGTACCAGCGTGGTTTTCCGGGGACAGGTTTGAACCGATTTGCATCATACAGGGGTCACCCTCATCTTTCAAATTTATTGAAATTACTTCTTCTTTTAGAGGCTGAGCATGCCTTTCGTCTTCCCCTTCGATGAGGGAACGCAACTCAGCCGGGATGTTCCCATCGAAGTCGATTCCTTCATCGTCGGGGTCGACACAGTTTATATAAAAGTCAGCAAAGTAGTCGGAAGTAGGATCATTCATTTCATAAAACCCGGAAGGGTTGCCAAGTACAGTAGACTCAAACTCAAAGTAAAAGCTATGACGTGGAGAGCCGAGAGGCACAAACTCCGACTCTAATCTAGACTTAGACTCGACAGACTCTGTGTCAGATTCAGAGGTATCATCGATAAAACACGGAGTAAAAATGCAGTTATTAATACAACCGGTTGCTTTCACGATGAGAGAAGTTGGATCCTTGAGAACGTCCTGAGAGTCGGGCCCAAGCATCAGCACTTCAGCCTCTACTTCCTTGCCAACCAAACCTACTTGGGCGAACAGCATCTCCAAGCTCCCATGATCAAAGGTCCTTACCCAGTCGGCCTTCCTCTTGATCTCAGCCAGCTGCTTCTTGAAGTTCTCTTGAACCAGCTGCTCCTTGGCTATTTCATCCTCATCATCAGCCCAAGTGTCGGCAGCAAAGATCTCGAAACCCGGAAGCCAAGTGCGAGTCTTAGGATCCCAGAAGGGCTCGATCTGTCCCAAGTAAGCAGTGCCTCCTCCTTCACGGACGAAGTAGCTGTCAGGATTACCATAAAGGGTTCGAGGTTTTCCTGCGTCTTTCCTCTTTTTGGCATCCTTTGCTGGGGAAACGTATCCCAAACCAAAGCGGCCTTCGGTGAAAGGAAAGACGGGGAACTCAGCGATCCCCTGCTGGTTAATCCCAAGTCCTAGGACAGGCATGAATGACATCTTCCTCATAATTTCGAGAGCAGTTGAGCTAATGATGAAGTCGTCGTCCATGACAATGGATAGGACTAAGCCGGATGTGTCAAAAGTGAACCCTCCAAAGTCTGAGTCCTCTTCTCCGTGCATGATCCCCTGAACTGGTGTTCCATCATCCTTAGGCGGGCGGATCCCAAAGTCTCCGTAGATAGTTAAAGTTCCAGTAGGAAGCCCTAGCATGACCTTCTGGTGCAGGGTCAAAGGTACAACCATGATATCTGACCTATGCAGCCACGGCCTGCCCAATAGTAGGTTGAAAGTAGCGGGGATGTTGACCACATGGAACTCACATCCATTTCAAAACCCTCAGCATCAAGCTTAAGCATCAGGGTCCCTTCCACCATGCGGCGCGTGTTGTCATAAGCTTTAACGGCCAGATTGGAGGGCGTAAGATCGTTCTTTGTGAGTCCTAGACGGTAAACAACCCTCATTGGGCAAAAATTTATGGCGGAGCCATTGACAATCAACACAGTCGGCACCCAATGTCCCCTACACTTGATGGTAATGTGCAGCGGGCGGTTGTGAGCGATTCCATCAACAGGCAGATCCCTTTCAGTGAAAGTGACAGAATGCTTGGAGAGCAGAGGCAAGACTAAGGCGATCATTGCCTCAGCAGTGATGTCCGTCGGTACCTCAAAGCGGGCCAAAGCTGTGGCGAGTCTCTCACGATGCTCCTTTGATGATGATATCAAACCCCACACAGAGACGGCAGCAGGAATCCTGTCTAGTTGCTTCTAAAGAAAGTCCTCATCTGGTGCCCCACTTGGAACAAGTGGTGCATTCCTTTGAGCCGGTGGAGAGGTGGGTTTTTGAGCCAAAGGATTGGACGAGCTTCCAGCCGAGAGGTTTGGCGGCTGAAAGACGCGACCGCTCCTTGTGACATTGGCAACGTCCCACCAAGAAGATGTATCAAGCGAGCCCCAGAAGTCTGCAGGTATCTCCTCCAGCTTGCGCTTTCCCTTGTCGGTCGATGCAACCGTTATTGCGGAGTCCTGTCCCGGAGCCATATCCCATAGCAATTCCTCCATTACCGTTCCTTCCCAAAAGCTCGGATCCTATGCAATGGTTTCCTCAAATGGCAGCCCCAAATTGGTAACAAACGGTACATCCCAGAAGCCCCCGTCGACTGGAGCAAAATTGACAGTCCACACTTCGTCGCCCACTTGCATGTCAACCACTTTATCGACATCCCAGAAATCGGCCGGCAGTGGACTTTTGTTAAGGTCGACAATTTCATCCACCTCCCACAGGTCGTCGGGCGGTGCGTTCAAGACCATGACGGAACAATCGTCGCGAGGGGGAACTACCGGACGCGGCATTCCTACAGGCTCAATGTTGATAGTTGGGTCACCTGCATGCACAGCATTCAAGATGGTGTCTATTACCGGCAGTGCTGCCCCTAGCTGCCGATGTACATCGGGGATGACTTCTCCTTCGACGTAGCAATCCCAATACTGCTCCCCCAAATCCTGATCATCGTCTGCCTTTTCCATGTTGAAATTCTGGTTCCAGGCTAACTGTGCAGCATCGGGCTCCGGATCCCACACATACTCTTCCTCGGCCTCGGCCGCAGCGGGCTCAGGCTGATAGAAAAGCATAAACAAAGATAAGCCATCGAGCGGATCTGCCCTTGCTGCATTCCACTCTGCTTCCCATTGGTCCAATTGAACTTGATCGGCAGCGGGAGCCTGAGGGAATCCCATGAAGTACTGCTCATTCCAGTCATTGGCGAGTTCTACCTATTCCCTTGCTTTATCTTCCATATCCCAGCCAACTGCCAGCATGTTGACATCGAGCTCCACCGGGATGGTTACAATAGGTTTAGGGTGATGTTCTGGGATTATATGGTCAGTGGGGTTGAATATGGTGGAGGTGAGGCTTATCTGGTTTATTTGGGGGGTTGGAATTGTGGTTGGGCATGGAGTTGGTAATGACGTTAGGCTTAGGAGGGAAGAGTACCATTGTCCACCAAATCTTGGATCGCATGACGGAGACGATAGCAAGAGTCGGTGTAATGGCCAGGCATTTGGTGATAGGCGCAGAAGGCATTCAAGTTGTGGCTCGGAGATGAGTTTTGAGGGAGAGGGGTTGGGTCCAACGGCCTGAGATGACCGGATTTGACCAACCTTTCTAGCACTTAAGACAGTGGAGCCTCAAATTTGGCGAAGTTTCGAGGTTGGTTACGGTTACGGGGTTTCTGAGGGGTTTGTACTTGGTTAATGTCTGCAATATGGTTAGAACCCTGCGTAGCACTGCTGGTGGCAGTTGTTGCATTGGCGTAATTGCTACCGCTGAATAGCGCAGTACTGTTGCCTGTGTAAGCACGAGGCTTGGATTTTGATGTAGAAGAAGGGGTATCACTTCGCTGCAGAACGCCAGTTTGGAAGGCTTCTTCAATAGCGAGGCCAGATTCGAAGAAGATATCAAAATCGGCGCCCTGGACAAGTACCAGATTCTTGGCGAAGTCAGGCTCAAATTACGGGAGATAATGCGGATTTGGTCCTTCTCACTAGGCCGATCGATCATATGAGCTGCCTTAGCCCTCCACCTTTTGATAAAGTCCGCAAAAGACTCTTTGGCATTCATTTTGGTTGACTCGAGCTCCCGGGTAGTCATCTTGAGGTGGGCATTATAACTGTATTGGGCATTGAAAGCCGCCCCAATGTCCTCCCATATTCGACGCTTGGCAATGTCGAGAGACAAAAACCATTGAAAAGCGGGACCAGCCAGAGTCTGTGGGAAGAGCTAAGCCATGGCCTCCTCCTCTACCCCATGTAATTTCATGGCGCCGTGATAAGCCAAAAGGTGGGTTTTGGGATCCTTTGTCCCATCGAATTTTGCGAAGTCTAGTATCTTGAACCTTTCGGGCAGCCTGGCGTTCGGAAATGGGCAAAGACGGTCCATGTCCAAACCACCAGCTCCTATCCTTTCAGCTTTGGAAACCGTTTCTTCCAGTTTAGCCATTTTGGCCATCAGAGCAACCATTTCCGGACTAGGAGGAGGGATTTCATCTTGAGGGACCTCTTCAGCCTATGGTTGACGGTCATTCCTTTCTCTGCCCCCACCTCTTGTAGGGAGTCGTTCCTCAATCAGAGTGCGCAGATTGGCCATGGAGGCATCTCGACTAAATCAGCCCTTTCCTGCATGATGGCTAAGTTGTGCTGGATATCTGCCACGGTATTGGCAAGGTTCGGAGGCGGGAGTTCGGCCATATCCAGGATTTCTGTCTTGACCAATTTGGGCGTTCGACGTGGAGATGGACTGGACGGAGGGGTTTCGTGCGGAGTTGTCGGCGGTGAGTCTTCTCTTGACAGAGTGCAAGCCAGAGCTTCCGTTGTAACTGACCCAGAAGCAAACCCCAAAGCAGATTCTCAAGCAACCCCCGCAGACAGTCCCAAGTAGGTTTGGCTCTTGATTTCTGAACTTCCCATAATGCAGTTAGACAGCAAAGTATAAGAGCTCAGTGACAGCCTGCAGCAGTTATTTGAAAGATTTTGAAAGAATGGAAAATGAGCATGTCAACGTCGTCGGTGTCCTCCTAAACTCTACAGCTAAAGAGACAGCCCCACGTCGTTCAGATGCTGCCATAGAATCCTCGGATTTCTTTTCGACAATGTATCCTTGATTGAATCGACTAACACCAAGAGATGTCAAGACAGCCTAAGCCTTTGGCTACTCTTTCCTGTTTTGAGTTTTTTTGAAAGAGGCATGACTCGGCGCAGATGGCGTGATACCATAACCGGAGTGGCATAAGCAGCACTGTGCCGGAGCCTGAGCAGTGTAAGTGATTTAGCACTTTTAACCTGGATGGTATAAGTATCACGACATCTTATCCGTTGCTCCTAGTTTCGCTTTTGAAAGTTTGATTTGGTCTTTAAACAAAGGCTTAGACAGTTTTGATTTCCCAAAATGTCTTCGATTAAAGGATTTGAAGGGTATAATGTACAACATCAAGATGCACGAATCGTCATCGGTCCATTGCAGCATCCTAGCGGACGTAGGACGGACTCGACAAAAGACAACCTAAAAGCCGCTCTAGCATGCTCCTATGCAGATCGGTATGAATGTATGTACAGGCATGCGATAGGAAAAGCAGTAACACATAAACAGTTAATGGGGGTTAGATTTAAGTTGCCCTACCCTGTGGGTTCCTGTCTTAGGTTGAAAGGTTCTAGTGCTTTGTACGCATGGAGAGGCCGGTTTTGGTTTAACCGTTTAAGGGGGTTCCTCTGACTAGAGCCGCGGTATACCTCCCACTGCAACGCGTTTAGCAGAGCAATGGTCGAACGGTATTATGACCCATCATCGTCCAAGGTTGTTGGGCGTTCAAGGACCCCGGGCTCCACTAAACTGTGTCGGTTACCCAAAGCATCTCAACGGGGCTAGCCAACATCGATGCAAATGGAAGAATGCCAAAAAAACTATCGAAGAAGAGAGAAACACAAAGTTTTGAAAATGCTTTTTGAGTTTGGCCCGCTTTTATTAATTAATACTTAGAGAAAACTAAGCAAATGAACAATAGTAAAAGCCCCAGTTCGGATTGGTAGGATGCTGAGATCCTGTTACGTTACCATTCCGTTCTTCAGCAGCGTGGAGCGTACCGTTTTGATAGACTTTTGAAAGTTGTTCATTCGTGTATTAATTTCCAAATATCAATTAATGCAATGAGTATTCCCCAGCAGAGTCACCACTGTGGGCACGCGCCCCAAAAATTTTGGATTTTGTGGTTTCAAAAATTGGGTGCGGCCCTTTTTGAAAAGCGCGGCGAAACGCTTCGATTCAGAGTCGCCACTCGGGTTTTAGCGGAGAAATACCCAAGGAACCGAACTCGAAAATGCTTGCTACGTTTGTTTGATTTTGAAAAAGGCGTAGACCAGTCCGTCGTCGCCTTCGATATCTGAGGTTCGGGAGCCAGGTTACGAGAGGGGAAGGGTTTTATGGCACCCCTCTCGCCCAATCCGGAGATCGGTCTCTACTCAGGTATTTTGTAAAACGTTTCCGTTTTTCTCTCATTTGATCATCTTTTAGCCAGTTAGGGCAGGGGAGCAGATAATGGGGATTAAAACCGTAACAGCTTGCAATTTTATATCACAAAATGTTTATGATGATTTTGCGTGAATCAATAAAAGAACATAGATTGAAAACAAGCACTAAGAGTAGTTTCAATGAGATGGTGTGCGCTATTTTTCAGGTGCGTGAGCAGGCAACACACTGGCATGCAGTGGTCGAGCCTCTGCACGCCACCATGGCCTGCGTACGCCACCCAAACACTGGCGTACACTAACCTTTTACATTCACAGTCTTTGTTTTCAACCCTCTGGGCTCTGGAATGGACCAGTGCACACCCAGGACAAACCACACATTTTATAAGGTGATCATATCTACAGATACAAGTACAAGAAATAGCCTAGAGCCATAAAAATAGACAAGCAACCCCATAAACAGAGTGGGGGAAATGATAAGAGGCCAGGATTGAACTATGATGCAAGGGCCAGGCACTGAACCTTAGCCTACATGCCGTACGCCACTCTTGAAAGTCCGTACGCCAGGTTTGCCTTTTGTCCAGTGTTTGGCTTTACATCACCTGAGCTCTGGAACATGACCAGAAGTAACCCAAGGGCCCTCTAAAGCAAGAAAGAAACAGTTAATGGAAATTACAGCTAACAACTTTAGGCTACAGAAAGCTATCAGACTGGTTTTTTAGCATGCTAAGGAGGTGATGAACATGAAATACAAACAGAGGACAGACAAACCATGATCCCCACGTTAGTAGTGCACGTACTGCCATACTGGCGTACGGCCTCAAGGACTGGCATGCGCCATGTTTCGTCTCACACGATTGCTTTATTTTACCAGTAGAAGGCCAAGACTAGTATTGGTTACTAACCTGAACCTTTTTGGTTCCCCTCAGGGATCGAGAACAGAAGGCCACACAAAGGTAGTATACCTTTTTGTGTTGAGGTTTGAAGGTGGTTTTGAGCTTTGAGGTTGAAAATGGAGGTCGGGTGGTGACTGAATATCAATGGGGTGCAAGAGAATGGACCTCTCTTCTTTCTCTTTCACCTTCAATGGAGGAGGAGAGGTAGAGAGCAAGAGAGGAAGGAGTGAAGTTGGAGACTTCAATGTGGTTAACCCCTTGCAAATGAATGCAAGGGGGAATTTATAGAGGAGAGAGGGACTGAGATCAGTTGGGCTAGGGGTTTGGTTGAGTTAGAGGGTGGAGCCCCATGCATTAAATGCATGGGACTAGGTGATGGGTTGTGTAGGAGAGAGAGGGGGACGTCCCCTGTAGAAACAATGATCAGGAGGCTCTTCGCCGTACTGTGGCGGCTACAAAGCTCTGAGCACGTGACAGAAAAGTGGTGATTTGACCGGCCTTGACCAAGCGTACGCCAACCAGGGACCTGCGTGCGCCAGTCAAACTGAATCAATGGTCGATGACTGACACGTGGCAGTTTACTGGCGCACGCCAAGTGAAAGCTGGCGTAAGCAAGTAGGGTTTTGCTGGGGCTTTTCTAGCTCTGGCTTTGAAGGGTTTGAAGGGATTTGAAAAGGATTTTGAAAGAGTTTGAAAGGGGAATGTCCAAAGCTCAAAGCTCAAAACCTTCCTATCGACCTCGGAATGTTTTCAACCTTTTATCATCATTGGGGCAACAAAGATCGTAAGAGAACTAATCTGGATAGTCCAGAATAGGGTGTCTACAATCGGGTTCTTGAAATATCAATATGCCTAATGCCAAGGTAGTTGGCGCACCTCTAGGAAGTCATTTCAAACTTTTCGATGTACAGTCTCCTAATTCAGATGCCAAGGAGGAGTATATGGCCAAGGTTCTTATGCCTTGGCCATTGGTAGCTTGATTTATGCAATGGTCTGCCAAGGCAAAATATTGCCCATGCAAATTGTAAGTAGGTTTGCAAGAAATCTAGAGAAATAGCATTGGGAAGTCATAAAATGGATACTGATATATTTGCGAGGGACTATAGTGTACCGTTGAGGTTTGGGAGAGATGATTTAGTGGTCTGAGGATATGTGGATTCTAACTTCGTAGGTGATCATGATACGAGGTTAAGTACAACTAATTATATCTACACTTTGGATTCAACAGTCGTGAGCTGGGTTTAACATCTGCAAAAAGTTGGTAACTTTGTCCACGACAAAAGCTAAGAACCATGCGGTGACAGAGGTCACTAAGGAGATGATATGGTTGAAAGCGTTTCTAGGTGAGTTGGGAAAGCATTTCTAGGTGAGTTGGTTTTGAAGCAAGAGAAGCAAATTTTGGAGAAAGAGGAACTATTAAAAGTCGGTCATCATTGATAAGCCGAATATATGCACAACTTCAGTTGGCCGTTATGCTTGAAGTGTTGGAGGGTCGGAGCCACATCAAGAGGAGTGAAGTTCACTAAGTTCACTTTGGGTTTGATTGGAATTGCAAGTAAGGTGCAAAAGTTAGTCTTCAAGTGGGAGATTGATTGGCTATGTGAAGAATATATTTTTGAGATTGCTAAAAATCCTGTTCGGACTGGATTGAGGGTTGTTTGGACGGTTTTGATCGATTACGCGTGGAGTTGAGGCTCTGAATACTTAGTCCGAACGATCATGACTTCCATCTAGATGGTCACACACGGACTGTGCATGCAAGTATTTAAGCCCTAAAATAGGTTTTCAGAATTAGAACAGTATATTCTTGAGAGAAAAAACTGGTGTAACTTATAGAGAGATACTTTGAGAATTTATTTCATTGATTCTAGTGAATTGGTATGACTTCTGAGGAGTAGGCAGTTACCGAACTACATATGTGTGTTGTTCCTTCTTTCTATGGATGTAATCCATCAACTCAACTTAGTGTATGCATTGAAAAGCAAAAAAAAACTATCTCATGGGGATCTGTAACTTAATCTTGCATCATCTTCAACAAGTCAAATACTTCCTCCATCCCACAATGTATTTTGGGAAATCCAAATCTTCAACAAACATAATTGTTACAAACTAAATATATTTCAATTTTCTAAAATATCATTGATTTGACATCTTAAATGAAAGTTAAAAGATTGTTTCAATGTTGATTGTGGAGTAAAAGAAATGGAAAAATAATAAATGCACCCAATTATGGCGAATGAAAGGCTAAATCTATAGTACAAAACAGAAGGTGTAGGCTCCACCAAAAGATAAATTGTTGCGATGGTTGAGATTAAATTGATTTAATGGCTGATGTGTGTTCTTCCACTCTTAAGAAAGTATCCATACTCTTTTGAATATATTACACACTGCAACGCCCTGATTTTCCAAGCAATTTCGGAAGCATTAACCTTTAAATACACTGAATTTTACAAACTACTAGGCCCCTATTTGTCGTTATACAAAATTTACATTTAAGAAAAATACAAAAAAATATATATAACATTTATTTAAACATCTTCAGAGCGACTCTAGTCTTGATACAGATTCCAAGCATACTCGGTCTCGGCCCTTGGTATTCCTCCTGTGTCAAACAACACCACCATTGAACCCTGCACCCTCTGGCAAATTGATCGCCAAAGCAATCGATTTACCAGGATACAAACGTATCCATGAGTGATAATTCACCCAGTACAATAATTCAAACCCTACCAACCCTTACTCTACAATTAGCAGTTCAACAATATAACAATTGATAATACACAGAAGGTACAGAATAATAGCACATCATATTTTTCTTCACTATCCATCAACTTGCTTGAAATCTAAGGATTCTCTCCGCGAGATCCTTTCCTGCCACATCCACCAACTTTGACCGTTCCATGAAATAACTCTCCCTTTATTTGTCCTACACCTGGGTTCTAAGCGAATAGTACTAAATTATGTATTTAGTCTGGATTCGCCTACAACCATAATAAAGGAACAGCTCACCATGACAACTCAGCATTAGGGATCGCATTATCTCATTGCCAGGATCCTTTACCGTCTCCCAACTCTACACATTGAGTACTTTACCATACACTTAATCTACACACTGGTACTATACCGTATTCAGGGATCCTTTATCGTTTCCCAAAATACTGTACCCGAAGTCCTTTACCATCCTTCACACACACACTGGGCACTGTACCGCATTTAGGATCCTTTACTGTATTCCAAATCCTGTACCTGGAGTCCTTCACCGTCCTCCACACACTCTGGGTCCTTTACCATTCCCCAACTCAACTAAAGATTCTTTACCGTACCAAGGTTCTTTACTTGCACCCAACATCCTCAATCAACTTTACCGTTTTATCCTTTACTTAACCACATCTACGTGAGTCACTACTCGTAACCACCCAGTGAACCTAAATCCATTCTAGCACGTACAACATGATATAATCAATAACGACTCAAATCATAACATGATACAATTCATTGACACAACATTATAACAATTGATAGGTGCAAATAATTAAACATATAAGGGATTTGGATTGGGCCGATGCCTCTTGAATTGTTGTCTTCTATTGACTAAATATGTAAATTCCAATTTTATTAATTCCTAAAACTTCAAATGTTTTATCTTACTCAGTAAACTAGAAAATAAGGATAATTAAGTTTCATTATACTACTAATATACTATGCTCTGAAATATTATTTTTGTATAAAGGAGCATCGTGGTTATTTACTCGACATATTTATAAGATTGGTTAGTATAAATGTCAAGTTAAATAAGTGATTACTCAATTTATAAAATATTTTGTTTACTTTCTAAAATAAAGTCTAGCTACTTACCCTTTCCTTTTATTTTGTCTTAGTGTTATTATTAGTAACCTAAGAAAATAATAACAGTAATCTACAAAGAGAATATGATCTCTTTGGTATTAACAAGTATGACAACTGTTAATGAAATTTTGCAAACATTTAATAATCACGTCAAGACAAATTAGTAACACGTAACATGCATTTAAAATTATAAACTTTAAAGTGTAAAAGTAGTGGTCAATGAGACAAAAACATAGTTTTAGGGTCGAATCTGGAATCAACGTAAGCACAAGAGGCAAGCTATAATATCAGTACCATTTTCTTAAAATTTCAGCAGTTATGAACAGTGTTTATTTGGAAAAACATTGAAAATTTTTGTATCACTGGGTTTTGATCCGTGGCCGTTTTCTTCCATTCCAACTCTTTAAAATCGTCAGTTACGGACTAAATACACTTAGGGAGAAGTAGGGGAAGGATTTGTCTACCTTTAATCCAGCCAAAAAGCGGAAAGAAATGGGTTCCGAATGATTTCGACAAAATGAAAAAGATGACGGGATCGAGGAACTCTGGGGCTGTGTCAAATTGAATGGAAAGTGGTTTGTGAATGCTTGGTGATGTATTGGTTGAGTGGAAACTCAAATTTGATATATGGAGTGGTGTTATGTAGAAACCCATTCCTCTCTCTCTCTCTCTCTCTCTCTCTCTCTCTCTCTCTCTCTCTCTCTCTCTCTTCTAGACTCAACAGTAGAATTGGGAGTGAAATAATATACATACTGGTGTTTAATTTTTTGATTTATGTGGGTATGTATAATGAGAGAGAATAAGGTAGTGAGAAGGTGAGAGGATAAGTGTGGAAGTTGTGGAATGGAGAAGGAGAGTGAATGAGAGGGATACTGATAATTTTAAGAGGGATATGGGACAAGTGCCACATTTGGTGGGGGTTTTCTTTAATTCTAATATATGTGGACGCGTTTATGTATAGGGTAAGAATGTATGTGGACGCATGTATGTATAGGATGAGAGAGAGACAAATAGGGGAACAAAATCCTTTAAATGTGGGGTGTAGTTTGAAGGATAAAGATGGAGGTGGTAGAGTGTGGAAGGGAAGCGGAGAGTTAGTTCGAATAGAGTTCTAGTTAGGGTTTAGATAGGAAAGATAAGAGATGAATATGAACCCTAGCTAATTCCCTGTATATCTAGAGTATAAATATATATCTTATACAAGAGTGTAAATTATATCAATTATACACATAATAATGTAATCTATTCATTCAATCTAATTAATTATTAAATTAGGAATTTAACAATATAAATTTATTTTAAAAAATTGGTTCAAAAGTCCGAGTCGTTACAATTGCCATCAGGAATCCATGTCCATTGGTGTTTCTCTTTCTTTTTTCATCTATAGCACTTTTACCCTTTTGTTTCAAAATTTGAACACTCTCTCTCTCTCTCTCTCTCTCTCTCTCTCTCTCTCTCTCTCTCTCTCTGATTTAAGAGTATCCACAATGCTATAATCAAAAGTAAAATATTTTTAAAGTTAACAATGCTTGTGCAAAATATGGCTTACAATACTATAATCAAATTTAACAATCTCCTTAGAAATAATCAAATTTTGGACTTTGGATAACCAAAATTAGCAATCTTTTGACAATAACCAAATTTAATAAACCCTACATATTATCAATCAAATACACCAATCATTACACAAAAATGTTTTATCTATCTCCCATTTTCCTCTCTCACTTTTTTTTTCAACAATATATTTGAAAATAAAAATTTTACTAAATTTTTTATTTGGAAAAAAGTTTTTAAAAATAGTTTTTTTAAAAAAAAAAGTTTTAAAAACTATTTTCTATTTCTAGTAAATAGTTTTTATTAGTTTCAAAACTATTTTTAGGAAAACCATTTTCTACACAGTTTTTAATTTTTTGTACTTTGAAAAGATGATATGACAAATTTTGGTTATCCAATTTTGATTAAGCCATTGTAGACATCTACATTGATAATCTTAGCAATCTCTTAAATGAATAATTAAAAGCTGATTTGGTAACTTTTGACTATCAATTTTTGATTATAGAATTGTGGATACCCTAAACCACCGCACTTTCTCTCATGGATTTACACCGACGAAAGAAGAAAGATTTTCTGCAGTATGGAGAGCAACCACTCCTGCTACCTATGGAGGTGGCAGACTGTGGAAGTGTCCACGTAAGAGAACGTTTAATCCCTTCCTTGATGTTAATAAAATTTGTATCAAGGAAACCCATGGTGGTGCCCATTCATTTGGAAATCTTTTATTTTTGGTAACTCCAATCACGATTTCAATTAATCTGTGTCAAGGAAATGGTGCCCATTCATTTGAAAATCTTTTTTTTTTTCTTTGTTTGGTAACTCCATTCGCAATTTCAATTTCACATTTAATCTAGGAAATGGTGCCCATTCATTTGTAAATCTTTGTTTTTATCTTTTTTTTGGTAACTCCATGCGCAATTTCAATTTCACATTTAATCTATATGGACTCTATTACTTGGTCGATTCTTCTATGTTTACAAACCAAGATTAGAACCCAAAGAAAATAAAAATTACAAATAGCCATGTTTATGGTGGAAAAAAATTCCAATTGTAGTTTAATCAAATATATATATATATATATATATAAAGACAAATATGGTTGGCTTTCCATAGTGCGCCAATGCCCTACAGGGTGTAGGGCACCTTGGTGTGGTGTAGTCAACTTAATCTTTCGTTACGTGATCTAAACAATTCAGTATGCAGAGTTTACCAAGTAATAAATCATTTAGAAAAGAATTAAATTAATTGAAGAATGTCATTAGTCCTTTAGGCAGACATCAAAAGCATTGTATTTCTCAGTATAATAATTTTGAAAATGTATTGATTCTATCTTGATCATGGAGATACCAATGTCCGATTAACTTAATTTTTATTCAAGTGTAGTGTTAAGCATCACAGACAATGCTATGTGGAAGGTAAGAAACGTATAGTTTGATACCCATGCCTCTACGAGTTAGAGGGTTTCGATCTTCGGGTTCCCCATGTTCCAAAAATTAGGCACATATCCATTCATATTCTTCACGCAATAGTACAGGCATTATAATTGCTTCACCTCAGGCATTATCCATTCCTTTTCCCATCCGTGTTTTCCTGTGTGTCCCCTTCCAAAAATTAAATCAATTTTTTTGAACGGCGAAAATGAGATTTTATATATTAATCTTTGAAGTGAAAACCAAGACTAAAGGGAGCAAGAAAAAAGGCAACAAGTGTCTATCCGAGACCCAAACTCTTGATTGCCAAGATGCAAACCAAGGAGAAACTCCAAAGGACAATCCTAACACTTAAAAGGTCTAAAAGCCCATAAAAGACAATAAGCACAAGTGGGATGCAGCCCAAATACCCAAAAAGCTTATAAGCCCAAATATACAACAAATAAGCCTTAAATAAAGAGAAAATTTCCAAATGAATGGGCACCACCATGGGTTTTGGAGGGTGATGAAGAGAAAATTTCAAGATAGATGAAAGGGGATGGAAACCAGTTGTGGGCTCGACTTATTGTTAAATGTCAAGTGTTTTTGACATTGGTATGGGTTGGATCATCGGCAATGCTCTAGTAGACATACATTTTGAGACAATAAAAAAGGTAGTCATGAGCTAGCCAAGAAAATGGGATAGAAGGAATAGGTCCTAACAATTGTTTCCCACCAGGTCTCGAGAATTAACATTCGGTATGTGCAAAGTTGGTATCGTTTTTTTGACTTTGCGAAAATTAAATAAAGATCTTGTGTGGTTGAGTTGGGACTGGCATGGATGGATTAGTTTGACACAAATTATGTTTCGGGAAAATGATGGTCAAGGATGTGTTTTGATAATTAATACCCATTAAGGATATTTTCAGTATTAACAAATATTCTTAACATGTCCATGAGGGATATTAATTATCAAAACACGTCTTGGGCCATCATTTTCCCTTAGGTCGCGTTCAGTTGCCAGAAAAGTACATGAAAAGATGGAAAGATCAACTTTCCCATCACTTTTGTAGTGTTCAGTTGGTAGGAAAGTAGTAGGAAACATGTTTTTAAGTTTTCCTCCAAGGTTTACTTTCAGACAAAAGCGATCCGGCCGAAAGCATAGGATTTTGAGTCACGAAAAAGTTTTCTCCATTATTGGGCCAAAATTGTAACGCCCCGAATTTTGGGAACGTTAAATAAACAATTTTTATTGAAAATCTAAATAGAGTCTGGCTCATTATTACATCATAACCCCCATAAGTTTACTTTCATTACATAAAGGGAGGGGAAACTAAGGTTCGTAACTACAACACCGCTAGCTCCACCTACTCCTCCATCCTAGCCAGCTCTTCGGCTCCGAAAGAATCCAAGGTATACAGTATAATATGTCAGGGTCACCAAAGGTAACACCATGAGTTTTGAGAGCTCAGCAGAATAATCTCATACCGGCTAACCCATAAATTACAAACAATATATAGGTCATAGAAATAATATACCGCTCAAGAATTTCAAATAGCACATGCATATTTAATAAAGCACTTAACAATAACACATCCACATTCGCTATTCAACTAACGTTGGTGTTTGTGATATTTGTATTTTTCCTATGCGACTCATTGTAGACCGTATCTCATTTTCATTTACCAAATCAACATTTCAAAAAAAACACTTTTTAAACACGCCGTTACTAATGAGGCTACCACGTCCGGCTCCATTGGCAACGCACACAATGGGCTACCAAGTCCAGCCACATTGCGGTTTCAAAAATTCAGACACACAATGGATTACCACGTCCGGCCACATTGTGGTTTCAAAATATTTTTCTTTCTTAGCTCCTCTCCACGAATAACCAAGTCACACCTCCAATGAGACTACCAAGTCCGGTCTCATTGGCAACACACACCACACAATGGGCTACCACGCCCTGCCACATTGTGGTTTCAAAACACGTCTTTTCATTAACCACACCTTAGGTGTCATATTTCTAACTTTCTCAATTTTTGTGTCTCGTTTTCATGCAATGACTCCGCGGCATGACTTTTCACGTAAGTAATCATAAATTATTCATTGTAATCTTGAAACTAAACTAGCAAGATCATCCAACTCTATATTACTTTATCATGCTCATGTTCACGGAATCACATTCAAACAATTACGACACATTTAAAACATAATGTCACATGGACGGACACCTTTGGAGTGGAAACCACGTATGCTTTATCACACATCAAAACAAGAAATTCTAGTAAACATGTATACATGCTCATAACCATCCAAATATCAAAATACGAATACTTTCAATTAAACCGTTATTTCTTACGTTTCAAAGTCCGTTCTTTCTTTCTTTTTGGAAAGTTCAAAACAACATATATTTTTCTGGTAATTCAAATCGAGATATTCGACATGGTCATATTTCCTTTCGAGATTTTCGTAAAGTAAGTTACTAGCTTTTACAATCTTTCATTCATTTCAAACATACAAACATATACACATTTCTATTTATACTTAGAGATAGTGAGTAAGGATAATCCACTGTTCTTCTTGGTGGTAGGTACGGTAATGGAAAAAGTACGTCGGCTATCGAACGGAGTGACTTCCTACAGTAAGCTTATGGTAGTTTCGAAAGAGAAAAGATTAAGACTTTCTTTTTCTCTCGAAACTAATTCTTGACTAAACTACTAAACTGTTTGGATCGAGAGGGTGGTCGAGTGGTGGTTTGGTGGGGGCCTTGGATAGTTTCTTGAAGAACTGAAGAACACTAAGAACAAAGGAAGAACAAAGCATAAATACAAGAATTCTAGAGAGAGAAGTTGAAAGGTGTGAAGGTGTGAGTTGAATGGCAAGAGAGGGTGCCATTTATAGCAAAAATCTTGGCTCTCTCTCCCTCTCCATGGCCGGCCTCCCTCTCTCTCTCTTTCTCTCATGGATTTGCTCCATTGTGTTGTCAAATCTTGTCTTCCAAGCATGCCAAAGCCTTGTCAATCCATTCTAGGTGTAAGGCTAAGTAATCATGGAGATTTTCTAAGGCTTAAAGACAATCCTAAGTGATTATACTCTAGATTGCAAGTCTTACAAGTCTAAGATATGAATGATTAGGCTAAAAGAAGTAGTCTTCCCATGTTTAGTCAATCCTAGGCTCGGTTGTAAGTCAATTTCTAGGATGATTAAGTGCTAGATTTCATGTTTAAAGTAGTCTAAAAATGGGTTGTAAAATAGTAATTAGGCTTGAGGGCTAAAGGGATGTAAGCATTGTTGTTGCTAGGGTGTACCAATACTCTCTCTCTCTCTCTCTCTCTCTCTCTCTCTCTCTCTCTCTCTCTCTCTCTCTCTCTCTCTCTCTCTCCAGTACTATGGTATATACATGTATATATATATAAGACTAAGTATACTTAGGTCTAAATAGCCTTACTAAGTTTAGGAAAAAGAGTAATCATTAAAGGTAGGGCTTTCAAGTGCAATATATTGTCCAATGGGTAAGACTTTTCCTAGAAAGTATATCTATGTATATATAGGCATGATTATAGTAAGCTATTATGTCCTTTACAATGGGGGAAGCTCTCCTTTTATAGGCGTAAGGAGGGGACGCTGACATCACTGATTACTTACACAAATAGTATAAACATATAATTGGTTCATGCACCAATTATACTCGTTACATGCCAAAGCCTACTACATGCTGCATTTATTACACAGAAGGCTTTACTACTGATAAAGTCCATACCTACTTACTTTTATTTTACCTACATATGTCACATTACTACATACAGCACATACCAATTATATGATACAATCAACAGTACACATTAATAATTTCACCCTCTCTGGAAAAGAGGACAACACTACCACACTTTATATTACAATAAATATACACCACACAAAAGAGACAACTGGCATGAGCACATGGACTTTCTTCAGTTCTGTCAGTCAAGTGATACTGGGACAAAAGATAGCGAATATTTTGGCGCCACTCTTCTGGCTAAGTATCATTGAATTTCCAGTTTGTAGTTTCATAATGGAGGAGAGATGAGGGAACTTCTGCAGGTGTCAATCCATTGAGTGAACACAGTGTTTGAGTCATGACTAGGTAATTTCCACTGTGGATATCGATGCTCGGAGACTCTTGATATGCCGAGAGGAATATAGTGTGATACTCCTTTCGCCAAGTGATAGAACCATCTAGATTAGGAAGACATCTGTTGTTGCGAGTTGACCAAAAAGCAAATTGGAGGTCTTCGTCGGCACTGGTGGGGATTTGTCTGATCTTCTGCTGCCAATAGGGTATGCTTCCAAAGAGCAAGAGAAATTTCAGAAAGAAGTCTTCTGGGGGTTGGACTTGATTGAACGCTGCATGTGCTAGATACACCAATACTGCTGATTTATTGAAACTGACACTTATAGTATACACATCAACTAAATACCATAAGAGGAGAAAGGCTTCTTTTTTGAAATAAAAGACATTATGGTAAGATACTTCAAACTGGGTGAGAAAGGGATAGACAGGATGGAAAGGTAGACCTTTTATGGGACCTTCATCAAGG
>WJXA01000146.1:0-55248 GCA_014282245.1 Rhododendron simsii | reverse complement strand
AAAAAATATGAATCGAGTTGAACAAAATGCAAAAACGTCTCAATTTGGAAAAAGTTTCTCTCTCTTTTTTTTTTAACCCGTCTCTTTCGTACAAAATATCAATTTGTGGCAGTACTACTCCACATATTCGTTAAGAAACGTTGTCCTTGACACACAAGATCTGTATTTCTATTTCATATAATCTTCGTGCGACTCAAGGTGATCGAGCTTCTTTTTAATTTGGTGAAAGCAGTGGTGGCGGAGCCAAGATTCGGATACGGGAATGACACCATTAAATGGAAGTCTAATTTCATATTGTGCAGAAAAAATATGAAGATCGAAAAAGATTAAATGTAAAGTCATATAATTAGGTTTTCGTGGGTTTTTTATTTCACAAACAAATAAAGGTTTGGTTCAACTCTTTTAAGGTATGCAAATGCAAGACATTACGATACTGATTTTTCTTTATCCGAACCAACCATTCTCTAAATTGAATTTTTTTTACAGTATTTGTACAAAGTTTTAGTTTTTACTGCATACCCGTAAATACATAAACAAACCACACTAGTCTATAAAAAAAATTATGTATCCGAATGGGTCATGGAAAATTTATTGTTCAAATAGGTCACGTTCCTTTCGATTAGGGTGGAAATTACAAATCTTGTGGGAACTTATGCAAAAAAATGAGAGAGAGAGAGAGAGAGAGAGAGAGTGTGTGTGTGTGTGTGTGTGTGTGTGTGTGTGTGTTTTTGATCCACGAGTGTGTGTGTTTGAAAAACGGAAAAACATATAGTGTGCCAAAGGATTCAACATATAGTGTACGTGCCAAAGGATTCAAACCACGGCGGAAATCACACTGGTACCCTACAAGGAGGGGCTTTACCGCTATATATACCAGAGCACGTTTGTGTTGAATTCTTCAAATGTTTATATTTAACCTTTCTATGTGTAATATTTTTTTTCGATATTTTGAAAACGGAAGTGGCACGTGCCACCTCCCCATCTTAGCTTCGCCCCTGGGTGGAAGATATGAGGAGAGGAACCTACTGGTCAAGGGAAAAAAAGGTTATCAGAAGTGTGTATGATTGAGTTCTCTCATTTGTTGCTTTTGTAACTTCATATAGGAGTATATTTTTTGGACTGATATTTGTCCCATCAACTCTTGTAGTGGTAGACAGCCAGAATCTCCTTTATGGAAATGCTAGACTTTTTTATCAAGGGAAAATAAAGTTTCGTATATAAAATTCCGACTTTTTTATTCACGAAAGTTCCGAAAAAGTCTATGGAGACCAATCTCAACCATCCAAAAGTACTTTGAACGATTCAGATTGAAGACAAACTATTAATGGTAAGAAATATTTCTTACCTGTCAAAGATTAAAAACATATATCAACGGTTGATTGCCGAAACAAACGGCTGAGATCTTGTGTTTTTCGTGAACAAGCTATTCATGACTATTCCGTGAATAACACAATCTCATTTATCAATGTTTTCTTGTGGTTGGCTTTGCCTATATATATAAGAAGGTCTTGTTTTGATTTCATTGCAGCTTTTTCCTACTTGTTAGTTTCGAGTTAATTACTCAAATTGTCTTTGCTTATTAAAGAAAAAAGTTCAATTAAATAGTACGTACGTAGTATTTCGGACATGAACGGGACAGAAGAAGTGGCGAAAAGGCTCTATGAAGCCTGCTTGAGTGGGAGTGTCGAAATGTTAAAAGCATTGATTGAGAAAGATCCACTCATTCTCGACCGAGCTAGCTCGACCGAGTGCTTCTCCAGTGACACCCCCTTGCACGTAGCGGCATTGCGCGGTCATTTGGAGTTCACGAATTTCCTTCTGAGTCGGAAACCAACACTTGCCGCTGAGTTAGACTCGCGACGGTGTACACCCCTCCACTTGGCTTCCACCGAGGGCCACTTCAAGATTGTACACGAGTTGTTACGGGTGAACCCCGACGTCTGCATCAATCGTGATCAAGATGGTAGTCATGTTAATTTTTCTCTCTTTGGTAATAGCAGTTTTTTGTTTTCTTTCTAACAAAACGAAGTCGTTGCTTTCCACGTTAAGATTCTAGCAGAGAGTAGCAACTCCAAAAAAATCTAACCTGATACTTACTGAAACTTTCCTCCAGTGTTTGTGACTTCGTGTCCACTCACTGCGGCTCTACAGCTTGTCCAAGATGGTAGAGATGGCAATCATGACCCCACCCGAACCCGCCCCCAGCCGGACCTGATTCACCAATTTTTTGAATAACGGGGTGGGTTTGGGGGAGAACAAGGAAAACCCGATCTGGGTAGGGTTCAGGGTGACATTACACGGCCTCGTTACCCACCCCGAACCATCCTCGAAATATTTTAACCTAGAAAAAATAATGTTTTTATTCATATGTTTCACTATTGTACTAAAAGAACTACCTGTTTATCCATATATTTTCACTATTTTTCTAAGATATTACCCGGTCAGGGTTCGCAACAGGTTTGAGGCCGCGTTGCACTTTTCGGGGTAGGGTCGAGTATGGCCAAATCCGCTCCACCCCGTTGCCATCCCCACAAGATGGTACATGACAACCAAAAAAAATTCTTACAACAAATGTAAAAACTTTGAGGTTCGTTCATATGCTAGACGCCTGGCCCAAATATGAATGAACATCCTTTTCAAAATTAAATGAACACTCACCCCAAAATATTAGCCCGTTACAACCCAATAGCCCATAACAAATAAGAAATGGAAAAAGAGATAAGAAAAAGAAAGGAGGGAATTGTTAAAACAGAGGAGTAGTACTCTTCATACATTGATAATGATCGAGGCTATCAAGCAATGGTTTCTAGATATGAAAACTCGTTGAGGGCAATTGTAACATCTTACTATATACTTTGTTGTTTTTGGGTGTTGATGGGAGTAAATAATTTTGTGTTTACATACCGTTGATCTAACTTACTAAATCATTGTCATCCAACAAACATCTGCCACACAAAAAAAAAAAACTTTTGCAATTGAATATTGAAAAATATATACAAGTTTTTAGCAAGTATTTTCTGAAAGCAAGTATTCCAACAGGTAGAACCCCTCTCCACTTGGCGGTCATGAAAGGGCGAGTAGAGGTTATACACAAACTACTTGGGGCCAAACCATGTTCAGTTCATGACAAATTAGGTAGAGGGGAGACTGTTTTACATGTGTCAGTCAGATACAACAGGCTAGAAGCTTTAAAGACACTAGTGGAATATCTGCTGAGCAATGAAATGGGATCTCTCCTCAACTTCATAGACAATGATGGCAACACTATCTTGCATCTTGCTGCAGCTCTCAAACAAGTGGATGTAAGTATTTGTGTGTACATATAATTTCTTTGCTTAAAAGTAATTTTCAAAATATTTAGGTAAAGGTAAATTTTTTAAACTTTTTCAATTCGTCTCCAATAATACAAAATTTTGATGCATAACCAGCAAACTCGTAAAAATTTAAATACAGACAAAACGTTCGCTTTTTTTATAAGTGCAAAAAATGTTAAATGGAACGAGATCTATGTCGTTTGTCTATTTTGTGCATCCTTTTGTTCGGATCTTCTTTGATAACGAAAAAATTACTCCTTTAAATCACATCGAGGCGACGAGACCACCAACTTTATCAAAAGTTAAGTTGACAGCTTTTAGAAAAATTGACTTTTATTGCACCACCACAAGTAGTGGCTTACAACAGTTTTTCACCCCTTTAATTACCCCTTTTGAGAAAAAAACATTTTTTACAGAACATTTAATGAAAGTTTACATCGCTCAATCACGCGTGTTTAAAAGTATTTTGAAAAGTGTCCTGATTAAAAACAATTTTGGCACAGTCAAAATTGGAAAAAAGATCTTAACCATTGATTATCAAAATGAATGACTGAAATTATGGAAACCGTAAATAAGTATCACTCATTCATTTTAACATTTCTTACCAAAAGAAAGAGAGGGAGAGAGAGAAACTGATTTCATAGACTTGGTGCAATGGTAATCAAATGAAAATTAGACGTCTCAAGAATCTTTTGGTGTAGGGTTCGACATCTACCCGCGTCTAAATTACAATTCATAACAAGAAACTGGGATGGAATATTTAGTCAAAAAATTTCTCAACCTTTAATTGCTTTTAATCTTGCTCCTAATTTTGTGGCATTAATTTCAAACACTAATGGCACTATAGATGTGCAGACCGTAGAATATTTGTTGGGAATAGAAAGTGTCAAAGATCACGCTAATGACAAGAACCAGAACGATTTTACAGCTTTGGACGTTGTGGAGCACTGTCACAACAGAGACCTAAAAACTATGGAGATTCGGGAGTTGCTGTTGGAAGCTGGTGTTCATAGATCCGTTTCTAAATCACCTCCCAATAATCCTCCTCCTCCTCCTCCTCAACATTGCTGTAAAGCTGCAGTAAAATTAATGCTATGCATTGCTTGGTTTTGGAATAAGTATATCAAGCTCGACCGTACTTGGGTCAAAGAGGTAGGTACCTTTAGATGGTTCACACACTCTCTTCCCTTTCCTTTCTGATGAGTTTCCAGTTTTATACAAATACACTCATACACATGCGTAGCTATAAATGACAACTATACGCTCTTTCCATAGAATAACTTCTTTACGGAGCTTTTCGTAAATTGAGCTTACAGAGGCCCAATCGCATGCATCCAAAATATTTTTGCACGGTGTGGATAGAAAATCAATTTTGACCGGTCAAAATTAATTGTTTCTAGTCAAAATAGAAAAAGCAATCTTACCATTGATTGCATGAATGGACGGAAGAGACCCAATATATATGTAATTAATATTAATACATGTTCTATACCAACAGGTACGCGGCCATTTAATAACGGCAGCCGCCCTAACCGGAACCATGGCTTATCAATCTATTTTGAGTCCGCCTGGTGGTTTTTGGCAAGGTAACAGCCAAAATGATGCTTCAGTTGCCCATTCTCCTTCCTCGGGATTTAAATTTCCTACTTTGGATGAGCAAATAGCGGGACATGCCGTTATGGACACTAATGACACAGATGACTCTGACTCTTATGGTACTTACTTGTTTCTTAACACCATTGTGTTAGGAGCATCGTTGAGCACTATTATGCTGGCCATGACTGGATTCCCAATGGAAAACAAGTTCTTAACATGGTTGCTGGTATTCACTGTGTATATCACAATTTCATGCATGGGTGCAGCTTATGTGATTGCAATTACTTTAGTGTCCCCAGAACAAGTTCCATCGGGTGTACTTTATGGACTGTTGCTTGCTTGGATGGGTGTATGCTCGTTTGTTATGACGCTTCACTCATGCCGCTTCTTGGTATGGCTGGCGAAAAAGTTGGTAAAACTCTTTAAAGCATGTTATCGATGTTGCAAACCAACTCCAAAAACTACCAACAGTAGTAAGGATAATCAAGCCGGCAGCCATAAATGCGTGGGAAGCTTCTGCTAGCTAGTCTTTGTCGTGCTTTGGGATTCTATTCGAAGCCAAGGATTTGTGCTTGTGGGCTTGGATGATTGTTGCAGACTGGCGGAACTGGCGTGGTCGTCAATCTTAAATAAAGAGTATTGTGACATACGCTTGCGTGAGACCCTTTATTGTGTGACTGTGTGCAGTATTTGTGAAAGTCATGTGTGCACTAGACTATATATGGTGTGTAGTAGCAGGAAAGAAGCTAAATCCTTCTTCTTTGTGTATTTGTCTATATGGTTGTGGGTGCCATATATTTGTTGTATGATTGTTAATAAGTATTCTGTTTGTTGCATGTATTATAAATTGTCAACGTGCTTTATTTCTTATATATACTGTTGTTCAATTATTGTTACTTCTAAATACAGACGCAAGATTACTTTAGAGTGACTAATATATTAGGCTTCAAGGGAGAAATCTATGAAGTAAGAATATTTTCAACAAACGCTTTGAAAAATTGGGTAGCGATTGCTTTTACATAATTGCTCCTTGGTCCATCCCTATCTAATTTATTCCAAACTGATAAAGAAACCTTCTTATAATATGTGCATAGTTTGTGCACATTTCGCTTTGTGAGGCCCACTTCGGGATCTCACAAAAATAATCCTAACCTATCAATAATCTTAAGATACTTTATTGAGTGGCCTCCTAAGGAAACTAGGCATAGGGCCGGGAGACGATTCGGCATTTGTGTGTCAAATATAACAAGTTAGAGGTTTTAAAGACATTGTTGCAATATCTTCGGAGCAATGACAAGGAGTTTCTACTGAACTACTAAGACAATGATGATAACACCATTTTGTATCTTGCCGCAGTACTCAAACAAACAGAAGTATATATTTGTGTACACATGTAGTTACCCACATTGATCGATATGACCAAAAAGAACCGGCAATTCACTTTGTCCATTTGTGGGTTATTCTCGAGTTTACCTAAATGACACAAAGGATATCTCATGTTGGCTCTAGTTTTTCAGAATTAAAAAAAAATTTTTTTTTTTTTTCCCCGTTGGGCGAAAGTCGAGTTTTCTGAGAAAACAGGTTTTTCTTGGAAAACAGCTTCTTACAACTCAAGTAGTAAGATTATATTTTTGGCATGGGTATATGGTGAGTAGTGAAGTACGGCTCTTTTAAAAATGGTACACTTTCCAAAATTCATTGTCCTAGTATTTATTATTTGATGTATTTATGATATTGTTGTCTCGCCTAGATAGTTACACCTCATCTCAATAAATCTCAGTGTCTCGCCCTCGCACCAAGACCTCAACAGGTCTTTGCGTCTCGCTCTGCCTCTCACCCTAAATAATTGTGCTTGGTGTGGTACTGGTAACCAAATGAAATCCAAAAGTCTTAAAGAAACTTTTGGTCCAGGGTTCGACTTCTCCCTGCATGCTACTAATTCTTGTGTTGGAACTCTGTTAGCGAACATTGAGCCGGATACTGAGTTCTTAAAAGGGTAACCTGAGAGGGATCGAACAATAACTAATCAAAAAAATTTCTCAAGCTTCAATTACTTTTATTTCTTGCTCTTAATTTTGTGGCATCATTTTCCTATAACATTCCAATGGGAGGGATATTTCAGCCCAACTATGACGCATGCTCCTGTATTAAGCCCACTGCTTAACTGCGGGCTTCGGCTTACTGTTACTGGGACTTCACTAAAATACACACATTCATGATTCATGCTTACAAATATGATGACAAATCATCATAGCAAACAAATGACTACGTTACCAAGCTAGAAATTACAAATGACTACGTTACCGTGCAGGACTCCCCTTTCCCGATCGAATTGCTACGATCAGAGCCGCTCAAAATGATTAGAATGTGATTTTAGGGGTACTTGGGGGAAATCAGCAAAAAAATGATCCGAAAGGGCTTGATCCGAACAGTTTTTTATTAAACGGTTCAGTAAAAAACTGCTTGGATCAAGCCCTTCCCGATCAGTTTTTTTGCTGATTTCTTATGGGTACCCTTAAAATCACGTTCTAAACACATTGAGCTGCTCGGATCATCGTAATTTGATCGGAAAAGGGGAGTCCCGTACGGTAAGGCCGTGTGGGATCCCTCATTGGATATATTCTGTATATATATATATATATATAAACAAACACACACACAATAGGAATTTCTGATAAAACAATAAGTACTCTAAATAATATTGATCGACCAAAAGAATCATATAATAAAATGTTAACAAGCAAGGGTTTAGAAAATCCTGTAGGGTGGTCGAGGCACGTGATAAGTGCCAAAATATATATATTTTAGCCATCCAATCTACATTTATTAGTCTTTTATATTTGTTAACTGATTTTTATTATGTGTTTTTTTATGTTTATAGGTTGCTTGAGCCCGTTGTCCGAGACTTTGGATAAAAAGAAGATTTTAAAGAAGTTTGGGGTTCAAATGCGAAATGATTCAAAATTGAATCATTCATTTGTTATTTCATGAAGTTCAAAGGGCCTTTGTGTGATTAAGGTTTTCAATACCTATATATAAAAGGTTGGGCCGGGCTATTCGCACCCACAAATTTACTCTCATACCCCACTATATTTCGGCAAGCGGTTGTTGAAAATCATAAATAACATTTCGGTAAATAGTTGTTGAAAATAAGATTATATTTCGGTAACTACATGTCGAAAATATATTCAATTTTCGGTAGACAATTGCCAAACATGCATTTTCGGTAAACAGCTGTTGAAAAAAACATCATATTTCGGTAATTGGATGCTGAAAATGTATCTCAATTTCGGTAACTAACTGTCGAGTCTAATTGAAAATTTTTAACGGGGTATGGGAGTAAATTTGTGGGTGCGAATAGCCCGGCCCAAAAGGTTTAACCTACTGTTGAAGTGTCGGCAGTTTTGGGGAAAAAAGGGTTTCGGACGAAACTGGAAAAAACAACGAGCGGGGCTGCCGAGGTTTGTTTGTTCTGAATATTGCTTAGGTTTCTTTCGAGTTTTGTTCATTTATGTTATTTGAAGTTTTGTTCAATTATTTGCACTCAGTAATTCGTATTGATTTTCGTTGTTTTATCAAAATTGTTTGTTGATTCTTGTTAACTAAGATCCTATGTTTATTTTCTTTCTCCAGTACTAGAAGCATGAATCAAATTAAGGTTTCTTTTGTTTATTACTTAAAGATGAGTGAGTAATTGTTTAGGTAGGGTCGCGGAGTGATTAGCATACCGTGGTTAGTTCGGGCACTGCTTCTTTTATCAAATAATGAGAACAATGATTTAAGTTTGGTAAAATACTTCCCGCGGACGAATCCGGGCATCGTCGGAGCCCATGTGAACGGAGGAATGGGGGTCCAAAACTCACTCTTCGCTGCGCATGGGTATACGGCGACCATAGGGTCTCGCATCTTGCGGGGTATCTTTTTCAATTTAAAATTAAACGTTTTTAAGAACTCCAAACAGAGCAGGTTAATCCGAACTAGTTACAAGTATTATGAATCCTACTACCGTACCTCCTTTTTAATTATTTGAAAAGTATAATCAATTTTCTAGGTTTTAGTTAATCTCAACCAAAACGACAAGAGGTGGCTACCTAAGAGCCCATTTAAATTGTAACAACCCGAGTTTTGAAGTCAACACACATCACCGTCTCTGTGGATTCGACTCCGGACTTACCGGATATTATGCTACGTCGGTCTCTGCCCTACGCTTGGGGCAACCCATTAATTTAGGTCCAGGAAATCGTCAAGCATTTTTGGCGCCGTTGCCGGGGACGGTAACGTGTATTAAGAATTCGGATAGTTATTTTTTTATTTGTTTTCTTTTTAGTTCTTTATTTTTGTAATTGTTGACAAAAAAATGGCCCATTTTGCAAGTTGGTATGGAAGTTATGCAAGACAATTTAATTGTCCAGTGTCACTTCCTATATTTTATGGTTTGGGCTCAGAAAATCCTTTTTCGCATGTTCATAATCTTGAGGAAGCTTTTGGTAGTGATGAAGTGACTCTTTTACATGTATTCTCAGCATCTTTGCGTGATAGTGCTCTAGATTGGTTTAACTGTTTGAGTCCAAAATTGACATAGAGTGAGATTGTAATACTGTTTTTCAAAACTTTCAATTCCTCATATGAGACTCATATGCTTTTACAAGAACTATCAGATTTCTCTCAACAAGATGATGAGTCTTTGTCACAGTGTTGGGAGAGATTTAAATTAGTCGTATTCTCTTGGTCGAGTTTTAATTGTGAGATTGGCAGCCTTCTGGCTACCTTTTGCCATGCTTTAAATCGTAAGATATGCAAAGTGGATTTTAGGTCCACTGATGAATTTCTAGATAAAAACCCTGAAGATGCTTGAGATTTCTTAGATGAATTAACCCAAAAGCTCCAATTTTGTGAGTTGACTGAAAGTTCTGAGGATACCAATGCCAATGCTAGAGAAAGAGAGGAAATAGAACCGCTTCCTGAGGATATTAATTCTGATGCGAGGGAAAAAGAGGAAATAGAGCCACTTCCTAAGAATTCTGATGCGAAGAAAAAGAGGAAATAGAGCTACTTGTCATTAGTGAAGGCTATATGCCTTTTGAGGAGTCATTGCCAATAGTTGCACTGAATAATCAAGTATTCTCAGCTCTAGATTGTGTCACCCCTGCTACTAAGTCTCCACTTTCACAAGAGTTTTTAAATGTAGAGCAGATTGATTTTCTTGGTGTTGATGAATTTAATTTTGTCTATCATCCATATCTTGTGGATTTTGTCAATGCTTTGAAAATTAATCTAGTTTGGGCTAAACACTTGGTTGAATTTAAGTGTCTAAAACGAATTCAGAAAATGTACTCAAAATATTTTATCTTGTGGCATGGTCGAATTCAATTTTTGATAAAAAGTGTAGAATGGAGTACTATGTTCATTGTCTTAGCTCTTGTTGGCATAATAAATGTTTGGTACCGGCATTTGGCTGCTCGTACATAAACCTTTTTTTTTAGGTCTGGTATAGCCACCTATTTCTCGTTTGAGAAATTGGGAGAAAAGTAGTACCCGTGTCTTTCGCGTGAAAAAAGTGGATGATTTTTTTTAATTTTATTTCTTGCATGATTTATTTCTTTTAGTTATTTTTCTTATTGTCTTGGAGGCTAACGTTTTGCAGGTTGTTCGATCCAAGTTGGGGGTCTTCCTCTCTCTATAGTTTACTCTGCTTAGCTCCTTCTTTTAGAGGTGATATCTCTCCTCTCTTTTACGTTTCTGTCTTATCTTTATTTTTCTTGCTTTCAATAAGGACATTGAATAGTTCAAGTTGGGGGAGGAATCACTTTGATCTTTATTTTGTTAGATTCAAAAAAAATTGAAAAATAGCGGGATTCTTTTTGCATGAGACTTAAAGGCTGTTGAGATTTGCTCTTAGTTGATTGAGTTTGAGATATGATAGTCATTGTTTTGATATTGTGGTGGCATAGTAGTTCTTTTTATTAGCCTGTTGCGAAGAATCTGTCATGGCATCTATTTTTAGCATATTTGCACTTCACGTCTATTTGGGCTTTGGTTGCTTGTGAGCTGTGACTTGATTATTCTCGATGGCTAGTTTAGTGGAGACTTATACCCATATGAGTTTAGAGCCTTATCTTTCTTGGAGTGGTGTCAAATAAACTCTTGTTTGTCATGAAAGGGCAAATTCGTGTGGGTCTCATTATTTTTGTTGTCAAGTGTTGAGAATATTTTAATTTGCCTTGGATTTGGAATTTGCATGGTTTTATTGCCCTTTGGAGAGGATTATAGGTCATTTTTGCTATTTTGAGCCAATTCGTTTCGTCCTTTCATATATTTATCTCTTATGAGCCCGCTTGAGCCTCTTGCCTGCTAGCCGTTTTCTTGTTGAGCTCTACCACCTGTATTGTGTTCTTGAGAATGGCTAGTTAATGATGTGAAATAGTGAGAAAATAAGGAGATGAATGAAGTTGAGAATTGTATTTTATTGGTGGTGATCTTTCCCATTTAAAAAAGAAAGAAAGAATGAGAACAGGGAAAAAAAAAGCAAAAAGGAAAGAAACCAAACTATTGTGGAAGGAGAAATATTTGTTCTTAATGTGAGATTTTATTAAAGAGTTAGGAGGAGAGATGTGGCGAAGTTGAAAGGACAAGAAAGATATTTAAAAAAGGGTGCACGCATCATTATATTTGCCCTCTTTGAGCTGTTGTTAGCCTATTCCCGGACACTTGAATGTTTTACCCTAACCTTGAAATACTTTCCATTACCTAAAGTTATAACCGAAATGAAAATCCTATTTGATCCTAGGGGCAATGAGCTGTGATTCGGTGGATAAAGAGAGTTTTCAATACTTGGCATTCCGTTCATGAGATCGTGTGTCCACTTTGTAGAGCTTTCTTTTCGTGTCAACTTGTGCAGGGTACTTTGCTTTCATTTACATAATTTCTGCCTGCACATATTGAGAGTAATATGCACCTTGTTTCGAATGTTTTCATTTGATGAGTGCATGACATGGTGAGATTTGAAGTCGAGACTCGGTCCGAAGAGAAATTTTAGTTATTTTTCACTTGTGACCGAAGCTCTTGTTCACACACGCTGAGTATAGGTGCCGTGACTCATTTTTATGACTTGATAGTATCTGAAACTGCTTATGTCATTATCTCTTTGCGATGGCTTCATAATCTTTACTTGAGATATCAATGAGCTGTCTTATAGGTTTTTGGGTTTCATGTGAAGAGGATCCGCGGTGTTTTGTGGGTGATCACTGCTGAAAACTTTCACGAGACTTCACTCGTCCTACCATGGCCGCCTAGGGGTTTAAAAGAACTATCAGTTTTAATTTATTTTCTTTAGTTGCATTTTGTTTTCTTTGCTCGAGGACTAGCAAAATGTTAAGTTGGGGGCGTGATAAGTGCCAAAATATGCATATTTTGGCCATCTAATCTACATTTATTAGTCTTTTATATTTGTTAACTGATTTTTATTATGTGTTTTTTATGTTTATAGGTTGCTCGAGCCCGTTGTCCGAGACTTTTGGATAAAAAGAAGATTTTAAAGAAGTTTGGGGTTCAAATGCGAAATGATTCAAAATTGAATCATTCATTTGTTATTTCATGAAGTTCAAAGGGCCTTTGTGTGATTAAGGTTTTCAATACCTATATATAAAAGGTTTAAAGTACTGTTGAAGTGTCGGCGGTTTTGGGGAAAAAAGGGTTTCGGACGAAACTGGAAAAAACAACGAACGGGGCTGCCGAGGTTTATTTGTTCCGAATATTGCTTAGGTTTCTTTCGAGTTTTGTTCATTTATGTTATTTGAAGTTTTGTTCAATTATTTGCACTCAGTAATTTGTATTGATTTTCGTTGTTTTATCAAAATTGTTTGTTGATTCTTGTTAACTAAGATCCTATGTTTATTTTCTTTCTCCAGTACTAGAAGCATGAATCAAATTAAGGTTTCTTTTGTTTATTACTTAAAGATGAGTGAGTAATTGCTTAGGTAGGATCGCGGAGTGATTAGCATACCGTGGTTAGTTCGGGCACTGCTTCTTTTATCAAATAATGAGAAAAATGATTTAAGATTGGTAAAATACTTCCCGCGGACGAATTCGGGCATCGTC
Organism: Rhododendron simsii; assembly: GCA_014282245.1. NCBI lineage: Eukaryota > Viridiplantae > Streptophyta > Magnoliopsida > Ericales > Ericaceae > Rhododendron > Rhododendron simsii. The sequence goes on along the minus strand of WJXA01000146.1, from coordinate 42,241 downwards.
GGAGCCCATGTGAATGGAGGAATGGGGGTCCAAAACTCACTCTTCGCTGCGCATGGGTATACGGCGACCATAGGGTCTCGCATCTTGAGGGGTATCTTTTTCAATATAAAATTATACGTTTTTAAGAACTCCAAACAGAGCAGGTTAATCCGAACTAGTTACAAGTGCTATTAATCCTACTACCGTACCTCCTTTTTAATTATTTGAAAAGCATAATCAATTTTCTAGGTTTTAGTTAATCTCAACCAAAACGACAAAGGGTGGCTACCTAAGAGCCCATTTAAATTGTAACAACCCGAGTTTTGAAGTCAACACACATCACCGTCTCTGTGGATTCGACTCCGGACTTACCGGATATTATGCTACGTCGGTCTCTGCCCTACGCTTGGGGCAACCCATTAATTTAGGTCTAGGAAATCGTCAAGCAGCACGCGAAATCGTGCTCTCCTTAGGAACGATATACCCCCTTGTACACCGGGTTGAATGGTAGTACTCCTCCAAGATACAATGCCCTTTGAGCTTTCCTCTTTTGAACGATTGAGCGAAGTATAATCACAAACCAATTTGTGCTTTCCCAACACTCAAATATTTAATGAAAATCAATCCTCAATAATGTAATGAAAAAGGAAAACAATAGTAGCATTTGTGCAAAATATATGTGTGTGTGTGTGTTTGTGCGCGCGCTTGCTTATTGAAGGAAGAGGAAATTATGGTCTAAGTTTTTAAATTTCAAAGTTAGTGGAATCAAAGTTCTATCTGGTACTAGTATTTTTCTTGTTTAGCCGCATAGGTATATGAAACATATGGATAATAATAATGTAGGTAAGGTTAGGGCATCTGCATCAGTGTTTGCTATTTTCCTATTGCTTTTTCTATTTTTGACTACCGAATAGTGTCATTTTGTCAAAAAAATGACAATGTTGCTACAGTGCCATTTTGTCATTCTCATTTTTCTCCCTCTCAATATAAAGAAAAATGCAACTTTGCCATATATAAATTTTCTCAAGTTTGGCATATAAAATGGTAATTTTCCATAAAACTTTTGAGTTTGTGGGTGTGGGTGTGGGTGTGGGGTGGTAGTTGCCATTTTCAGGTGTGAGAAATGACAACAAATCGTGCCAAATTTAGCAACTAATTTGGATGCGCCAATAAGTGTATTGTTTTTCGGTATTCAGAAAACCTCTATATATGTTTATTTAGCTTGTTTTGCTCCTACGGAACTCAGGTGGATATTTTTTTGAAGAAATCAATAATTCATAGCCACTGATGAAGTATTTCCCGAAAAGTATTCAAGGACTAGTAATTTATTTATTTATTTATTAAAAAATTAAACGAATCTATTCTTCTTTCTTTTACCAGTTAAGACATAGGAGTCTCGTGAACGGTTCTGAGTGAGAGAAAGAAGGGAAGAATCCTCTTTTTTTGATTCTGAATCTCCACTCCAATCATAGCCTTTTATTTCTATCTATTCTCATTAAGATGATAAAAAATATATGCATTCAACTTTAGCCACTCAAATTCCAATCTCATTTGTGCGAGAACAAAGAAATAAGAATAGACCAAATGATAAGGTGCTCCATTTATCAGGACGAGGTCCTGAGCTCGGTTTTCACGTAAGGTCTCATTGCCTGCATTTGTAGATTAGGCAAGTATCGGTTTCTAGCATGTAAACAAAAAAAATTCTCTAAATGCATCGTTTTTTTTTTTTTTTTGTTCTTTTCTAATTTACATCATCTCCCTTGTAAACAATAACTCCATCACTTCGTAATATACCCCCTATAATCGATATATTCATCATTCTATTGAACAATTAAATGGTCCAGAATTTTGTTTTAGAGCTTTCATTAGATTGGTTTTAAAACATTGGAATTCTCGTGATGTGACTTGTGTAACACCAAACACGCTCCCTAGCTAATATGATGAAAACTAATGGTTGTTGAATATATATCCATAAAATTAACATGACACAAAGTAAATTTGTGGGATTATTGTCCAACACGAATGGCGCTTTGGATATGCTGGCCATAGAATATCTGTTAGGAATAAAGAGTGTCAAAGATCGCCACACCAATCTCAAGAACCAGAACGGTTCTATAGCTTTGGATGTTGTGGATCACTGTCCCAATGGAGACCTAACTAAAAATCATGGAAATTTGAGAATTTTTTTACAAGCTAGTGTTTGTTAGATTCAATTGCGATGGGCGGTGTTTGTTAAATCCAATTGCAATGGGCCGAATCTAAACCCGAGTCACCTCCCAATAAGTGGTTTTGGAACCTAATACAGTATATATCAAGGTCGACCTTGTCTGGCTCCAAGAGGTATTTTTTTCTAACACAGATTCCAGCACAGATTCCAGAGATCTCATTCCCTTGACACATCTTTTAACTTTCAGCGTAATAGGATTTACGCCGAGCGAAAGCGTGATCAGAAATTGGCTTTGGTAATCCCCATAACACCAGATTTAACTTTTCCAAAATCTCTACAGAAACTAACAATCCTGCTGTGTAAAGCATTATCCTGAAAGTTGGTCCAAGTGAATTGCCTTCCCATCGTTGGTAAGTCCTTTTGTTCTGATTGATTAATAAACTCTTTGAATACCCTCATGTTTCTATCCACTCTATTACAACCTGATCTCTCACACATAGCCTTAATTTCATTAAAATCTAGCTCCTCCAATGCACCATGGGCTTTGAGACACTGACTTCAACTGATACAAAACATTCCAACCCTACTAAATGCTTGACCGATTCCTAGACCTAAAATTATGGATTGCCCCAAGCGTAGGGCGGAAACCGATGCTGCATAATATCCGGTAAGTCCGGAGTCGAATCCACTAAGGACGGTGATATGTGCTGACTAAAAACTCGGGTTGTTACTAATTAAACTGGCTCTTAGGTAGCCACCCCTTGTCGTTTTGATTGAGAGATTAATTAAAACCTAGAATTAATTGTACTTTTAGATAATTAAAAGAAAGGTACGGTCGTAGGGTTCATAGCACTCGTAACCAGTCCGGATTAACCTGCTCCATTTGGAGTTCTTGAAAATGTTTAATTTTATATTCAAAAAGATACCCCGCAAGATGCGAGACCCTATGGTCGCCGTATACCCATGCGCAGCGAAGAATGAGTTTTGGACCCCCATTCCCCCGTTCACATGGGCTCCGACGATGCCCGGATTCGTCCGCGGGAAGTATTTTTCAATCTAAAATCATTTTTCCATTGTTTGATAAAAGGAGCAGTGTCCGAATTAGCCACAGTGTGCTAATCACCCCGCGACCCTACCTGTAGAACTACTCACTATGCATTGAACAAAAAATATAAGAAACCCTAATTTGAATCATGCTTCTAATACTGGAGAAAGGAAATAAACGGAAGATAACAATTTATTGAATACCAATGAACAACTTAAATTAAGAACAGAAATTAAAACTAATTACCAGCGTGCGAGTAATTGAACAAAACTTAAAATAACTTGAATGGAAAAAAACAACTCACGAGAACAATTGAACAATACTCGGAACAAAGAAATCCTGATGAAGCCCGTTCGACGGCCTCGTCGTTTTCTGCGTGATTACCCAAGAAGATATCACCGCACCTCTGTTTTTTTTTCCGTCTGTAAAAGAGAACTACTGAAACCTAAATAAAATTAATCCTCACTGGCAGTCCCCATCCTTCGTCCTTTTATAAGTGAGAGAGAAAACGTGCCGACCTATCTTTTTTCTACTTTTCTTCTGAGTGGGCTTTCAAGGCTACTTCCAAATATGGTGGGCCATATGCCCACAGCCGAGAGAAGGAGACTTGGGCTTCCTAATTCTTCTTCTTTTCTTTTCTTAATCCAAGACTAAGTCAAAATCAGGAGTAAAGAATGGTAGTTCTTTGGGCCCACGAAAATGACATGTATAGCTTCTATTCTTTTGCTGCCAATTACACCTTCTCGATCAGTTGGAACATTTTTAAGGCCCAATTCTTGAAGCTCTATCCAGGATCTGGAATGTATTTCAATCCATTCTCCAAAATTCCTACAATACAAAAATTAAGCATTAAAACACTAAGTAATAAAATAAATAGACTTAACAAAGATAAATTATGGGGCGCTTATGTGAACATTTACGCGCCTATCACTAAACACCCTGTCAACATAACAAAATGCCTATGACATACAAAATGCTTAGTCCTTCATTACCAAAAAAAACGATTTTGGGATCACATTTCTTGAATGGTGATAATGCTGCCTCGTTACCTTCCATATAGCTTCATATGAGAGAAACTTCTTTCTTGTTTTGCCAAAAGAGAGAAAAAAAAAAAACCCGGAAAGTTAGTATCAGATTATTTGATATTAATGAAAACCATTTCTCAATGATGAAATGAAAGCATCAACTCAGTCAATTCTGAATTGCATTTCAATCTATTCTTTTCTCGAAATTCAAAAGTTACCAAAGGCAAATGCTCATCAACTCAACTTAAGCGATCTCGAATTTCTAATGCTCAGTGACAAACAAAGCTAGCAAAAGAACGATACCCCCACTCTAACCCACAAAAAATGTCCAAGATAACTATTCACGCTTCTCCTAGTATAATCTATATATTTTTACATTTATAAGATTTGTACATGTAATATAGATATTGTTTGATAGATTTCACTTAGTTTTATTACACGAAGTTCTTAAATTTAGTATTATAAATTACACAATGTAGATATCTTTTTAAAAGGTGTGAATTATAATTTTGGACATCCTCCGTGGGACAGAGGAATATTTTGAGCAAACAAACATATTACTACGATTACCAAAATAAATAAAAATAAAAATAAACTTTCCTATAACATTCCAATGGGAGGGATATTTCAGCCCAACTATAAAACATGGTCCTATATTAAGCCCACTACTTAAGTGTGGGCTTCGGCTTAGTGTTACTGGGCCAAGCACTCGATCGTGGTCTAAATTTTTAACTTCGCTAAAATACACACATTCATGATTCGTGCTTACAAATATGATGAAAAGTCATCATAGCATACGAATGACTAAACTTACCAAGCTAGAAATTATTCAAACAGAAAATCCTACTATATAATATCGTCCCTAAAATTGTTCAAGAAAATATATACAATAGGAATTTCTGATAAAACAATAAGTACTCTAAATAATATCGATCAGCCAAAAGAATCATATAATAACATGTTAACAAGCAAGGGTTTAGAAAAGCCTGCGGGGTGGTCAAGGCATGCGAAATCGCGCTCTTCTTGGGAACGATATACCCCATCCTACACTGGGTTGAACGATAGTACTCCTCCAAGATATAATTATTAATTACAACGACCTTTGAGCTTTCTTTTTTGTAGCGAAGTAAAATCACGAACCAATTGTGCTTTTTCGACACTCAAATAATTAATGAAAATGAATCCACAATAATATAATGAGAAAGGAAAACAATAGTAGCATTTGTACAATATATGTGCTTATTGAAGGAAGAGGAAATTATGGTCAAGTGTACAACTTTCAAAGTTAGTGGAATCAAAGTTGTATCTGGTACTAGTTTTTTTCCTGTTTAGCCGCATAGGTATATGAAACATATAGAGGACAATAATAAGGCAAGGTTAGAGCATCTGCACCCGTGTTTGTCATTTTCCCATTGCCCATTTCTATTTTTGGCTAACGAATAGCGCCAGTTTGTTTTTTTAAAGAAAAAAGGGCAAGGATGCTACGTACACTCCTTTATGCCAATTTGCCACTCTCATTTTTCTCCCTCTCAATATAAAAAATGGTAACTTTGCCATAAATTTCCTCATATTTGGTAAATAAAATGGCATTTGTCATAATAACTTTTGAGTTTGAGTTTGAGTTTGTGGGGTGGTAGTTTGCATTTTTGAGAAACGGCAACGAAATTGTGCCAAATATAGCAACCAGTGTGGATGCTCCTAGTCTCTTTAGGGATACGAATACATTCCTAATATTTAGGAGAAAATTATGGAGACCAAGGTAAGGTTTGGTTTGGTTAATCTCGGCCATGGAGTCTGATTTGTTTCCTCATAGTACAGGATGTACATGATTTTGATAATGGAAGTGGAATACATCTACACAATGAGGCGAAATTAAGTATATTGCTTATCGGTCGAAGTTGAAAAATATATTCTTCAAACTTTCGTCACTCAAATTCCTACTCTCATTTGTGTGAGAACAAAGGGTAGTCCAAATGATAAGATGCTCCATCTACCAGGATGAGCTCCCTGAGTTCGGTTCTCACGTAGGGTCTCATTGCCTACATTAGTAGAAATATAAATCGAGTTGAAAAAACAGTAAACAAGACTCATTTTTTTATCCATTTATAGACAATTATTCTAGGTTTTTGGTCTTAATAATATATTTTTAGTTTTTTGATATGTCTTCCAAGATAAATACTAACTGATTTCTAAAAATTTGACGTGAATGTAAGAAAAAATGGGAAAAAGGAAAAATAAAAATAAGATAATTGGTTCAAGGCAGATCCACCTGTAATCACATCGGGAATTTTCACGCATTAAAGTGAACCTGACGGGAAAAAAATAAAGAAAAATAAGTGAACGAGATTAAAAGTAATTAGGCTATCAAAAACTGATTAAGTAATGACAAAGACTTCCATGTAAAACAAAAAAAAAAAAAATTAACCAAGACTTGCACATGAAAGAAAGGAAAATACGTACCTGAGAATGATTTATGTAATAAAGTTTTCGTTTCCTTCATCGAACCTCCTATGTTTATGTTGCAACAATTAGCTGATGACTCTGTAGGGGTTAAATACCCCAGAACGATTTATATTTGATTTTCTATAATATCATCTGTTCACCAAAAAAGAAAGAAAGGAAAAAAATAAATAAATCATGATCGAGACTTTGTGAAAAATACATTATGCTAATCCAGAAGAAGGAAAAGCACACGCAACCGATGAAACTGGCTAGTGCCTAATTGAATTGATCAGGTCATGTAGGACCATGGTTCAAGTTTCCTTCAATATTTGGTTAGCGTTTTTCTATTTCAAGCTAATTTACTAACAAAGAAAAAAAGAATACATTCACATTGATTATTTAAAACTAAACTTTTAATAACACAAAAATTTCATGTAATTCATAGTACTTTTAATAGGAGAAGAAATCAATTGATTAATCAATGGGAATGTATTCTACCGTCACAAAGTCTTGGTCATCGTTTTTCTTTCTTTCTTTTCACTTGTAAGTCTTATCCATCTTTAACAGAAAAAAAAAGTAAAAAACAATCTTTGAAATCCTTTTGAAATGGTCTTTTAGATGGAATATTGTGTCCAGTTTTATTTTGCATGAATGATCTATTCAACATTCTTAGCAAAATGAATGGTTTATATGACAGATACGTTTTTTTTTTTTTTGTTTGATTGGTAATTATAGCTTCTTCCCCTTTAAATTTAATATCCAGCCTAGCCCTTATTTTCATCGTCTTATGTGCATTCTTAAAAATAATGGAGTTCCATCCTGTTTCGGATGTCATTAGATGATAATTAGAAGAAGAGTGGTCACCATTTAGCATTAGCCGGCCATAGAAACAAAATTGACTTTATTATTATTTTTATAAATGTCTAGCATACTTCTAAAGAATTGTGGAAGGGAAACGTACTGCTAAGCGGCAAGTTGGTGGAGCAAGCCTAAAGTGTATCAACTACTACATCAAGCACTCGCGTTTCTGACGAGAATTGAACCTTTACGTAGTTATGTTCCATGAAAGAGGTGAGGAAGTGACATCGGATAAAAAGTACTAAAAAACAGCGTTGATATATATGATACACCTATTGAACAACCATCCACTACACACCCACTATACGCGTGTGGGGCCCACTCCGGGCCCTGCATGGATGATCTGATTCGCTCAATACTTTTTTAAAAAAGACCGAGTGGTCCTTTGTGGAAATCGTCTTAATCCGATATGTGTAGGTGCTCGATCCAAACTTTTAAAAATCAGATGATCCGAGCTGTTCACAAATGAAAGATTGAAACAAATACTTACACATATCGGATTGAGATGATTTCTGCGTGGGCCCACTCAAATTTTTTTTAAATTAATGAGTGGTTTAGATCATTCGTGCAGGATCCGAAGTGGGCCTCACACGCATGCAATGGATGGGTGTCCGGTGTGTGTATCATCACTAAAAAACGGATGGGCTCTTGCACTCTCATGCTGAATCCCACCAATCTCGTCAGTTGAATGACGTATGGCACCTATACGTCATCAAAACTCAAAATCCAAAAGGAAAAAAGTTCTCTCTTTTCATTTGCTATGATATGAGAAATAATTTTTGCATTCAACCTTTCAATAAACACACTCCAATGCTTTTCTTTGAGCGTGCGTTAAAAATAAACGTAGCACAATTTTCGAATAACAAATAAAAGACAAATTTTAAAGGTAATTATTAAATAATAGAGTATCATAATCACTTTTTTTTTTTTTTTTTGTTTTATCATTGCTATTGACACATTTCGGGAGCTATATAATGCACGCAAGATACATGTAAACAAAAACGACAACATTTAATATGTCAAAAATGCTATAGCCGCATTCATATAGACACCTATTTACACACCCCCACGAACAAGTGTGTGGGCTTCTCACATCGGAGCATCCGTTGTAGACTTATGAACATATTTGTGCCCCAATCACTACAATTTTCAATGTAGAGTTTAGTCTAAATTTACAATTGATTAGTTTTTTTTTTGTTTTTTTGCAGACCAAATAAAAATTTTTGGGAAAAAACACCAGACATTCTCATCATATAGAATGACTTTTTGTTTAATCTTGTTAAAAAATTTATTTTAAAGATTATGAATACCATGGTAATTAGCTAGATTTATAGAGGAACTTTGGGTATTATTCTTACATATGTTTGTATGCTTGGTGTTTAGTAGACTTTTTAGTTGTCAAATAGTTAGGATTAAATATTGGGCTGGATGAGTAGCTAGAATTGAAAAAAAAGGGTGATAAAATAAATCGAGTTGAACAATCTGTAAACAAGACTCAATTTTTTTAAATCCATTTTTATTCAATTATATATTCTTATTTTTTTGGCCTTAATTTTTAGTTTTCCAATGCCTCTCTCAAAAGTCAAGACGAATCACTGATTTGTAAAAAAAACTCGACGTTAATGTAAGAAAAAACTGGACAAAAGGGCAAATTAAAATAGTACTACAACTTATTTTGGTTCGAGGCAGACCCACTTGTGATAGCATCGATCGGAAATTTCCATGCATGAAATTTACTAAACATAAACAAAATTAAATGAACGGGATTAAAAGTAATATTGACCAAGACGTCCATGTAATTAAAAAAAATTACCAAGACATAACACGTGAAAAGAAAGGAAAAAAGCAAGAAAAGAAAGAAGGGAAAAAAGTAAGAAAAGAAAAGATGATCATGACCGAGCTAGACTAAACTTCACTGAATATATCACAATCCATTCTAATTTTTTATGATTACTTAGTTTTCCTTTTCGCAATATTTAGTCGGTTGCTATCATGTTGCTGCTACTGACTTTTTACTACCTCATTTCAATTTAATAGTTTTAAAAATTATCTTTGAATTTTTATTCATTTAAACTATCTTAAGATGTTTAATAATTGATATTCTTAGGCCCCGTTCCGGAAGTCAATATAATTATTTATTTTTTAAGAAGGTAATTTCAAGTTCAAAAGCATGTATTTTTGTAAATAATTTTCCTACCAATATGAATATTATTTGATAGATCTTTTCGAGATCTTTTATACGGTGTAAAAAAATTAAAAAATTATTTTTATTTATATTATTTTTTAATTTGAAAATATAAAATAAATATTTTTTTAAGAAGATTTTCTGAAATAGAGCCTTAATTAATTAATTTTAGTGACTTATTTGTATTTCATTTTCTTACTTTAAGGCGGGGCTTTGAATTGAGACAAATTGAGTCATGCGGTGGGGTCACCAATCATCACGCTCGATACAGTGAGAAACATACGTGGCCTTTTGGGATAGGGTTTCCAGAAACCTCGATCCGAAACTTTGACGGAGTTGGAATTTTTTAGAAAGGGGAGGACCTAACACTGTTAGTTGTCCGGTATACTTCTTTTTTTTTTTTCAAATGCGAGAAGATTGTATTGACAAACTTACAACACAGAGATTATTACAAAGAGCTTGAATAAAGCCAAATTAATTTTCTAATAAATAGAAAATAAGTAAATCACAAGGCAATAGATGTTTTCCATCCTAACCCAAACATGGCTTGATACAATAGTGACACTTTTAAACTGTCTAACCTATAATTAGAAGTCTCAAACGAGAAAAAATGCAAAGTTAATATCAAAAGATATCAAATACCCAGACGATCAGATACAATCCACCCAAGTATGAACGCACCAACGAACTCCCAAGAACTACAGATCTGCTAAGCCGCCATGGGTTGCCTTGTTAAAGACATCGTGTAGGGATATAACGCTGAAGCACAGATATCGTTGTGAAACAATCTCGATTGAGAGAATCCGATCTGTAGACAAAATTCGCCCAAAGACGAAACTAATAACTTTCGTTGAACGAGAGACAAAACTCTCAAAAAACGAGAGACAAAACTCTCACAGATTAGACGACAAGTCGTAAATCTGAAGAGACAGAAGGGGAAAAAAAACAAAGAAAGGGTACCATGACCTCCCTTTCTCGCCGTACACGGGTATACTTCAATGAATGAAGAAACCAGTAGCACTCTGCAGTCTATATATAATCCTTCAAAATGGTTTGACACTTGCGCTCCAATTTACAAACTTGCGAATTTTAATTGTTTTAGAAGTTTTTGAAGATATATTTTAACATTCATGTTTGCGTTCCCGCACTTGCCCTCGCCCGCGCTTTAGGTGGACTTAGCTCTGCTCCTGATTTTCCTCGGAGTTCCCGTTTCCCCCGTGATCTTTGTTTCGTCCTTGTCCAGTACCGGCCATGGTATTGGAAAAACACGTCATTGTTCTTATCGCAAAGGCATGTGGCCCCACTGCCAGAGTATTATTGTAGCAGTAGTATACAAAGGGAAATGATTTTTTCACTTTTTTTTTTAACGTCATTTCTATGTAAGTTTATTTTTGCATTAAAAGTAAACTTACAGAAAAATGAAGTTAATAGAAAAGAAAGTGACAAAATCAACCGTAGTTATAGTAAAACTCATTTTAAAATAAAAACTTTCTCACATGATCGAGCTATGAAAGCACCACTATTGTATTTTTTAATGTAAATTAATCTCGATTGGAAGAGCCAAAGCATAAGAACAATTTATCTATGTATAAATACTGGATAAAGATCGCTTTCTTCTTTATCTTTTTTAAAAACATGGTAGTAACGAACTGTTATTGATAAAAAGAATATAAGAAGAATATATATCATCAGCACATTAAAGAGAATGATTATCATTTCACAGAAGGTATTATCTAGTGTTTCCTTTTGTTCATATGTTTTGTTGTTAGTGTAGTGTTGTTTGATGACTCTTATGTCTTTTACTTAGGTTGTTTTACTCTCTTGCTTGGTCTTGCATCACCTCCTAGGAGTGGGTTTGTGTTTTCATTTGTTGTACTATTTGTACATGTGTTTGGGCTTTTTAATGCTAAAGGTACCTTTACCGGAAAAAAAAATATATAGGGCAGTTTCGGGGACCCTTAAAAAAAACTTCTAAAAAACCTCCCTAAGTTTCCGATCGAATTTTAATGATCCGAGCCGATATTATATATATATATATATAAATTAGCAAAAAAAAAGACCGGGAAGAACTTTATTCGAGCAGTTTTTATTTAAACCATTTGATAAAAAATAAACAAAAACTGCTCGGATGAAGCCTTTTCCGGTCATTTTTTTCCCGATTTTTCGCGAGTACCCTTAAAATCACATTCTGAAGACATTGAGCGGCTCGGATCACCGAAATTCGATCGGAAAATGGGAGGTCTTTACCTTAACAAGTAAGAGCGCCCTTACCTGATTGAAACCGTGTATATATATATATATATATATATATATATATATATATATATATATATATATATTAGTCCCCTTCCTATGAGGGCGTCCTCATTTTAAGCAAAATGCGGACGTCCTCTTTTCTCCCCTTTCCCGATCAAATTTTGATGATCTAAGCCGCTCAATGTGTTCAGAACGTGATTTTAAGGGTATTCGCGAGAAATAAGAAAAAAAAAAAGACCGGAAAGGGCTTAATTTGAGCAGTTTTTATTAGAACCGTTCGATAAAATACAAAAAAAAAACTGCTCGGATCAAACCCTTCCCAGTCATTTTTTTGCTGATTTCTCGCGAATATCCTTAAAATCACATTCTGAACACATTGAGCGGCTCAGATCATCGCAAATTGGTCGGGAAAGGGACGTCCTTAACTTAATAAGTTAAGAGCGCCCTTATTAGAAAATTTGTGTATATATATATATGTATATATATACATATACATATCAAGGTCGACCCTGTCTGGCTCCCAGAGGTATTTTTTCTTATGAGTTACAGATACACTCATACACAGGCAACACTAGTGTAAATGATCTACACGCTCTTTCAGTCAAATTATTAACTTTGAGTATTAGTCTCATATGTTTGTATATTTGGTGTTTAGTTAATTGTTTTTTAGTTTGTTGTCAAAATATATATAGTTAGAATTAAAAATTGGGCTCGACAAGTAGTTAGAATTGAAAAGAGCGTAAAAATGTAAATCGAGTTGAACAAAACTGCAAACGATGGTTGCGATGTAGATGAAGGTAAAGTTTGACATCAAGGTCTACAGCGTGGAGGAGTTCAAGATTTTTTTAGATGGAATCTGAAAACTGAGATTGTAATTAATTAGCTTTGAGGTTTGCCATCCAACTATCGGTTGGATGCGTTTGTATTTTTGGTGCATCAAAGCTCTGTGAACTTCGATGTTTTTCCCTCAATGTATACCTTTCGAGTTTTATAAAATGTTTTGTTTACCGAGCAAAAAAACAAAACTGCAAGCAAGACGCAATTTTTTTAATCCATTTTCAGTCAATTATTCTCAATTTTTTGTCTTAATATATTTTTAGTTTTTCAATACCTCTATCAAGATAAATATATACCTGATTTCTAAAAAATTCGACATGAATGTAAGGAAAAACTGGAAAAAGGACAAATACAAATATAATTATTGGTTTGAGACAGACCCACCTGAAGTCTCATCTGGAATTTTCATATGCATTATAGTGAAATGACCGGCAAAACATACAGAAAAATAAGTGAATGAGATTAAAAGTAATGAGGCTATCAAATAAAGATAAAAAGTAATGACATGATGACCGAGACTTTACACGTGAAACAGAGGAAAAAATTAATACATCATGACAGAGACTTTTTGACAAATGCTTTGTGCTTATCCAGTTGAAGGAAAAGCACACGCAACCAATGAAACTAGCAAGTGCCCGATTGAATTGATCTAGCAATCTAGGTACAAGGTTCAAGTCTCCCCATATTCGGTTAGCGTTTTTTTATTTCAAGGTAATTTATTAAAAAAAATAAAAAAAGAGTTACATTCACATTGATTTAATCAATTGATTATTTAAAACTAAACTTTTAAGGGAAAATAACGGCCCACAGGACGTATTTTGATAATTAATACCCACCAAGGATAAGTTAAGAATATTTGTTAATGCTGAAAACGTCCTTGGCTGGTATTACTTATCAAAACACGTCCTTAGCCATCATTTTCCAACTTTTAATTAGGGGTGTACATGGTCCGGATTGGTCCGGTTCTCTAGAAAATCAGTTACCGGACCATTTCAAACGGTCCTAGAAAATTGGGAACCAGAACCTAACCAATATATGAATGGAATCTAACCAGAACCAAACCGCAATACCGGTCCGATTTTGGTTCGGTTCCGGTTCTATCCAGTAAGCATCCAAACACTTATTTACAAAATATAAACTCGTAAAATTAAAGAATAGGAAGATTATTTGGTGGAATAAGAAAGGAAGGATGAAAATAAAAACCATCCTAACAAATGAGATTTCATCTCTGAATAAATTAAGTTTAGCAAGAAAAAGATTAACCTACCAAATTCAAATACATATTTAATTACACACACATATGTATTTTTATATTTATCTTAGTTTTAAACGGTTCAGTTCGGTTCTAACCACGGTTCATTAATTGAGAACCAGTAACCGAACCAAAATTAACAGTTCTTATTTTTTTGGAACCATAAACTGACCGTAAAACCGCAGAACCGGACCAAATAGGACGGTTCGGTCCAGATCGAACCGGTTTTACGATTTGAACGATTTTCTTGAACACCCCTACTTTTAATGACACAAAATTTCAAGTAATTCATACTTGTACTTTTAATAGGAGAACAAATCAATTGATTAGTCAATGGGAATGTAATCTACAGTCACAAGTCTTGGCCATCGTTTTTGTTTCTTTCTTTTCCTTAATAAGTCTTATATACATCTTTGACAGCAAAAAAGCAAAAAAATCTTTGAAATCCTTTTGAAATGGTCTTTTTGATGGAATATTGCGCCAGTTTTATTTTGCATGAATAATCTAGTCAACATTCACAGCAAATCGATCTTACTATTTCAAAGAATAAGATCGATTTAGATTATAGAGTAACTTTGAGTGTAACCTAAAGTAGCTTCTTTTAGCACTAAGAAACAGTTTGATTAAAAAGGAATGGGTCAAGTTCCTATTCAATTAGTGGAAAAAATTACAAATCTTGTGGGAACTTATGAGAGAGAGAGAGAGAGAGAGAGAGAGAGTTTGAAAAACGGAAAAACATATAGTGTGCCAAGGGATTCAAACCACGGCGGAAATCACACTGGTACCCTACAAGGAGGGGCTTTATTGCTATACCCGATCATGCATGCACTTATGTAGAATTCATCAAGTGTTTATATTTAACCTTTTTATGTGTAATTTTATTTTTTTTTTTGTATTTTGGAAACGGAGGTGGCACATTCCACCACCCCCTTCTTAAATCCGCCCCTGGATGGAAGATTAGAGGAGAGGAACGTACTGAACCACTGGTCAAGAAAAAAAAGTTCTCGGAGGTGTGCATAATTGAGTTCACTCATTTTTGTTGGGAAATTAAATCTCCACATTAAGATTACATATACTCGTTGATTAAAATAAATTACTAACAATTTTTTGGACTGATATTTGCCCTATCTCCCCCAGTGGTGCTAGACAACTGGAATCTCCTTTACAGAAATGCCCGACCTTTTATCATTGTTTTATTTTTATTTTATCAATGTTTTGTTTTGTTGTGTTTTTATTTATTTATTTATTTATACCTAGCATTGCTCGGATGGCTTTGCCTATATAAGAAGGTCTAGTATGCCGCTTTGATTTCATTGCAGTTTTTTCCTTTCTCATTACTTGTTTCCAGTGGTCAGTCAAATATATCTAGTCTTTGCTTATTATTAAGGGAAAAAAAGCTAAATATTACTATTTCGATCGATATGAACGAGATAGAAGTGGTGGCGAAAGGGCTCTATGAGGCCTGTTTGAGTGGGAGTGTTGAAACACTAAACGTACTACTTGAAAAAGACCCACTCATTCTCAACCGAGTTAGCTCGGCCGAGTGCTTCTCTAATGACACCCCCTTGCATGTCGCAGTATCGTGCGGTCATTTGGAGTTCACGAAAGTCCTTCTGCGTCGGAAACCAAAACTTGCTGTCGAGTTGGACTCGCAACGGTGTACACCCCTCCACTTGGCTTCCACCGAGGGCCACTTTGAGATTGTACGCGAGTTGTTACGGGTGAACCCCGACGTCTGCATCGCTCATGATCAAGATGGTACTCATGTTGTTTTTCCCTCTCTTTGGCAATAGCGGTTTTTCTTTTCTTTTCTTTTCTTTTTTTTTTTTTTCTGTCTAACAAAACGAAGTCGTTGCTTTCCGCGTTAAGATTCTAGCAGAGAGCAGCAACTCCAAAAAAATCTAATTAACCTGATACTTATAGAAACTTTCCTCTAGTGTTTGTGACTTCGTGTCCACTCACCGGTGGCCGTGGCTCCACAGCTCGGTCACGATGGTAGATATGAAAATCATGCATGCCCCCACTTGAACCCGCTCCTAGCCTAACTCGATTTGACAATTTTTTGGATACCAGTTCTGGGGAAATTACTAAGAAAAACTCAATCAGGATCGGGTAGGGTTCAAAGTGACATTATACGGCCTCATTATCCGCCCCGAAATGATTTAACATAAAAATCAATGTTTTTATTTACATATTTCACAATTATACTAAAAGAGTTGCATGTTTATTCATATCTTTTTACTATTTTAGTAAGAAATTATACTTTTCCCCTTCTTTATTCACCATCATTATAAAATAACACTTGTTATATAACTATTCCTTCCATTTTGTATTTAGTTTACACAATTTGTTCAATTTTTATGGGGCAGGGTGGGGTGGATTTCGTAAACCAATTCCTCAGACCGAGGCGGGAACGAGTCACCCATACATCATCCTGTTAGGGTTCGGGGCAGGTTCGAGGTCGTGTTGCGCTTTTCGGGTCAGAGTTGGGTATGATAAAATCCGCCTCGTCCTACTGCCATCCCCACGAGATGGTCACATGACAACCCGAAAAAAAAAATTCTTATAACAGATGTAAAAACTTTAGGTTCATCCATATGTTAAACACTTAGCCCAAATATAAATGAACACCCAATTCAAAATTAAATCAACACTCACCCAACATATTAACCCAAAAATCAATCCATTTTAATAATCCAATACAGCCCATTACGATCCCAATAGCCCATAACAAATAAAAAACGGAAAAAGAAATGAAGAAAAAGAAAGAAGGAGTCGTTAATTAGAACAGAGGAGTACTCCTCTCTGGACTTCATATACCATATATAATGACGCTATCATGTAACGGTTTTAATGTATGAAAACTCTTCAAGTGCAATTAATTGTAATATCTTTTGTACTTTGTTGCTTTTGGGTTGTTGATATGAATTCGAAATACAATAATATATACTCCCTTTGTTCTTATTCTTTAGTTTCTTCTGAGAGTCTGTGCCACATTTTAATTGATTATATCTTGCAATCTATAAATTTTTAGATGATTTTGAAAACAATATTTAAAAGAGCTCATTGAGATCTAGCAAACAAGATCCATATTGCATATAAATAATATTACCAATTAAAAGTTATAATTAATTTTTTATCCAATTGAGATAGAATGAAAGACAAAAGAATTTGACGGTGGAGTAATCAATATAGCACATGGTCATAAAAAACAAAGGCACTTAAATTGTGTAAAGATTCAGGTGTTGCGTACGACAAACAATTAGTATTTTTTTTTTTATCCGCAAAAACGCCCAAAGAGCTGTCAAACAATTAGTTAATTACAACAAATAGGTCATGAAAGGGCGTTAAGACACTGCACGCACAGTTAGCTCAAGGTTGTCTAGGTCTTGGATTCGAACGGATGGACCCTAATAGTGACCTAACTTTCCACCTCGCACATTTAAGGCAGCTAAGTTTAGTCAATATATTCTCGAGGTTACTCTATCTATTATCAATTGATTTTAGGTGGGAGCCTTTTAAGAAATCTAATATAATATCAGAGTTAGGTCATGGGTGATCTCACTGCTTAGCGAAATTCTAATTCTAAAATAATAGGTTGTCCCAAGCGTAAGGCTGAAATCGACGTAACACAATATTCGGTAAGATTGGAGTTGAATCCACAAAGACGGTAATGTGTGCTAACTTAAAAATTCGGATTGTTATAGTTTAAACGGGCTCTTAAATAGCCACCCATTGTCGAATGATTGAGATTTAACTAAAAGCTAGAAATTGATTGTACTTTTCAAATAATTAAAGAAAGGTATGGTCGTAAGATTCATAGTACGAATTAACTTGCTCTATTTGATATTCTTAAAAACATTCAACTTTAGATTGAAAAATATACCTTGCAAGATGCGAGACCCTCTATTCGCCGTTTAATCATGCACATCGGAGAATGAGTTTTGAACCTCCATTCCTCCGTTCACATGGGCTCCGACAATTTCCACATTTGTCTGTGGGAAGTATTTTTCCTATCTAAAATTATCTTTTTCATTGTTTGAAAATAGGAGCAGTGCCCGAACTGACATGGTGTGCTAATCACCCCGCGATTCTACCTATATGACTTCTTACTAATCATTGCACATGAAATAAAAGAACTCCTAATTTGAGGCATGGTTTTTTTCTTGAGATGGAAAAATAAACGAAAGATTAATACCTAGAAAGCACAAACGAATAACTTTTATAAAGAACAGAAATTAAAATAAGTTACCGAAGTGCAAGTAATTGAACAAAATTTTGAAAATTTGAAGGGGGAAAAGACTCGAAAGAAAACTAAACAGAACAAAGGTCTCGGCAGCCGACAGCCCCGTTCTTCTTTTTCTGTTTCGCCTCCTTTTTCTGTTTCATACGTGGGAATAATGATCCCGGCAGCCCCGATCTTTCTTCTTTTCCGTCCAAAACCTCCCTTTTATAAGCTGCTGCTGATACCTCCGAAACCCCTATTTTCTTTTCCTTTTTCCAGCCGTACTCCATATTAAGCCTTGGCCCACTACTTTTCTAATTGTGAATCATTGGGCCCACCTTATTTCCTAGGACGTAATTGAGCACAGTCAAATAGAATCAATTTCTTTTAGGAATCAACCCCACAACCTATCAATGGGCCTGCAATTTAATTTAGTCCTTGCAAAATAATCACCAAACTCATGGATCAATATATTTTTGCACAAATAAAGTCCATTCAAATGTTACACCTTCAAATATCTACAATACAGAAATAAAATATAAAATTCCAAATAATAATATAAAACGACCTAGCAAGGATAAATTAGTGGTGCTTATGTGAACATTTACGCGCCTATCACTCACATCTCGTGCAAAGTCTCTGTCATCTCTGTTGTCTGAGTTAATCACTCATCTCCTTATAAATCTAACACTCTCTCTCATGTGCATCCGGGCTATATGTGAGGGAGAGTGTTAGATTTGTCCCATTATCATCCAACATACCTCTGCCCAAAAAAAAAAAAAAAAAAACTTTTGCAATCAATCATTGGAAAGTGTGTAAAAGTTTTTAGTAAGAGTTTTCTGAAAAACAAGAATTCCAACAGGTAGAATCCCTCTTCACTTGGCGGTCAAGAAAGGGCGAGTAGAGGTTATACAGGAATTGCTTCGGGTCAAACCACATTTAGTTCATGACAAATTAGGTAAAGGAGAGACTGTGTTACACTTGTCAGTCCAATACAACAGG
Organism: Rhododendron simsii; assembly: GCA_014282245.1. Lineage (NCBI taxonomy): Eukaryota > Viridiplantae > Streptophyta > Magnoliopsida > Ericales > Ericaceae > Rhododendron > Rhododendron simsii. The sequence continues at coordinate 22,968 of WJXA01000146.1, read as the reverse complement.
CTGGAAGCTTTAAAGATACTAGTGGAATATCTGCAGAGCAAGAACATGGAATCCGATCTCCTCAACTCCACAGACGATGGTGGCAACACCATCTTGCATCTTGCTGCCGCCCTCAAACAAGTGGATGTAAGTATTTGCGTATACATGCATGTAGTTACCCTCACTAACATGACTAAAAATGACCGAACTGTAGTTTGTTGTTTGTGTCCTTTTCTGATCTTCTTTGATAACAAAAAAGTTATAGGAGATCATCGAGAAGATGAGACCACCAACCATGTCAAAAGTTGACAGATTTTAGAAATATTGACAACTTTTTTTTTTGGTAATGAATGAAGCAACTAGGACGTGTTTGATAACAAATTTCGTTTTAGGGGGATTCGTTATGCAATGGGATTTGGATTGAGATTGGTCATGAGATGAGATTATTAATAACGAAATGAATCCTTTATTCATGTTTGTTTTGCGTAGGATTAAATCATGAAATTGTTAATATCATATCATATTTGTTTTGCATTATCCTATATAAATCTAGGGGCATTTTTTTTCCTTAATCCCATGGGATGGGATTATGGTAACACCCCTCCCATGGTAATAACCCCATTTTGGGTATTAACAATCTCATGGGCCTAACAATTCAATCCTCATTTACCAAACCAAATAAAGGATTAAAGGCCTAAGATTACGAATTAAAAATAAGTTTGGGGTATTTCACCCATACTGAGACATCAATTTTTTATCCTTTATCCCTTTTTTAACATTTCTAACCCAAAAAAGAAAGAGGGAAACTGATTTCATAGACTTGGCGCAATGGTAATCAAATGAAAACTAGAAGTGTCAAAGAATGTTTTGGTCTAGAGTTCAATTTCTACCAGCGTCTAAAGCTGGATACCGATTCATAAAAAGAAACTCGGAAGGAAAATTTAGTCAAAATTTTTCTCAAACCTATAATTGCTTTTAATTGTCGCTCTTAATTTTGTGGCATTAAATTCGGTCCCTAATGGCACTTGGGATGTGCAGACTGTAGAATATTTGTTGGGAATAAAGAGTGTCAAAGATCACGCCAATGACAAGAACCAGAACGGTTCTACAGTTTTAGATATTGTAGAGCACTGTCCTAACAGAGACCTAAAAACCATGGAAATTCGGGTGTTTCTGTTGCAAGCTGGTGTGCATAGATCCAATTGTGATGGGCCGAAACCGAACCCCGATACTGATCAACGTTGCTGTGGTAGCACTGGAGGAATATTTAAGGGATGCATTTCTTGGTTTTGGGATACGTTTAAGGTCGACCGTGGCTGGTTCAAAGAGGTACTTTCGGATGGTTCATACTCTCTCTCTCTCTCTCTCTCTCTCTGATGAGTTTCCACAGTTTTATACAGATACACTCATGCACATGCATTGCTATAAATGACAGCTACACGTACACTCTTTTCATGAAACTTCAGTGCTAGCGAAGAAGTAAGCACCAGATTCGTCTTGTTGTGCCCTTCATCCAAGCTCCAAAAGTGATTTGACTGGTTTATCTTTTTTGGCTGTTCGAGTTTGTCCCGTACAACAAAATTCGGACATCAGTTCAAGCATGACCAAATTATATACTGTCACAAAAATTAACGACAAGCATGATTTATGATAATAAACTTTAGGATAAACGTGTTTAAACCATGTGACTACCGATTTTTGATTAGTGCGGTCTGTTATATGCACGAGGAACTCGATGAGACGAACAAATAGAACGATTCCAATCCTTTTTCAGACCCAAATGGGTGTATATATATGATGAGCAATGTTGTGCTTGAGACATAGTCTTGATAGTAACAACACAACTAGGGAGCCTTACGAAACTTTGGGTCTTATATTGAACTCCCAACCATGAACTATCAATTTCTTTGTAAGGTCAAATTCTTACAAGTTTAGCCCCTGGTTTTAATTGGATCCTCCATTAATAATGGACCGTGGAAATGAACCCAAATTAGACAGTACATGCATGGGTTGAAACTCAAAACCCACTTTTTCAAGTTTTCATGACCCAATATAGTTGTAATATAAATACATGTTCTATGCAAACAGGTACGTGGCCATTTAATAACAGCAGCCACCTTGACGGCAACCATGGCTTATCAATCTATTTTGAGTCCGCCTGGTGGTCTTTGGCAAGAAACAAAAGAAGGCGATTTGCTTGCCCCTTCTCCTTTGGGCTATAGTACTACTGTGGATGACAAGCAGACAGCAGGACGCGCCATTATGGACCGACAATACAATTATCGTGTTTACTTGGCTCTTAACACCGTGGTCTTGGGAGCATCGTTGAGCACTATTATGCTGGCCATGAGTGGATTCCCAATGGAAAACAACTTTTTAACATGGTCGTTGGTATTCACTGTGTATATCACATTTACATTTATGGGTGCAGCTTATGTGACAGCAATTAATTTAGTATCCCCAGAACCACTTTCAAAGGATGCACTTCATTGGTACTTGTACAGTTGGTTGTTTCTATGCATAGTTTTTGTTATTGTTCTTCACTCATGCCACTTCTTGGTATGGCTGGGGAAAAACTTGGGAAGACCCGTTAAAGCATGTTATGGACGTTGCAAACCAACTCCAAGACCTACCAAAAATATAGAAGTATAATTACGAGGATAACCAGGCTGCCAGCAATAAATGCATGCGTGGGAAACTTCTGCTGGCTAGTCTTTGATGTATTTTGGGATTCTATTCCAAGGCGAGGATTTGTGCTTGTGGGCCTAGATGATTGTTGCAGACTGGGGGATCTGGTGTGGTCGCCATTATTAAATAAAGGGTACTGTAATATACGTGTGGTCGAGACCCTTTATTATGTGACTGTGTGCAGTATTTGTGCAATTCCTATGTGTGCATTAGCCTTGCTATGGTGTGTACGAGCTGTGTAGTAGAATGAAAGAAGCTAGATCCTTCTTCTTTGTGTATTTGTCGGTATGATTGTGGGTGCCATGTATTTATTGTATGGTTGTCAATGAATATTCGGTTTGTTGCACGTTATTGGAAATGGTGTGCTTTACTAGTTCTTAAACTGTTATGAATTAAATTACAGATACTTCTTAATACGGACGTAAGATTACTTTAGAGTAACTAATATATTAGGCTTCAAGGGACAAATCTATGTAGTAAGAATGTTTTAAACAAACGCTACTTTAATAATGGGGATTTTTTGAAAAATGGGATAGCGATTGCTCTTACATTGTCATTCCTCGGTTCATCCCTAGCTAATTTATTCCAAACAGATAAAGAAACCTTCTTATAATATACCACTTTGTGGGGCCCACTTCTAGGTGTCACAAAAATAATTCGAACCTTTTTGTAATCTTAAAATACTTTATTGAGTGGCCTCTTAAAGAAACTAGGCCGAGGGGAGACGATTCTGCACTTGTGTGTCAAATATAACAAGTTAGAGGCTTTAAAGACATCGGTGCAATATCTTCAAAGCAATGACAAGGAGTTTCTACTCAACTATGAAGACGACGATGACAACATCATTTTGCATTTTGCTGCCGTGTTCAAACAAATAGATGCATTCATTTATGAACACAAGTAGTTACCCACATTCATTTCAAAAAAAAAAAAGTAGTTTCCCACATTGATATGACTATAACGAAGGAACGGCAATTCACTTTGTCCACTTGTGGTTGTGGGTAACGTCAAACTCCACTCCCCCAACTCCTAGCCTGTCAGTTTGGGACCTATTCGCTTACCAAAATCCAAAGGATACCTAGAAATGTTGGCTCTGTTTTTTTTTTTTTTTCAGAATCAGAAACTTTTTTTTTTCCTTTTTGGGAAAAGTCGTTCATTGCCTCGCACCTAGACCCCAACAAACCTTTACGTGATTACGTCTCACTCCACCTCTCAGCCTAAATAATTGTGCTTGGTGCGGTGGTAACCAAATGAAAACCAAAAGTCTTGTGTAACTAAAAGGTTAAATTTTTCTTGAATTGATGAGCCAATAGGATAAATTTTGCATTTCACTTATTCAAAGGAAACAAGAAAAACACGTAATTCTGTATGCTTTTAGCACCATTTAATATATGTTCACACAGTTATTATTGCCAGCCCATTGGGTTGATTTTAGAATTTTCCTCTGTAAAATAAACTGCTAGGACACTTCAAATGCTCTTTGGTGTCAAAAATGTTGAGAAAATTGCGACCACTGTACGTGATTCTCGATTCCCTACTCCTGCTACGAATCATTCAACTCTCTCCTTCCACCATCACGTCGTTACAACTAGCGTCATGCAGCCCAGGATCATCGATCGTCTCCCTCTCAACTCCTGATCAGCCACTTGCCACCTCCATGTTGGGATCCAAACGTGAACCAAAGACTTGTGGATCTTCATTCCATTGACGTTTTTGTTATGTCACTACAACAAAAATCACTTTTTACAGCATGTAAAAAACGTTATGAAAAGTAATCGATAGTGTTCCCAAAAACGCTGTATTAGCCCATGCTATTAAAAGTTGAGACATTCTATAGCGTTCCTTAGAACGCTGTAAAAACTAGACATTTTATAGCATTCATAGAATGCTGGGGAAATTAGACATTTTATAGCGTTCGTAGAATACTGAGGAAACTAGACATTTTATAGCGTTCACACAACGCTGTCAATTTGGGAAGCTATTATAGCGTGATTTGCCTGCTGTAAATAGTGTTCTTCAATAGCATTCTTTGTATGCTATAACAGGGGAGTCCTAACATAGCGTTGGATGCCTGCTACAATTGTCAGCACAAAATAAAAACATTTTGTAGCATTTCTTGAATACCAGTGCACTCTTTTGTTACATTATACTTTTGCATTCTATATTATTGATAAATTTAATTCGAAACTAATTTTAGAAACCTAAAAACTATCCATGTATCATTGAACTTTTAAGCCAATATCATAAAACCGAGAAATTAGTGATTCGTCCAACATAAATTACATCAAAAGATAAAAGTGAAAACTTGACATAACAAAGTCAAGATACTAATGTCGATATTCGAAAAAAATATATCCAAAGAAAGAAAAGACAAAAAAACCCTATACAAATGTCGACTGATAAACAATTTATGCAACGTTTCAATTTGTCCTCTGCAATGAGCATCGCTTCTCTTGTTCATTTTGTAGTCTGCAAAAACAAAAGTCTTAATCAATACAACTCAAAAAGACATACATCAATAAGATAAGACTAATAGACTAAGAGTGTTCAGATTTGTTTTCTCCCAAGTACAATATGAGCAGGACCAAGAACAATCTCATAACATAAGCAAACAAACCATGACCAATTGATGTGTAGTGGACAAAATAGCCAAACCACTAAGAAGGAAGTTAAAAGATGAACTCCAAAATAGAGCATTACATATCTCAAAAAGGGAGACAGTAACATTCAAGTTAAGTTGCAAGTGGAGTTCAATATGCATGCTCTTCCTAGTAAAAATTAAACTCTGGTAAGTAAATATATAATAGAGAGAAGTACTATACAATTAAGATAGATCCTTTCACTTGTATTTTTGTTGATGGTTATTGCTTTTAATAAGCAACAATCAGCCATTCATTTGTGAAAGAAAAATTAAACGGATACGACAGGAAGTTAGAAGATGAGCTCCAAAATAGAGCATTACATACCTCAACAAGGACATTAACATTCAAGTTAAGCTCCAATGTAGATCTCAAATGCAAATCAATCATGATGGCAGCATTCAGAGGAGTACCACATGCGAAAGTTCAATTCCAAATTCCAAGGCCTTATGATAAGCGCATAAATGTTCACATTAGCGCTTCCTAATTTATCTTTATTAAGTCTATTTATATTGTTAAACGGAACTTAATGCTTAGTTTTTGTCTTGTAGGTGTTTTGAAGCTTAAATTGCGAAAGCCTATGAAATAATGAACGTGGCCAGAGCCGAGAGGATTGAATCATGAATTGGGTCTTGGGATTTACTGCTACCGTCCATCAACATCCCTGTTCTCCTAGAATAGAAATCATACATGTTTTTATGGTGGGTCCAAAGGGCTATTGTTCATTACTTTATATTTTGAGATTAGTCCTTGACCTGGCAAGAGTATGAAGCCCAATGGGCATGGCCCACGGCTCTGAAAGAAAAAGCAGAGGATTAGGTTTTTAAATGATAAAGGGGTACAGCAGTAGATATAAAAAGGGGGATCGGCAGCTTTTGAAAAGGATTTTTTTCCACGCACGGTTTCTATTCCCTCGGCACTGACGAAACGGAGGGAGAAGCGGCGGTGAATCTTCTGGGATTCATCACGCATAAAAAAGAACGGTGGCTGCCGAGGTTTTGTTCCGAATATTATTTTTGCCTCTTTTGAATATACAGTTTTTCTTCCGAGTTTTATTTCTTTTAAGTTATTTAAAGTTTTGTTTAATTACTAGCAGTCCGATAACTTATTTTAATTTATGTTCTTAATTAAAGTTACTCGTGGTTCTTATTTAGCGCTAATCTTTCGTTTGTTTTTCTTTCCAAGCAATAAAAGCATGATGCAATCTAGGATTTCTTTGTTTTTATGCACAATGATTAAGGAGTAGTTGTTTAGGTAGGGTCGCGGGGTGATTAGCACATCGTGACTAGTCCGGGTACTGCTCCTTTTATCAAACATTGGAAAAAATGATTTTCAATTGGAAAATACTTCCCGCGGACGAACCTGGGTATCGTCGGAGCTCATGTGAACGGGGGAATGGGGGTCCAAAACTCATTCTTCGCTGCGCATGGGTATACGGCGACCATAGGGTGTCGCATCTTGCGGGGTATCTTTCTCAATCTAAAGTCGAACGTTCTTAAGAATATCGAATGGAGCATGTTAATCCGGATTAGTTACGAGTGCTATGAACCCTACGACCGTACCTCTTTTAATTATCTGAAAAGTTACAATCAATTTCTTGTTTTAGTTAATCTCTCAATCAAACGACAAGGGGTGGCTACCTAAGAGCCCGTTTAAAAAGTAACAACCCGAGTTTTTAGTCAGCACACGTAGCTGTCTCTGTGGATTCGACTCCGGACTTACCGGATGTTATGCTGCGTCGGTTTCCGCCCTACGCTTGGGGCAACCCATTATTTTAGGTCTAGGAAATCGTCAAGCATTTTTGGCGCCGTTGCCGGGGACGGTCACGTGTGTTAAGAATTTGGGTAGTTATTTTTTATTTGTTTTCTTTTTAGTTCTTTATTTTTTTTTAATTGTTGAAAAGAAAAAAAAATGGCCGATTTTGCAAGGTGGTTTGGTGGTTATATAAAACAATTTGATTGTTCAGTATCACTTCCAATATTTTATGGTATGGCATCAGAAAATCCTTTTTCGCATATTCATGACATTGAGAATGCTTTTGGTAGCAATGAAGTGACTCTTTTACATGTATTCCCAACATCTTTGCGTGATAGTGCTTTAGATTGGTTTAATCTTTTGAGTCCAAGATTGACATGGAGTGAGATTGCCATACAGTTTTTTAAAACTTTCAATCCCTCGTACGAGACTCATATGCTTTTAGAAGAACTATCAGATTTCTCTCAACAAGATGATGAGTCTTTGTCACAGTGTTGGGAGCGATTTAAATTTGTCGTATTCTCTTGGTCGAGTTATAATTGTGAGCTTGGCAGTCTTCTGGTTATCTTTTGCCGTAGTTTAAATCCTAAGCCATGCCAGGTAGATTTTAGTTCCACTGATGAATTTCTAGATAAAAACCCTGAAGAGGCTTGGGATTACCTAGATGACTTAATCCAAAAGCTCCAATTTTGTGAGTTGACTGAAAGTTCTAAGGATACCAACTTTGATGGGAGGGAAAAAGAGGAAATAGAGCCGCTCTATTTTGATCAATTAGCTGATTCTCTTTCCTGGAATCAAGTTGAAAATTTTCAAGTGGATAATTCTTGTGTATTGGAAGATGAAACAACAGAGTCACTTGTAACTAACGAAATAGTTGGTTTACCTGAAGTGCAAGAGTCTTCCCAAGAGCATTCTAGTACACTTGAGATGAATTTTCATGATGCGACTCTTGAGGAGTCATTACCAATAATTGTGCAAAGTCCACATGTTCTTGATGATCAAATATCCCCAGTCATAGATGTTGATGTCACCAGAGTCACCACTCCTATTGAGCATTCACCATTGCAAAAGATTGTTAAGTTAGAACAAATTGATTTTCTTGGTGTTGATAATTTTAATGTGGTTTACTATCCATTTTTCTTAAAATTCATCAACAACTTGAAAGTTAATTTGGTTGGGAATATGCAATTGGTAGAATTTAAATTTCAAACGCGGCTAAGACAATTAAAATATTCTAAGTATTTGGTTTTGTGGCATGGTCGCATACAATTTTTAACGGAGTGTTTGAAGTGGGCTGAGATAATGATTTTGATTGCTCTTCCTAGTGTGATGAATGGTTGGATTTCACGTAATGGGAGTGAATGTGATTAATTTTTTTGTATAGTTTTTTTTTTCTTTTTCTCTTAGATTAGCTGCTTTTATTTTATTTTATTTTATTTTTGTGAGAACTAACATTACAGGATGCTTCGTTCAAGTTGGGGGGTCTTCTTCCCACTATGTTAGTTCTTGCGTAGTTCTCCATTTCGAGGTGATACATTTCCCTTCTTTTTCTTTTATGTCCTATATTTTTATTCTTTCGTATTCAATGAGGACATTGAATAGTTCAAGTTGGGGGAGGGATCACTTTGTTCTTTATTTTGTTAATAAACCTTTATTTTGTTAATAAAATTTTTTTTTTGACCTTTGTAAATTTGTTTTTTTTAACCTTTGAAAATTAAAAAAAACTTGTTGGATCCTTTCTACTTGAGACTTAGAGTTCGCAATGTTTACTTATTGGTTGATTGTGCTGAGAATTTGTGGGCATTCCTTGAATATTTATGTTGCATGATAGTTCTTTTTGCTAGCTTAGCGATAGGAATTTATCCTGGCATACACTCTTAGTATCTTTGCACTGCACGTTTTTCGGACCTTGACTGCTTGTGAGTTGTGACTTGAGTGGTTTCAATGGCTAGATTAGTGGAGACTGTTGCCCATGTGAGCTTTAGTGCCTTACCTTTCTTTGGAGTGGTGTCATAGAAACTCTTTTGTTTGTCATTTAAAAAAAAAAGAAGAAGGTTTAATCGTTGTTGATCTCATTATCTTTTGTCGTCAAGTGTTGAGCCTTAATATATGCCTGTTATTTTATTCTTTGGGATTGGACCGTTACTTGGTTGTATTGCCCCTAGGAGAGGATAATAGGCCATCTTTGTTAATTGAGCCGGTTCGTTTCTTTTTCTTAAATACTTATCCTTGCGAACCACATTGAGCCTCTTGCATGACCCTTTTTCTTGTTAAGCTTCACCAACCATATTGTGTCTTGAGAATAGTAAGCTAAGCATGTGGGGGTTAATTTTTGAAGAGAATAGGGTAAGTGTATTTAAGAATATTGTACTCGAGTTGCGGTGTTCTTCCATGTTAAAAAAAAGAGGTTGAAACTTGAATGAAAAAAAAAGAAAGACAAGGGAAGACACCAATATACTTGTTGCAAGAAAGAAACAAGTTGTTTCATTATGAAATTGTGTGAAGGGTGAAGAATATGAGGGATATGGCGAAGTTGAAAAGAGTTGGAAAGGGCGTACATTATTATTTGCCTTATGTGTTTTGGTCTATTCTCGGACACTTAATTATGTCTTACCCAAACCTTGAAACACCTTTCTTTACTTGACGATATAACCGATTAAAAGTCCTATTTGATCTTAGGGGCAATGGGTTGTGGATTGATGGGTAGAAATAATCTTTAATGCTTGACATTTCTTTCATGAGATCATGTGTCTACCTTAAAAAGCTTTCTCTTCGTGTCTAAAGTGTGCGGGGTACTTTGATTCTTTATTGCATAACTTCCGTCCGCACACATTGAGAGTTTATTAAATGCACCTTGTTTCGAGTGTTTTCTTTTGTTGAGTGCATGACATGGTGAGAATTGAAGTCGAGACTCGGTCCGGAGAGAGTACTTGGTTGTGGTTCACTTGTGGTTAAAGCCTTTGTTCACACACGCTAAGCTTGGATGCCATAATTTATTTCTATGTTTTGATAGCCTCTAGAACTATTTTCGCATATGCTATATTCTTGGCATTGACATATCAATGAGTCGCATTGCAAGTTTTTGGGTTCCAAATAAAAGGATCTGCAGTGTTTTGTGGGTGATCATTGCTGAAAACCCTCACGAGACTTCACTCGTCCTACCGGGGCCGCCTGGGGGTTTAAAAGAACTATCGGTTTTAATTTGTTTTCTTTAGTTGCATTTTGTTTTCTTTGCTCGGGACTAGCAAAGTGTAAGTTGGGGGGTGTGATAGGCGCATAAATGTTCATATACGCGCCCCTTAATTTGCCACTGTTACGTCCCATTTATATTATTATTCGGAGATTTATGCTTTATTTTTGTGTTATAGGTATTTGAAGGGTTTGATACACAAAGAGCGCATAATTGAGCTTTATTTGATGTCTAGGCAAAGCCCGTTATCAAAATAGTTTCAATTGGTGGGTCCATTGGTAGTCGGAAACTACTACTGATTTGGAAGCTAATTGGCCAATAAAATTGGGCTTGCACTTTGTCCATTAAGTAGGCCTAATGTTTAACACTCAGTTTGACCAAGGCTGGGCCTAAGTAATTGACATCTCAACGAGGGTTTCAAGTTTACAAGGAAAGTCGGCTACGGAAAGAATATAAAAGCAGACTCATGGGGCAGCTTTTGGGGGGGCGGTTTTTGCCACGGACGAAACAGCGGCTGCCGGGAACAAAGAACGAGGCGACGTCCGAAGTAATTCTTTTACAGTTTAAGACTTGCATTCATTCAGAGTTTTCTTTTCCTTTCAAGTATTTTTATGCTTTGTTCAATTACTCGCACTCCGGTAACTAGTTTTAATTTATGTTCTTTATAAAAGTTATTCGCTTGTTTTGATTAGTTGATATTTTTCTGTTTATTTTTATCTCGCCCAATAAAAGCATGTTTCAAGTTAGGGTTTCTTTTGCTTTTTGTTTAATAATGTGTTAGTAGTCATTAGGTAGGGTCGCGGGGTGATTAGCACACCGTGGCCAGTCTGGGTACTGCTCCTTTTATCAAACAATGAAAAAAATGATTTTAGATTGGAAAGTACTTCCTGCGGACGAACCCGGGCATCGTTGGAGCCCATGTGAACGGGGGAATGGGGGTCCAAAACTCATTCTTCGCTGCGCATGGGTATACAGCGACCATAGGGTCTCGCATCTTGCGGGGTATCTTCTTCAATCCAAAATTGAACGTTTTTAAGAACATCTAATGGAGCATGTTAATCCGGATTGGTTACGATTGCTATGAACCCTACGACCGTACCTCTTTTTAATTATTTGAAAAGAATAGTTATTTCCTAGATTTTAGTTAATCTTTCATTAATCGACAAGGGGTGGCTACCTAAGAGCCTATTTAAATTATAACAATCCGAATTTTTAGTCAGCACACTTCACCGTCCTTAGTGGATTCGACTCCGGTCTTACCGGATATTATGCTGCGTCGATCTCCGCCCTACGCTTGGGGCAACCCATTAATTTAGGTCTAGGAAATCGTCAAGCACCTTACAAAAGATTCCCAGCACATCTATCACATTCATATGCAGTTATTGAACCCTTAGCATGACTATAGTACAGATAAGAACAAAAGACTGGGATTATTCATCGCCTAGTCTACCTACATCGTGAATGTTGTTCTAGTTGACTCTTTAGTAACCTGCAAATGAACCTCTCAATTGTTCCCCACAATGTTACCATGATAAAGAAAAGTCCTCATGAAAAATTTCAATAGAGGTCCTTTAGAGTTTCACTACACACATTCTAATATGAGAAACCAAGGAATGATCATTCCATTTGCTTTCAAAATCCTTCAATCAAACAAACGCCACCTGCGCATGATGGTTGTCTGCTCAAGCCCGCAACCACAATGCTAAAGGGACTTTAAGTTCTCTGTAATTGTAAGTTATGTTGGTAGAAATTCTTTTACAAGAAAATAGTTTTTCCACTCCTATCATGGGTGCTCAAATGGTAACTTTATTACTTTAGTAGCAAGTTTCATTCAAGAATACTGTTCTATGCTGCTCAAATCACCAATACCAAACATATCCCATGAAAAAAATTAATCACGTACATGGGTATACCAAACCATATACTTTGTATGTATGTTCACATTGTAAATAGCTACAGAGAGAGAGAGAGAGAGAGAGAGAGAGAGAGAGAGAGAGAGACCAGCGGGAACCACTGCTTCAAAGGCAAAGGCGGAGAAGAATGGCCTCTGGAGTGATGAAAGGGTTCTCACGCAATGTGATTCAGAGACAATTTAAGCTGACTAGCACCAGATTTAGGGAGAGCAATGTTTTGGACGAAGACCCATTCTTAAAACCTAGAACTTTGAGAAAGTAGAACTTCTAAAATTTTAGAAGGAATGACCACGGATGAGAAGCGCACGGGCATCCAAAATTTAGCTATCAAATCTTGTTGCTGAAAAGTCATACTAGTTTTATACCGTTTCTTTCAAAAGGCAAGGAACGAACGCCTCACCTATCACAGCATAGTCCCAAAAAGGCTATTATCTTCTGCTATTGAAAGCACTATTTGTTGTAGTGATAATTGCACGCTCATCAAAAGCACTCTAGATAGCTTTCGTCCTTCAATGTTTAGTTGGTTCTCTGTGCTTGTGGGTTTGAGTACTAGGGGATAGTATTTTGGGGGGGTCTGTGACATGTCTATGAGGGTGTGATATACAGGGGTATGACTGATGTTGGTTGCCTTCTCAATTAAATTAATCTACTTCTGTGATGCTCCTACAAAACTCTTAGGGAGTATGGTCCAAATCTGATACTACTATAAATCTGTTTGGGGTACCGTCCAAATCTGATACTACAATTGCTGCTATTGGGGAGTTGTCAAAATCTGTTGCTACTATGATATCTGCCTCCACCATTTGACTATTGTTGTCACAAAGGAAGCGTCCTGGTTTTTTAACTGAACTTACTTGGTCAAATGGGGGTGATGTAGCTACTTATGCTGATTGGTTTATAGGCCTTGTCGCTTAGGTTTTTCAGTCGCTTAGTCTATGTCTTTTGTTTAAGTTTCAGGACATTTCAATAGCAACTTTTCAATAACTAGAGAATTCAACACTTGAACATACATTCCTGAAATCATAGTCTAAAATGCTAAAGTAAATAACTTTTTACCGACGGAGAAACAATAGATGTAGTTGGTGTCCTTCAGTTGTTGCAGGATTCTGAACCTAGAAAGTTCAAAAAAGGAAAACAAACAAAACTTCATTACTTAAAGTAGTACAAAATAACACCAGTGTTGAAAATGATAAGCTACTTGGTTTTTCTTTAACTCGTCAATTGTAGTCTGCATACTTGCTATCCTCCAGTTGCTAACACATTTGCAAAGAGATCATATTCAGATTCAAATCTCTCAAAACTAAGTTGCATGCTTAGCTGTACATGTCTATACATGTCTTGATACAAAAAAGAAGTTAGCCAGTAGAGCGAAAACTTCAATTAAATTCCAACCAACGTCTCCATCTTCAGCAAAAGGTAAGTTCACTCCTTTTCTAAGAAGATCTCAGATGGTGTTCACATAAACTAAGTACATTCTAGCATAAACCATATGGACTTGGGGAGTGGAAAGTAAATTGGTTCATGCATGATTGATGGCTAGTAGAGTTTTTCACCCATTTGTTTTGCTATTATTGCAGCAGCAAAAAATGGAGCTGGTATCTCTAAAAAAAAGTACTATAAGATCAGAGAGGCAGCAAACAAGACTATCGGTAGTCAAAATGTCATTCTAGTCAAAATGTCATTCTAAAAAAACTATTGTCGGCAGATACATGGATGTAAACTAACCTGGTTTCTACTTATTGGCCATTGCTATGTCGAACTCTTTCGACTTTGGCTGACACAATTACTCAGAGGTTGTTTTTGCTACCTTTACACCATAAAAGGGGAAAGAGAGGGAAAGAGCACTGTTTGTACATCAAAGGCTGAGAGTAATTTCAGTGGGAGGCTCAAAAAATCTTCTTGGTCCCTAATATCGGCTGAGAGACTTACTTGATAAGAGGTGAGGTCCACTGCCCGACAAAGAAGACTAATCTCAACAAAGAACACATTACAGTATATAGTGTAAAAAACAATTGCACTGTTAGGCTTTGGGATTTCATCTTCCTTTTTGGGCGGTTTTGTTGGTTAATGACAACATGGACCATGGTGGTTAAGATAATGGTATTATTCGACAAATATGTAGCCAGTAACTAACATTGAATGCTCTAAAACATTGCATTTCAGTAGTTCATCTCGATATTCAGCAAACCCATGTTCCGCATTTAACATCAAACTCCAAGACTTATAGCATTCAATGTTAGCCAGTAACTAACGTCAAACTACAAAACCAGATAAGGAAAGCTTCTAGCAAAGAGTATGCACAGGGTTCAAAAAGAAAGAGTTCATATTCACTTTTTCATGTACAAGTCCTGCACACCACTGTATGATTCATACACAACTTCTAATGTGTGAGAGACCAGAGTAACCTCTTATAACAATAAGCGAGGTGTCATTTATCTAAAGTCCATAATTACTCCCTCCGTCCGGATTTAATTGTCCGTAGTTCTATTCTAACCGGCTAAAAAACGGGTTATATCTTTAAATCTGTAATAAATTTCATATCGAATATGGATCTTGTTTGATAGATCTCGATTAATTCTTTAATTCGATGTTTTCGAAATCACGTAAAACATTATAAATTAAAAGATATAATCGATTGAAAAATGGCATGAATCCCAAAAAAGGACCGTTAAATCTGGACGGAGGGAGTATAATTTTTGAAGACCAAAGTATGCTGGTTCACATGAGGTAATCACTGACATAAGTAGGCAAAATATAAGTGCATGTGTTGCGATTTTCTCTTTGTCCACATGGTTCAATATGCTATTAAAAGGCTTATTTGTTATAGTGTGTTTCAATCACATGAATCCATCCAATTACAAGTAGCTGCTGGCTCTCAAATTTCAAAATTTCATGTCTTACAAGCACTTTGCAAAGTACTTTTTTGGAAGCTTCAAAAGTCTACAAAATCATGCCTAAGATTCATGAAGAGAAAAAGTACCTAAAAGCCAATCGTTTGAAATAATAAACCAACAGCCCCAATATATTTATAAGAAAATATGAAGATTAAAAACAAATTATGAAGTTAGTCAAGCAATCAATAGGTGACTACAAAGCGATAAAAGCAAAAGTAATGGAAAACGAACAAACCTTTGGCTGGAAAGAAGACCTCGATCACAATAAAAAAAAAAAAAGAAGCCCTATCGCGATGGATCCATAAGCAGTCATGACAAGTTCTCACAAAGTGGGAAATCTACCTCCTGTTCACCCGACATCAATTGACATTTTCGAAGGTTTGTGCGAGATTTTGAGCAGTACTCACTGATAAGCACCCGGGAATGTAATGAGAGGGTGCGCTAGTGTCTAGGTTTAGTTTAATTTACTCATTAATTAGTTGTTTTTAACTTAGTTGTCTCGTAGAGTGTGTTTGTTTTGTTTTGTAGGTGAATCGCCTAATAAAAGCCTTTAAAGGCCAAGGCGCAGCTCAGGCAGAGCTCAGGCAAAAGTTACCCGACGTCAAGGCTGAGCAGAGCCAAAGCGAGAAGTTCAGCCCGGGCAGAAGAAGCCCTGGCCAAGGCAGGAGCAGAATTGCCAAGGCAGAAGAGCAAAGGCAGAAACTCTCCAGCCAGGGCAGAAACTCTCCAGCCAAGGCAGAAGCAGGCCGACAGCAAAAGCCAAGGCGTGGCCAAGCTGTGGCCCGGGCAGAATCAAGCGTGGCCAAGGTGTGGCCAAGGGCTGAACAACTTCAAGCTTCAGAACTGATAAGCCTTCGCGATCGATCGAAGCTCATAACTCCAATCGGTACCAAGACACTTAGCGGGCCCCCTCCTAAGCTCTCGCGATCGATCGACTAAAAAAGGTTCAATCGGTACCGACTGCCTATCTTAGTAATGTAAGGCCTGGCCATCGGTACCGAGGCCATTAGCGAAGCATCTTCGAAGCATCTTTAGAGCATATTCCGAGCGGGGAATAAAAGGAATGATGTAATGACAATGACAGAACGTTTTTGGTACAATTTTCTAGATCTAGCTTAGATTCAATTTGCTTTTTGGGTATTGTTCTTGCTTTGTTCTTCAATTTTCAGCCCTTATTTCTTAATTTCTAGCCTTTATTAGTTGTCTTTTGCTATACTTGCTTTAATTAAAGTTGTTTCTTAGTTCCCGATCTATCTTTTAAGCTAATTTTCTTCTAGTCTTGCTTTTCAATTATGTTTAATAGATTTTTGCTTGCTCTTATCTCTCTAGATATGTGTGAGTAGTTTCAAGGGTTAGGTCATGGGATGATTAGCATCCCATGGCTTGGGCAAAAATTGGATTTTTCACCAATAAAGCTTTAATTTTTAGATTTGAAAATCAAAGTGGGGTTCGGATTTGTTTGGTTAACCGCCGAGGTGTTAACCTCTTTGATCATGTGTAGGTGGGAGCCTCGCCTACTCACCACACATGATGCTTAGAGCTCTGACGCTCGAGGTGGTTATCAAATGAATTCTAGAGCTAGCTTAATAATCGAATCTCTTTTTCCCGGTTTAGATACCTACAATTGTGTATTTTAAATCGCGTAAATTGGTGAAAAGTGCGACTTAGCCCGAGTCATGAATGCTAGGATTCCTAGACCTACCCTATATTTTTCTAGTTAATTAATTCTTAATTTAGCCATTTTAATTCTACCGTTCAAAGTAAAACCAAGTTGACTGGCTAAAAGTCGAAAACCCTACTTGCATCTAACAATCCGAGGCAAGCCATGAATTAATTCCCTTGGGTACGATCCCGGACTTCTCCGGATTATTTTGCTTCATCGATATTCAAACCCTACGCTTGGGGCGTTATCTCTCTATATCGGAGCAAACGAAGCATTTTTGGCACCGTTGCCGGGGATTTCTTATTATGGCTTTCTTGGAGGTTCGACAAACCACTGTAAGTATCCCGCTTTCGTCTCTTAGTAGTAATAGTAGTTTAGTAGTTTATGTGTTAGTGGCTCGTGTTTAGTTTGGTGGATACCTCTAACCTGACTGTGATGTCTGACCTGAGGTGTAACGAAGCCAAGCTAAATATGGAGTGTGTGCTTAGTTAGTTAGTTTAATTTGTTAGTTTACTTAGCTTAATTTGATTGCATTGCTTAGCCGAGGCGGTGGCATAACCCCTCGCATATTCTGTTTGTTGAGTTGAGGTGGCGGCCTAGCCCCTCCAGTCTGATAGCTTGTTGGTAGTTAGTTAGTTAGTAGTAGTTCTTTTTATGTATGCCTGTGTTCCGAAGCCCGACTTCCAATCGGCTTCATCGTTCTTCTTCTCCGCCTAAAATCCGGAGTATCACTCGGGCTTATCCTGCGCATTCTCCGCCTCGCAAAGTCAATCGCAAGCTTATTCGCAAAGGCC
This sequence comes from Rhododendron simsii, assembly GCA_014282245.1. Classification (NCBI taxonomy): domain Eukaryota; kingdom Viridiplantae; phylum Streptophyta; class Magnoliopsida; order Ericales; family Ericaceae; genus Rhododendron; species Rhododendron simsii. The sequence continues at coordinate 5,453 of WJXA01000146.1, read as the reverse complement.
CAATGGCCGAAGAAGCTGTTGTTCGTACTCTTCGCGAATATCTCAATCCAGAAAGGGGTCCTCAAATATCGCCTATCGTTATTCCGACTCCAGCTGCTGGGAATGTATTTGAATTCAAAGCTGAGTATCTTCAGGTAATTCCAGAATTTCGGGGTCGAGAGTTGGAGGATCCGTATTCTCATATCCGGGAGTTTGAGTCTGTTTTGCATTCTTTGGTCCCTGCTCAGAATCAACTTGATCAAGCTCGTCTTAAGCTATTTCCGTTCACTTTGAAGGATAAGGCAAAACAATGGTTTAATTCTTTGAAGCCTCGTTCATTGCGTACTTGGAGGAAGGTTCAAGATGCTTTCACTACAAAGTTCTTTCCGGCCAGTCGGACGAAATTGCTTATGGATCAGATTCAGAATTTCAAGCAAAGGGAGGACGAGACTTTTCACAAGTATTGGGAACGGTACAAGGACTTACTCATGGCGGTTCCTCATCACAATTTTCCGTTGTATCTTCAAGTCAACTATTTCTATATGGGGTGTTCTCAAGAGAGTAAAAAGCTTCTCGACACTTTGGGTGGAGGTGACTTTATGGGAAAGACACCGGAGGATGCTTGGGATTATTATGAGTCTTTGGCCGAGAAAACTCAAGCGTGGCAGTTTACAGATCCGGGGGAGAGAGCTATGTTCAATCAAGGTCCCACTGGTACGGGGAAATTTTCTATCTCGGAACAAAGTGCTTTTGAAACTCGCTTGGAGGAGATCGCTCGAAAGCTTGACAAGTTGGAACTTAAAAGTGCTCAATCTCAAGAGGTCAAAGTGGTATGCCAAGTTGAGGACGTTTGTGTTATTTGCGAGATGGTGGGCCATTCTACCGAGACTTGTCCAAACATCCCGGCTTTGAAGAATGTGATTAATGGGATTTCCCCAGAGGAAGTTCAGGCCGTGCAACGTTTTGATCCTTATGCTCAATCTTACAATCCGGGTACACGTCAACATCCAGCTTTCTGTTGGAATCAATCTAATGAAGGGGGTCCTTCTCAAGTTCCTCCTGCTCCTCAAGTGCCTTGGAAGCAACCTCAAAATGCTTTCCGTTTTTCTCAAGCTCAAGGTCCATCGGGATTTGCTCAATCTAGTTCATTCCCACATGCTAATCAATTTCAGCAACCACCTGCTCAGTTTCAACAACCACCAAAGCGTTCTTGGGAAGATCAATTTAGTGCTCTTTTGCAAAGTCAAACCGCAATCAATGAGCAACAAACTCAGATGATGAATGATATCAGAAATCAGTTGGGGAAGTTGACAACTACTGTGGGTATGCTTCAACAAGAGAAAGGGAAGTTTCCAACACAACCTCAACCTAATCCGCAAACGATGTCCACTCCACCTAATTCTCAAGGTCTTCACTTTGCTAGCTCTTCGGTGACTTTCCCCGAGCAAGCAAAGGCGATTATTTCTCTTCGGAGTGGGAAGGTGGTGGATAACCAAGTAGAGATGCCTCCGGAGCCGTCTTTGTTGCCTCCTCCTATCGATCGTTCAAGTCCTACACCGTCTCTTGGGGAATCTCCCAAGGAGGCAAGCGAAGAGGTTTCAAAGGAAAATGGTAAAGGTAAGGCGAAGGAACAAAGTGATGCGGATCCTAAAGTTATTCCAACACCGGCTCCATTTCCCAACCGTTTGAGGGCTTTGGCGAAACCCAATTTGAATGCGGAATTGCATGAGCTGTTCAATCAAGTGAAGATCAACATCCCTCTAATGGATGCGATTAAGCAAATTCCGTCATATACCAAGTTTCTTAAAGATCTATGCACTCGAAAGCGCAAGTTGAATGTTCAAAAGAAAATCTTCTTGACCGAGCAAGTGAGTTCAATTATTCAGACGAGTATTGCTCCGAAATACAAGGATCCAGGGAGTCCCACCATTGCTGTCACTATTGGAGGGAAGCGTATCGAGCAAGCTCTACTTGATCTTGGTGCAAGTGTCAATCTGCTTCCGTTTTCTGTTTATCAAGAACTTGGGTTAGGGGAGATGAGACCTACTCGAGTTACACTACAGTTGGCCGATCGGAGTGTTCGTACACCAAGGGGAGTAGTGGAAGATGTTCTAGTTCAAGTTGGCCAGTTTGTCTATCCGGTGGATTTTGTGATTCTTGACACTAATCCAAATGATTATTTGGCTACTTCTACTCCGGTTATTCTCGGGAGGCCCTTCTTAGCAACCGCGGATGCTATTATTAATTGTCGAAATGGACTTCTTAATATGACTTTCGGTAACATGAAGATGGAAGTCAATGTTTTTAATGTGGGCAGTCAAATGGGGGATGATGAGAACGTGAATGAAGTGAGCTTTATTGATACTCTTGTGGAGGAACACGTGGATGAGTTGCTTTATAGCGATCCTTTGGAAGTTGCTCTTACCACCGAAGAGGCCGAATTTCTTGAGTCTTCTGAAGTGAATTATTTATTATCATTGCTCAATGAGGAAGATGAAGCGTGTGCTATGCATTCTTGGGTCCCAAAGTGCGATGAATTCGAAGAGCTTCCTCCACTTGAGAAGAAAGTTCTACCATCTAGTATTGAGCCACCAAAGCTGGAATTGAAACCTTTGCCCGACACGTTGAAATATGCTTTTCTTGGAGATCACGAGACTTATCCTGTGGTTATTTCCTCTTCTCTTGGGAATTCTCGGGAGAAAAAAATTGCTTGATTCATTAAGGAGGCATAAGAAAGCTATCGGGTGGACCATCGCGGATATTAAAGGGATTGATGCTACTTTGTGCTCTCATCATATTGCTTTGGAGGATAATGTCAAGCCGTCTCGCCAATCCCAACGTCGTTTGAATCCGATTATGAAAGATGTGGTCCGAGCGGAAGTCTTAAAGTTGCTCGATGTGGGTATCATTTATCCCATAGCTGATAGTAAATGGGTGAGTCCAGTTCAGGTCGTACCAAAGAAATCTGGGGTCACCGTTGTGCGCAATGAGGAGAATGAGCTTGTACCAACTCGTGTTCAGACGGGATGGAGGGTGTGTATTGACTATCGAAAGCTCAACGCAAGCACCAGAAAAGATCACTTTCCCTTGCCTTTTATCGATCAGATCTTGGAGAGGATAGCTGGACATGCATTCTATTGTTTCTTGGATGGATACTCTGGGTACAATCAGATCGAAGTCGCTTTAGAAGACCAAGAGAAGACGACATTCACTTGCCCCTTCGGAACTTTTGCTTATCGTCGGATGCCGTTTGGGTTATGCAACGCTCCGGGGACTTTCTCACGATGCATGATGGGGATTTTTAGTGATATGGTCGAGAAGATATTAGAGGTTTTCATGGATGATTTTTCTGTGTTTGGCGACTCGTTCGAGTCATGCTTGGCCAACTTAGAAAAAGTTTTGATAAGATGTGAAGAGAAGAATTTGGTGCTGAATTGGGAAAAGTGTCATTTCATGGTCACTCAAGGAATTGTTTTGGGTCATATTGTATCATCGGATGGTATCGCGGTGGATAAGGCAAAGATCGATCTCATTTCCAATCTCCCGACTCCAAAGTGTGTGAAGGACATCCGTTCATTTCTCGGGCACGCCGGATTCTATCGCCGATTCATCAAGGACTTTAGTGTTATTTCTCGACCCTTGTGCCAACTTCTTGCTAAAGACGTACCTTTCGAGTGGTCCCCCGCATGCGAGCAAGCGTTTGTCAAGTTAAAGGCTAGTCTTACCACCCCTCCTATTGTGCAACCACCGGATTGGAGCTTACCTTTTGAGCTTATGTGTGATGCAAGTGATTATGCTGTGGGAGCCGTTTTGGGGCAAAGAAAGGACAAGCATCCTTATGTGATTCATTATGCGAGCAAAACCTTGAATGACGCTCAAGTGAATTATACAACCACGGAGAAAGAGTTACTTGCGGTGGTGTTCGCTCTAGATAAATTCCGGTCTTATCTAATTGGTGGCGCTCCTATTATTGTGTACACGGATCACTCCGCTCTCAAATATCTCCTTACGAAGCAAGATGCTAAAGCCCGCTTGATCCGATGGATTCTCCTTCTTCAAGAGTTCAATCTGACCATCAAGGACAAGAAGGGTGTTGAAAATGTGGTAGCCGACCATTTATCGAGGCTACAGTTTGAGGATCCTACACCGAATCTTCCTATCGTGGACTCTTTTCCAGATGAGCAATTGTTTGGAATCTCTACAACTCCATGGTATGCGGATATCGTGAACTATTTGGTGACGGGTTTGACTCCGCCTCATTGGAATGCTCAAGAAAGGCGCCGTTTTCTATCCGAGGTGAAGAGGTTCTCCTTTGATGATCCATACCTTTTTAAGTATTGCGCCGACCAACTTATTCGTCGTTGTGTTCCCGATTCTGAGCAACAAAGTGTGATTAAATTTTGTCATACGGAGGCTTGTGGGGGTCATTTCTCGTTCAAGAAGACCGCCGCCAAGATTTTGCAATGTGGATTTTATTGGCCGCACTTGTACAAGGATACGTTTGCCTTTTGTCGGAGTTGTGCTCGTTGTCAACTCTTAGGGTGTGTTACTCAAAGAAATGAGATGCCTCTTACTCCGATAATCATCATTGAAGTCTTCGATTGCTGGGGTATTGATTTCATGGGCCCTTTTCCTTCGTCCTTCGGTTACCTCTACATTCTGTTAGCGGTTGACTACGTTTCCAAATGGGTAGAGGCGATTCCTACACGCACGAATGATCATTCAGTGGTGGTTGAATTTCTGAGGGACAACATTTTATCGAGATTTGGGATGCCAAGGGCTATAATCAGTGATCAAGGGTCTCACTTTTGCAACCGTCTGTTGCTGCTTGATGAGGAAGTATTCAATTATTCATAAGGTTTCAATGGCCTATCATCCTCAAACAAATGGTCAAGCGGAGCTAGCGAATCGCGAGATCAAGAACATCTTGGAGAAGACGGTTAATCCTACCCGCAAGGATTGGTCAACTCGCTTGGTCGATGCTTTGTGGGCTTACCGTACTGCTTACAAGACTATCTTGGGTATGTCTCCTTATCGGCTCGTCTATGGAAAGCTTGCCATTTGCCGGTTGAACTTGAACACAAAGCGTATTGGGCGATTAAGAAGCTTAATTTCAATCTACCTCTTGCGGCGCACACCGAAAGCTTCAATTGACGGAACTTGAGGAGATGAGGTGTATAATGCTTATGACCACTCTATTGCTTATAAATCTAAATCAAAGAAAAGCATGATAAGAGAATTGTGATTAAAAACTTTGAACCGGGCCAAAAAGTCTTGTTGTATAACTCTCGGTTGCATCTTCACCCCGGTAAATTGCGGTCACGATGGGCCGGTCCTTATGTTGTCAAAACCGTTTTCCCTCATGGGGCAATAGAAGTAGAGACATGAACAATGGTTCCTCTTTTAAGGTGAACGGACAAAGGCTTAAGCATTTTCTTGGAGGTTTTGAAGTTGGAGAGCCCGATGAAGATTTT